>PVKB01000664.1:116609-444318 GCA_004027205.1 Ctenodactylus gundi
GCATTACTGGAGATCATAGAAATCTCCAGCTGATGTGGCGCTAAGGAGTCAAACTCAGGGCCTTGCACTTCTAGGCAAGCACTTTAATCACTGAGCTATGCTCCTAGCCCAAGTTTTGATATTTTTTGGCACTTTTAGATTCCAATTACAGTGTACTACCGCTTATTATCTTTCATCTTTTTGCTTAGGATTTCTAGTTTTGTGTGCAAAAATAATTTTGGAACATGAAAGTTCTCTACTCAAGGAATTATGAAAGCAAGTTATCTTTAGTCTGAATTTCCCGGGGTTAGGGATATAGCTTAGCAGTTAAAGTATTTGCCTAGCAAGCACAAGGTCCTGGATTCAATTCCCCAGCACCCTGTAAGCTGGGCAAGGTGGCACATGCAGGTAAACCCAGTACTCAGGAAGCTGAGGCAGGGGAATTGCCACGTGCTTGAGACCAGCCTGGGCTTCTTACTGAGTTCAGGACCACCCTGGACTACAGACAAAAACCTGCCTCAAAAAAGGGAACGTCCCATTATTTTTTGTAATATTGCAAGTTGAATTTCCATAAATAAAGCACTGAGTGCGGTGCTTATTGTGGCACCTCTGCTGTCTGTATACACTCCTCATCAAGCAATTTTTCTATTAGAATATGAAGGATCTCGTCTCAATCTTGGCATTTTGCTGCTTTCTCTTGAGATCAGTGTTTCTGGTTAGAGGGAGATAACATGTGCTCTTAATAATTGTCCCCAACTTGTTACAGTAACTTGTGCTAGTTGCTTGAATTTCCACTGGCTGAAGTGTTGGGTGGTGATTTATCTCCACGCATTTCCTCCTTTGAATCCATGTTTTTCCCATTTTTCTGACAATTACAAGCAGAGCTATACACTGAAGGAATATCAGGAGATAAAAATACAGATGCTAGCAACTAACAAAGTATTGCAACCAAATGTCTTTGAAAGCCCTAAAAATAAAACACAGCAGGATCAAACCTTGATATACCTGGTCTTCATCCGTCAAATCTAAGCAAAAATAAATAAATAGATAAATAAACAGAAGTTTGCAGAGTGTGTCTTTAGACCTGATATAACAGCAACATCAGATGATCGCTTCTTTTTCCTTGTTCCCCTGTGTTGAAGTTTCCCTGTGCACTCGCCCCTCCACACCGAGGTTTGTTGTGCATTCTGAATATGGTGGCTATCACATCAAAACCTTAACATTTCCGCCACAGACTGCCTGGGGGGTATCAGAGGGAAAAATCCTATTTCCCCTTTCCTTGGTTCCCTAGGCCTAGAACCTTTACTTTTCATCCTCAGTTTGGCTGGGGTCCAGGCTCCCAAGTCTACTTGAGGAACTCAACCCTTTCATTGCAGGTTTCTTATCCACTTCAGGACCTGATTCATCTGTCGCCTACTGTTTCCCTTATGGGAGAACAGAACCGTGGATAGAGACCTCACACTTACCTGTCTCATTACACACATTCAACCTCTGAGGATCACCGCTCAGCACCCAAGGAACTACATTATCAGTTTGCTCATGCATCAGATCACCATGGGAAGTGTTTTTTCTTAGCATCACTTTCATCACCTCCACAAACAATGGTGGCAGGCATTCTGCAGTCCCACAAGAAGTCAAAATATCTAAACACAGCAGATCACCCTAAACAGGTAGATTGTTCCTTCCTCTCCATTAGGGTCCCCCTAACAGACATAGAAATCCTGGACAAGCCCTCAGATTGTGAGAAACAAGCCCATCTGCCCAAATTTTCAATGGACACAGAGACTCAGAGGACAGGAAAATGAAACTTTAATATCAACCTTACACAGAGATATCTGCTGGACAGAGATCCACAAGGCAATTGCAATACAGTATTTATATACTGTAGTGGGCAAGTCACTCTCTACTAATTAGATACTACAAAGGTAGCAATCTCTCCCAGATGCCAGTGGTGTCTTATTGGAGAGCATTCAGTTGCCCTGAGATGCCAAAGCAACCAATTACTCCTTCCTCCATTGCTGTCCAGCCATGCCAGCCTGTGCCCAGACATAGTTCATGAAAATGAGCCCACCAAACATTCTTAAAGGGAAGAAGATACCAAAAAAAAAAAAAAAAAAAAAAAAAAAAAAAAAACAAGCCTGGTGACCAGCCACCATTTTCAAGTGTTTTCAATGTTTCTGGGTTTGGTCACATTTATAAGCTAAATAAGCATTTTTTGCCCAGAAATCCTGCAAATGAATCAGTTGTTTTATTTTCCTCATACCACTGTCTACATCTGCCTTGGTAATTATCTTAAAGGCCCTTGAATAGACCTCAGGCCTGCGTAATGACCCTATTGTGGTTTGGATCTGGAATGACCCCAGAAGTCTTATGTGTTTGGATGTTATGGATTACTGATGGAATCGTGTGCTGTTAGAATATGGGGCCCTGATCTGGAAGGGTGGATTATGGGTCTGTGGTGGGTTACAGATGTGTGGTGGAAGACAGGCTTGTTGCAGGTTATAGATTACAGGCATGTGGTAGATTAGGGGATTAAACCTGGAGGGGAAGGAGCCCTGAGGCTGGACAGAAAAGGGGTGAATTACTGAGATAGGACCTGGGAGAATGTATGCTACTTCCTCCCTTCCTTCTGGGGACTTGGCTTCTTGTTTGCAATGCCCCTAGGAGCTGCATCCAACTCTGCTTTTACCAGGAGGCTCCACTGTGGCTGGCTGCCCGAGAATGGACTATAACCTGAACCTGTGAGCTAAAATAAACTTTTCTTCCTCTAACTTTTGAGTGTTGGGTATTTTATCACAGCAATGCAAAAGTAAGTAAGAGAGACCCTTAGAACCACATCTTGATGCTCATGCATAAACTATTTTTCAGGTAGTGGTGATTCAAAAACAGGGGCTTTGGGAGAGGAATTTTAATATTATCGTAGGCCTGATGTTCCTTCTTCTCCCAGGAAAGGAGCAATTTACCCTTCTTTTCTTTTAGAGACTCATATAGAAGCACAGCCATTAGACCATACACAGAGATCAACAGGAAATAGAAGTACGCGTTGGAGCAGTGTCAGGAAATAAAGGCCAGATGTTAACAATTAACAATGTGAATGTTTTGAAAATAAGCCAACCAGAAAAAAGAGAGAGAGAAATAAATCTAATGGTTATAATGGTTACAATCAAATGCCTTCAAAGAAAGTAAAGTTTAAAAAAGTATAGTCAGAAAACTAAAATACCAAACTAATGAGATAATGCATTTAAAATAAACTAAATGGATACCTTAACTCAAACTTTGAAAGCAAACCAAAAAAAAAAAAAAGAAAGAAAGAAAAAAGGCACCCATACACATAGGTTCCTGTGAACTAGCTCAGTACAAATTAGACCAGTCAACCAAAGAAAGCAAGGCTGGGCTCCAGAAAAAGACTCACCAAAATCCGCAAGAGAAATCAGGGCCAGATGGTAGGACACAAAGGGCCCTTTGTAGGTACCTGACTGAACTCTGGATGTGCAGTATTTACAGAGCAGAAGAAAGTCATAATTCAAGGCCTTTTTCTAAAGCATTTGTGGAAGCATCGGGTGAGTTGGTTACAAAGAGGAGAGGAAACTACTCCCACAGCCCTCAGCGGCTATCTGCTGAGATTCTTAGCTCTTGGGTTTGTGGAAACTGGGGATCTTCTTTCTAAAGGATTTACTTAGTACTCTCAGGAATGTTGGATCAGGTTCAGAGGTGGATGACAATGTCGCCACAAAGGGGACTAATAGGCCCAAGATAATTTGACTGTGTTACATTCTAATCTCTCCATTAATTGCAGAGAAGCTAAATAGTCAGTTCATCTTGCAGGGTCCTGGATGCAGATGTTGCAGCTTTTCTAAGAAACATTATTTCACACCATATAGTGCCAAAACCATAACAGTATATATTGTTAGGTCAACTGGACACCTAAGGCCAAATCAACACATCTGACCAACTGCAATAATTTAAAAGCAAATGTTTGTTGTTTCAAGAACCAAAGAATTGGTGTGGGCTTAGCAATGAGGGTAGTAGTGATTGGGCAAAGAGAGATACGGTGGAGTCATCTGGTCCTAGCTGGGTTGGATTATCTTTTCCTGGGCTGAGTTTCTGTTTTTCAGAAACCATGAGGCTTGGGGAAAGTGTTAAGTAATTAGAGGTGACTGGGCAGCATCCATATTTAATCTTATGAGAGTGAATTGACTAATGCCTTCCTGAGTTAAGTTTTAGCTTGCCTCAGATGGCAGCTACAGCATTCTCACTTTATGTGTATTGTTTTGAATCAAAACATTCTAAACACCTTTTACTCAACATGAATATATCTATGCCAGAAACATTTAAATAGCTACCTGTATTTTACTATATAGACATACGTTAATTTACATTGTCATTGTTTTCATAACTATACATTGAGACATTGTTTCTTTTTTCTTATTAAAATAACATTTAAAACAATGTCTAGTGCTAATTATTTGTGCATTTCTTTACTTTTTAAGAAAATATGTATTTTAAAGCACTATATTTTTACATATTTTTCCTCTTGTTCCTATAACACCAAAAATCAGAGAATCTTAAAAGTCATTTAGTATATGTATATACAGCTATTTTTATAAAATATTAATTTATAATTATTAAGACATGTATTTACCAAACTTCATTGATATTGAGTATAAGCAAATTTATATACATACAGTAAAGTGCTACAGGTAGAAAAGAGGTGAGAAACAAAGGAAGAAGAGAGATGAGGACTCACACAGAGGCGGCTAGGAGTCAACATCCTGACAGTCGGGGTAAGGAGGAAATGTTAGAAGTGAAATCATTCTCATTGTCTGATTCAAAGAAATGCGCCAGCGTGACAGAGTCCATTTCCTTCTCTGACTCTAGGAATGTAGAACTGCATCCCATGTGTCATAGATCAACGAAATTCTTTCATCCTTCATCCAAAGTCTTTTTTTATAAAAACCAAAGGTACAATATTACATTTTATTCCACGAAATAGGCAAAGCCAACACAATCCAATTGAAGGGCTTTCGATATAATTTGTTACTAGAACATGGTGGTTTACCTATCTTCCCCTGTAGCTGCCTTCATCATCCTTCCTATTAATTCCACATGTGGCAGGACCTACACAGATGCAGACTCCTACACCAATACAGGGTCAACATCTATCCTGAACCACTGAATTTGTTGAAAAGACCACTACTTAAGCACCATACAGCAAGAGACAGATTATTGGGCCTAGATATTTTTGTCAGTGAGCTTCTCAGTGAGCTGCCTGGATCACACAGGAATCCCAGAGAAGTGAACAAAAGTTTCCAAGTCCTTGGGTATCACTACCTATGTAACAAAGCTAGATCTGAATAATATCAAATCGAAGCTGTTTACTTAGAGGCCTCAAAAATACAAAATCACTCAAATGTATAAAAGCACCATGGCAACTGCTCTCCTTGTGGAATCTGGCATGCAGGCAGTCAGCCGGGACTCCTCCTGATCATCACTGGTTTGGAGCACCCCCTATTGAGCAACTGAGAAGGCATTCCTTACAAAATGGCTCTCAAGGGGTGGAGGATGTAGCTCTGCTCAGTGGCTAGAACTCTTCCTTAGGGAGCATGAGGAATTGGGTTCAATCCCCCAGTACCACCTACTAGCTGGGCATGATGGCACATGCCAATATTCCCGGCATTCAGGAGGCTGAGGAAGGAGGACTGCCATTATTTTAATGCTAGCCAAGGCTACAAATGGGGTTCAGGACCAGCCTGGACTAAAGAACAAGACTGGGTCTCAAAAAAAAAAAAAATAGGTACATTCAAGTTCTGTACTAAAATATTAAAAATAGACACTATTTAAATGTTGACATTCATCAGCCAAAAAAGAAAAAAATCTGCTTTAGTTCTTTTAACAATAGTAGGCAACCAAAGGGAAAGTCTTGGCCAGGAAGGAGTGGGTCCCTGGAAGGGTGTACCTCCCTCTGTAGCTTTGCCCTTCTCTCTTCTTCTTGGCTCCCATGGAATGGACAGATTTACTCCGGTGAGGCTCTCTGCCGTCCTCCTCTGCCTTTACCCACCACCCACAAATGAACTGAGACCTTATGGAACTGGGAGCTAAAATAAACCCTGCACCTTACATGTTCCAGGGTGCCAAAGCAAAAGACTCTATTCTGAATGGAGTGCCCAGGGCAACCTTAGGGCTGCAGAGAAAGGTGCGTGCCAGAGTTCAGCCATCCAAGAACTCTGAGGCTACTGTGGCCATGGACCAAGGGCCTGGACTACTGCTGTAGCCTGAGAGACAGTGGGGGTCTCACCACCACACAAGGGTAGGAGGAGAGGAAAGGTGAGCGCGCGGCTGGGCCCCCTCGTCCCAAGAGTACCAGACCCAGCTGGGAGTCTGTCGAAGCAGGAACTCACTTTATTCAGGAAGTACAGAAGCTTATATAGGGTAAAGAGAGAACGTGGCAAGGAGGGGAGAGCAGGAGATTGGACGTGGTGTCCATGTAAGCGGGCATTAAGCCAATCAGCGGATGACCATGCAGGCAGGTGCTGGGTGCTCATAGCAACAGTATTGGGATCATGCGCGGTCCACCAGGGCGGAAAGAGCTTGGCCCAATCATCTTCCTTGGTAAACACCCGAGGAGGCCGCCCGCAGGTTTTCCGGCAGGCACCATCTTAGATATCACCCCACAAGAGACCTTGGGGACCCCCACTTGGTGCTGGATTCACAGGCATGCAGAATGCAGGAGCTGGGGAGTCAGGAAGGCCTCCACCCAGATTTCAGAATTAGGCCTGGGAGGCCAGGTAGCGTTCCCCTGGGAGGTAAAGGCATGAAGTTGTGAAGATGAGGCCAAAAGTGCAGTGAAGACCCTGGGAAGTTGGAAATGCCAGAAACAGGGACTTGCTGCTGAGGAAAGCCATAGGCAGAAAGCACAGTCCCCTAAGAGAGGCCATCACGTTTGCATCATACAGTATCACAGGAGTGGGATGCTCAAGGCATTTGGCGTTTGCATCTCACCACTGCCTGCTCTGAGTCCTGGACAGAGCTATAGGTTTTACTAATGTCTGCCCTGCTGGGTGTCAGTCTTACTTCTGTCTGGTTGCTTTCTATCTTTCTATTTCTCCCTCTGGACTAGGAGTGTTTACCCTTTGCCATTCTTTGGAACTGTCAAGTTCTCTTTCAATTTCACAGGGCCTCAGAGATGAGAGTTTGCCTTCGAACCTCAGAGGAGATTCTGGACTTTAGCAATGATTGGAACTGTTGAGACTCTGGCAACTTTTAGTAATGGACTAAGTGCATTTTGCATAACGAGACAGACATGAATCTTTTGGGGGCCAGGATTAGAATGTTGTGTTTTGGATCCAGAATGCCCCCAAATTCTGATGTATTTCAAGGTGCTTTGATCATGGGGATTAATTGGGCCAGTGGTTTAATTCATTGATCACTGATTTCCTATGTTGTTAAGAGGTAGGCAGTACAATACTGGAAAGCAAAATTATCCTTTCCAAAATTTAAATTAAAAAATAAATGTTCAAGTTCCCATTAAAACATCTCTGTATTGAATTAAGATTAATTGATCTGAGCTGAGAAAGTAATGCACATACAAACTGTCGAATGAATGGCACTCTACCAAAATTCACATTGGAGTTGTAACCCCAATGTGATGGTATTTGGATGTGGACTCTCTGAGAGACGATTCTGTTTAGGAGAAGGGTGGAGGGTGTGGCTCTCATGATGGTATTGGTGCCCGTTTAATAGGAGATACAGAAAAGGTTGCTGTTTCCAGCAAAGACACCGAGAGAATGTACTCACCTAACAAGCCCGGAAGAGAGCCTCAGCAGGCACTGCCTTCTGGAACACTTTGATCTTGATCTTCAATCCCTCTCTCCGCAGGACAGTGAGTAAAGGACTACCTGGCCTATGCTACTATGTTATGACAGCTTCCAATGTACCAAGTCAGCTTTCTGCATGCATTTATTATCTATAGAAGTTTATTTGGTCTGTTAAAATGTATGTGTGTACATTATTACAAAAATAAATATATATTTTTTGAATGGAATCACATACCTTCAAAATAAAGAAGTTCATATTTTTTAAGTTCCATGATAACTTATACAATTTTAAATTAAAATAAATGGTCAGATGGCTGGTTCCCTTGCTAAGGCACATAAGAAATTTATTACTGACCCAATAGAACAGCTTCCAACTGTGCACACAGCCATCTGGGAAGGAGAGAATAGTATCCTAAAGTGACTTACTCAGAATTCATGTCTTTATTGACAAGTGGATCATTTTAATTCAAATATTAAAAACTAATACTTTCCTCATCGCCATGAAAATTGAAGTAACAAGACTATATAACAGCGAAAGTACTTGGCCCTTCAACCAGAACATATAAAATTTATGCTAAGCTGCTTATGGAGTAAATTTGGGTTAATTCCATGATATCTTTGGACTTATTTTGTCACTCGTAAGCATGAAATTAGTAATAATAGTATCTGCTTCATTGGGTTTTGTGAAACTTTTGGAAAAGTGCTTAGCTTATGGGAAGCTCTCAACTAATATTTAATGCCTGCCCTATGTGGCAGGTCTCAGGATGGGAGTGTGAACTAATGTACATCCAGAAAACCAAGCAGGGACTCCAGAGAACCTTAACAGATACTTTTTTGTTTTTATTCAGACCCTCTTGAAAAATTATTAGGGTACTCATCAGTAAAACTCACCTCTACATGATAATAATAGTAAGTTCTACGACATCCTAGGGCAAGAATTTTCTGTACTATGTTTATTTATCTACAATTACGAATGAGAATTGAAGAAATAACTAAAAACAAATATATTTTCATTTTGATACAGATTCTATAAAATTACACAAATCTTCCCAGTAGTCACACATTAGTTTCCGTTACAATTTTAAAACAATTTTAGGAATGTAATTTGAATTTTACTTAATAATAGTTATTACTTATGTTACTTTAAATGATCTGTGATTTACTATTGAAGTGCTCAATGATTGTGCCAGGGTAGCATTTTATGTTCCAGCCATTTATTTGTGTTATTCAACCTGAAAATATGTGCCCTTTAGTCTTCAATCGCAGTGATTAGACTGTTTCAGAGCTCTTTCCTGAAGTTCCAGGTCATCTCTGCAGCTTGGGAGCACTACCCTCCTCTGCCTGGGCCCTCCCCGCATCCCGGCTCCCAGGAACCACCTCCAGACAGTGAGGCAGGGTGACCGCACACAAGACCTCCCCCTTGGCTTCTAGGGGCAAGGATCGACACAGCACCGATGCTGGGAGCCTGCTTCTTCTCACAAGTTGAAGGAAAGGGATCCCTCGATGCCTGTCAGCTGGTCCTGGGATGCTTCCCAGCCACAACGATGGCCATTTCACTATGGGTCAATTGTACTGAATTGCTTAATAGGTTTTGATTACAACATCTCTAAGGATAGGAGCTCTCCAACATGTAGAAGGAGCATAGGAGAAAGGACACCCCAGCGCAACCAGTGCCTGTATCCTAAGGATCCATGGCCCTTGTACTTTTCTTTAAACTCGGTGCTGTTTATTCCCTTTGCATAACATGTTCAGGACAGGGTTCCCTCTTGCCCCGCTGCCTGTGTGTGCATCTGGAGGAGGCTCTCCTGGGTCAGCACCAGATTGCTGCTGCACCTTAGCAACAGCACCAGCAGAATATGACCATTTATTTTTATTTAGAGTTATACGTTTCTACTGGGAAAGCCATATGCATATTAGTTTGTTATAACTTCATCCTTCCTCAGCCATGTCCCTTCCCATCATTCAGACCAGCAGAAGCACAACCGAGGCCCCAAGAGGAGCCTCCACCAGCCACCACTCAGACCCACCAGACAGGGAAGGGCATTGCTGTACCTCTGTGGAGAGGCCAGTCCACATGTGCAGGCTCTGATGATACCAGGCAGTGTCATAGGCAAAGGAAAGTCCATGTGGAGCCAGAACATCTGACCAAGCTAGGAGAGGAAGGAGCACCCCAACCACTGAAAGGAGACCACAGGAAGGTCAGAAATCCTGAAGACATACTGGAAGTGGAGAAACACAGCAGCCAACTCAGCACGTTTCTGGCTGCTGGCACCCACAGGTCACAGACTGAGGAAAGCCTGGAGGCCAGAAACTCAGATTGAGGTAAGTGCTGATCTGGAAGAAGTGGGAATTGTCAGTAACTGGTAGCCCCAGCATTCAAAAAATGAACCTGTGGGTAGTGCATGCTACAAACGCAATGTGAGCTCCCCTTAGAAAAGCCCCCCAGGAGCCCAAATCAGAAGCAGTGCTCGGCAGCAGGCAATGATGTAAGCAGGAGCCATTTTTTTTAAATCGCTTAAGACTGAACCGATTAGAGTAAAAGAAAGCTCAGAAAAACACATCAGGGCTTTCGGGGTCACCCTTAAACAGTGCTTAGGAAGAAATTGGCAAAAGAAACAGTTGCAAAGAGAAGAGAAAAAAGGCTGCTGACCTCCTGAACAGCTCAGTGTGGCTGAAGCACCTCCAAGGGTGGAGAACCCCGCCCTTGGGGAGGAAAACCAGGACAGGAGGGAAAGCTTTGCTGAGGGGGCCGCATTGAACAAGACACCTCAAAGGCCATCAAACTCTCAGGTTCCCCCTCACTGCCTACTCCCAGCACAGAAATAAGAAGAATTGTGGCTCCCCACCGCACACCGTCACGGCCGTTTAAAGCAACCTCTTGGCTAAGCCTCTGAAGTGAAGTCCCTCAACACCAGAAACATGGGAAGAGGACAGGGCAACAGGACACCCACAGAGATGACTGAGACCCCAGAAACTAATGTCATGGGCCTTGAAATAGTGAAACTCATAGGGAAGGAAGTTAAAAAGCAAATAAATGAGTCAAACAACCAGTTCAAACAAGATATATTCAAAGAAATGCAAGGATCTTACAAAAGAAACAATGGTCCTAATGGTGACAAAACTCACTGAGCATGTTGAAGCCACAAATAAAAAGTTGACTGAGGTAAATAAGGAAATGTTAGATATGAAGGAATGTTTTCATAGGGAAGTGTGTATTAGTTTGTGTTCTTCAAAAGGCAGAAGGCAAAAGGCTTACAAATCCAAGGATAGAGGTGATCCAAGATGGCTGCACAGCTGTGAAGTCAATTCTCTGTTCAGGACTGCAGGACAGCAGGTGATGTGAGAGTCTGCTGTGGATCTCGGTTGTTGGAAGGACAATAACAAAGACTGGAGTGTGAAGATCAGTGACTGAAGATCAGCAGTAGGCAGACAGGTGCAAGTTGAGACTAGAACAAATCTGTGATCTATGATGTGTGGCAAGTCAGTGTCTGTAGACAATTGTGAAGGCGAGAGCTTTCCCAGAGGAAGAAGCTGCAACAATCTTCCTTCTTCCTTCCTTTTATACCATTGGAGTTCCAGCTGAACCTCCCACATCTGGGTGGGTGCTCTTCCCTCATTGACAGGCATCCCTCACACTCGAATCCAGGCTGCTTCTCAATTCCCATTCTAGGTGTGGTTCCCAAGTCCTAATTCTAATGGAGGTGTGTTTTCTAATCCCCTCAAGTTGACATAACCCCTTCAGTGGTCACAAAGTGGAAAATCTAAAACGAAATCTAGATGAAATTGAGGATATGAAAAATATAGGTGACAGCAGGGGAAGACGACTAGAATAGTGTGAAGACAGAATTTCAGACCTTGCAGACAAAGCTGAGGAAACAAATGATATAATTAGGCACAACTCCAAAATTATAAATGAACAAAGAAGCTGGATCTTCCAGCTGATGGAGGACTAAAAGAGAACCAACCTCAGAATTATGGGTGTGGTAGAAAGAGCAAAAGACAGCACCAACGGTATAAAGAATTTATTCACTGCAATAGTGCAAGAAAATTTCCTTAACCTAAGAAAAGAAATTAATTTTCAGGTACGAGAAGCTTATAGAACACCAAATAACCTCAACCAGCAATGAGGCTTGCCACAATATATCATAATCAAAACCTCAGAAACACAACATAGAAAGAGAATATTAAGAGCAGCAAGAGAAAAACAGACATTATTCTACCAAGGCAAACCCATTCAAATTACTGCAGATTTCTCAAGGCAAACCTTAAAGGCTAGAAGAGCCTGGAGCAAGATCTTTCAAGCTTTAAAAGACAGCGAGTGTCAACCCAGATTATATCCATCAAAATTATCCCTGAAAATTGAAGAAGTAAAAATTTTCCATGACCAAGAATCCCTTAAGTAATTTGCAATCACTCGTCTAGCATTGCAGAAACTACTTGGAAGAATCTTTGAGAGAAGCAGAGACAAGCAGCACAAAAGAAGGAGGAGGAAAGGAAAAATCTAAAAAGGAAATGAAACAAAAAATATAGATGAAGTTAGGGGTGAATAGATAGGTAGGAGGATAAACCAAATCTGGCAAAATGTTAATAACTAATGAAAAGTCAGTAAATAATTTATGAAAGTTTTAAAAATCTGAAATAACTGAGCATGCCACTCCATCCATTTCTTTAACTGTAATATAGTTATGTGATACAGATTTAAATTTATTTAATGTAGCAAATTGATATAGACTTAAGCTTGTATAATGAAGAAATTCACATTTTTGATGTTGGGTGTAAGTTTATCCTCTTTGAGAGAGGCAGAGAGATAAGCAGCACCAAAAACCATGGAGGAAAGGTAACATCTAAAGAGAAAGTGTAACAAACAATTAGACGGATATTTGAATCATTTGATTAATACAGTTCTAAAACAGTATCAGCTGTTTTATAAAACCTGTGAAATTTCCCCACATAATTATTATTTGCAGAACAGAATAATTACATTCAACATGAAAAATTGATATAAATCTTTTAAAAATATGTATGCATGAATTTATTAATGGATAGGTAGATAAAATGATAAACCAAATCTGGCAAAATATAAGCAATAAGTAAAATATGAGTAAATAAGTTATGAAAATTAAAATATTCTGAAATAGCTAAGTATGCCATCATATCTATTGCCTTAAATATACCTATGTGATATAGATTTAAGTTCATTTAAGTTTATTGTAGCAATTCCCTTATTTGGTCTTTGATGTAATGAGAAAACTGATTGATATAATGATAACCTTATGAATGTACAAATATTTACCTTTCAGTACCCAGCTAAGGAATTTGAAATTTAACTTTTCTCTTTTTCTTTCTCACATTTACTAGCCTTATGAATTACATTGTTATAGTTCTTTTCTTATGTGGACTGGTCGGTGAGGCCAGGTTAAAGAATCTCAAAAAAGATATAGCAAAATAGATAAAAAGAACTTTTGACATAAAGGGATTGGCTGGACTCAGAGAAGGAGCATCAAGATTTGACCACTGCAGCCCATTAAAGGGGTAGAAAGCTGAGCTAAAGAGTGGTGATTTGAGTGAAATAAGTCAGACACAGAAGATTAACTATGTTAACTATTGTATGATTTCTCTGATTTGGGAAACCCAGAATACAGGCATTCTATAGAAACACATGGTGTGATAGTGGGAGTTAGGAGGGATGGGGAGGGTATGGGATAGCCAAAAACCGGAAGAGATTATAAAGTTAATGTGATATATATGTGCACAAAATACTCAAGTGTATTGTAAACATTATGTGTTGCATATGTATACCAATAAAAATAGTGGGGGCAAAACACATTGAAGTATATTTTTTAACTACAGAGTGTCTCAAAGGTTTCCATGCATATAAATATATACAAATAAAAAATTCAATATAATATATAAATTTATTAATTTTTCCTCTGTGTGGCAATTTTTGGGACACTATATATTTAAATATTTCTTGGAAGAAACATTGTTCTCTGTATCCTGCATAAATTACTTAGAAAACTCGAATTCATAAATTTTGTGATAAATGAGTTCTGGAGACTTCTGCATAAAAATTTTCCATTTGGTGGTCCAGTGGCTTTTTGGGTAACAGTGAGCAAAAATGTTCTTGTGGGTTAAGTCTGGAGTATCCTCAAAAGCCTCATGTACTTATGGATACTGTGTACTGTTGGGAGGTGGGGCCTAGCTGGGAGGGGTAAATGTTTGGGGCTTGACCTAGAGAGATGTTTCCTAGGACTCCTCTTCCTCCCAGAAGTGGTTCTCTTCTGCCATGCTGTGAGGAGCTGTCTTTCCAGCTGTGGCCCCATTCCACCATTTCCAGTCACCTGCCTGTGAATGGACTGTGACCTTCTGAAACTGTAAGCTAAAATAATTTTTTCCTCCCTGAAGTTGTAGATATTGGGTACTCTATTCCAGCAATGAAAAAGTAACTAAGGCAAATATTTATCAAGGAAGTATCTGGGGAGCTGAGCACAGAACCAGAAGGCAGCGAAGTGTGCTTTTCAGAAAGCGCTGGCGTGCCATTCTAAACCACATGTGTATATAAAACATGACAGTTGGATTTATCTGCAATGCATCGTTCCAGGAAGTTTGATTCTCCCAATTCAGCATGGATATCTCCTTACGGGCTCAACCATAAACTGTCATGAGTAGGGTAAAGAAATGCCAAGGTTGTCCTTGAATTCACTTTACCTCAAGCATCCTGCCCAAACTTCACTCACAAGGAGAAACGAGAGAGGACTTTCCGGGTACAATTCTGGGCATGCTCTGCCATAACCACTCTCTCTCGACTTGTGTGAACACATCTGCAGCTGACTGAGAGGCAGTTTAAAATGTCTTTGGGGATCCGGGCTTCTTTTGGAAAAAAGCGTCAGAAAAAAAAAATCCTGTCTAAGTTAACAAGGTCTTTATTTTGGCCTGTGACAAAACTAAGAGGACTGTTTTAAAGTTCTGCCTATTACATTCTTAAACAAAACTCACAAACACGGCAGGAAGTAGCAACAGAGGAATAAAAAAAGCTGTGTCTGAAAAGAACATGGGAAACTTAGAAATGTAATAGCACTTTTGCAATGCCTTATGGTGACAGTAAAAGACAAATTAGGTTTGATTTAAAGTCACACAACAAACCGATACTTTGCATGGAAAATCTACTTCCTCTCTTGAGAGGATTGAATAACAAAAAAGTAGGATTTTTCAAACAGAAAAATGATGAGAAATTTTCTTTAAACTCCAGCTGGACATGCATTTCCTTACGTCTTATGTGATTTCTTGCCAAAATTTAAATGAACCTTGCCAGAAAACGGAGACACTAGACTAAAATATATAAAATATTATATGTTGGACTTGGCCAGAAATTTGAACTTGGTCTTGTTCTCTGATTGAAAACAACATCAGGCTGACAAGTACTAAGAAGTAGTGACCAGTCTGATTTGCCCAGAGATAAAACTGTGCAAGAGGGTCATGAATCCATGTGATTACTCCAAGGGGCTGAGGAGTCAGGTGTCGGGAGAAAAGGGCAGCCTGGAACACGGTGGGCGGGACTGCAAAGTAGTGGGGCCATTCCTGGAAACCATATGGCGATTCCTCTGAAAGGTAAAACTAGGACTATCATGTACTCCAGCAATTCTACTACTGGGTATTCACCCCAAAGACTTGAAATTAGTACTTTGAAGAGACATCTGCACTCCTGTGTTCATCGCAGAACTGTTCACAGTGGCCAAGCTACAAGGCACAAGATCAACTTCAGAGTCTATCAACAGGTGACTGGCCAAGGGGAATTTATTTACAGAACAGAGTACTACTCAGCCTTTAAGAAGAAGGAAATCACTTACAACAACAAGCTCAGAGTTGAAAAACATGGTACCGAGTGACATAAGCCAAGTACCTAAACACAAATGCTGCACTACCTCGCTCATACATAGAATTAGCCTGTTTTCAATCAAACGCATGGAAGCAGAGAGTCGGTGCTGGCTATGGACATGAAAGAGATGGGAAAATGAGAGAAACGGAAGTGGAGGAGGTGGGGAGACAGGGAGACAGACGTGGAGGAGGAGGAAATGGTCATCAAAAGGCACAAAATGTCAGGCCAGAGGAATAGGTCTTTTTGTTAGATCTATTTCACATCATAGTAAATATATTTGATAATGGTATACTGCACATGTAAAAAAATGTTCTTACGGCCAAGAAATGAGCATTTGGGGAAATTTAACCTTTTAGTTATTTGGCAAATCAACTTACAAATACATGTAATCACTTGTCAATTTATGATACAATAAATCAATATTTTTAGAGATACTGAGGAACGTTTTTTATATTCAGTTATATTCTTAATAGACACAGAAGAGAGAAATAAGGTCTATTCTTCAAAGTGACAAGATTTATATAAAGCAAGTTTGTTCAACCTGCAGCCTTTGGCTGCCAGTGACCAGAATAACTGAGTGGGATATAACACGTATTTATAAACTTTCTTAAAACATTATGAAATTTTTGTTTTGTAACTCGACTGTGCAGTTCTCAAGTGTGAACTTGCTCAACAATGATGGAATGGAATGGAATAATCAGGTTATGTTATGTCCATAAATATGAGACTATTACTTATAACTCATACTTGCAAACAGTTTGGTGAAAAGAAATGGAAAACATAAAATTAATGAGATGTTTGACTTTGTTTTCTTGTGAAATTAATGCCTCAGTGTTTGCTTCAATAGAATTAATACTTGCCGCAATGCAAGTACTCAAGGTGCTTGTCTGAAATTTTTATCTAATTTAACTCTCTGTGCTCTTCATCTGTGAAAATACTTCACAAGTGTCCATTTTGCCAGAAGTGCTGACAAAAATGAAGTGAGATTGTCCAGCAAAGGTGGTTTCCTCTGGGAAGGCCATTTGTGTCTCTGGGACGTAATGTCATTTTCTTGTCTCTGGGACACTACCCAACCCACAACTTAAAGGAAGCAAGGGATTTTTTAGCTCACAGCTCAGAAGGTCTCAGTGTGTTCGTGATTATTCAGTAACGGTGGCAGGGCACAGTGAGGGCCAAGGACCGCCCAAGCGCAGGAAAGCTGTTCACAAGAAAAGCTGCTCACAGCATGGAGACAAAACATTAAGTGAGACCAGGAAGTTGCTGGTGGCAAGAACATATCCCCCCCAGGCCACGCCCCAAGGATCCACCCTCGTGGCCAGCCACACCCCATGGACCTGCCTCTCAGGCCAGGCCCACTGCTTAACAGCAGATGAAATCGTGGATAGACTAATACACTGTCTTAGTTACTTTTTGTGGCTGTGACTCAATACCCGACATTCACAAATTTAGGGATGAAAGGTTTATTTTAGCTCACAATTTCAGAAGGTCGCAGTCCACTCAGGAGTGGCCAGCAGCAGTAAAAGTACATGGCAGAGGCAGAGGTGGAGGCAGTTCCTTGTGACATCACAAACAGGAAGCCAAGTCCCATCAAATCCAGTCTCTTCCCAGAGGAAAAAGCTGCAACAATCTTTCTTCTTCCTTCCTTTTATACAGTTCGAGTTCCCAGTTGGGCCTCCCACATCTGAGTGGGTGTTCTCCCCTCATTCACTGGCCCACAAATCACTCACACTTTAATCCAGGCTGGGTCCTAACTACCTAATCCAGGATGGTTCCTAATTGCTTAATCTACGCATGGTTCCTAAACCCTAATCCAGGCGTGGTTCCTGATTGCATCAAATTGACATAATCTCTCCAACAGTCACATGCACTGACCCAGCTAGCCCCACAGTCCAATCATCTTTCAGATACATGCTTCTTTTGGATTCCAAACATACATTTTTTAAAAATCTTATAATAAAACTAAATCTTACAATAAAACATATAGAAGTTTAGTTATGTAAATACAATGACTATATTAAGTGTTTTATATGTGGCCTAAACAATTTCTCTTCATTTAATGTGGTCTAGCCAAGCCAAAGGTTGGACACCATCGTTTAAAGGAACTTAATTATCAGTTGCTGAAATGGGACACAGTGTGCAATGGTCTTAAAATTGGATAAGAGGACCCAGTGGTTTTCTTACAGTCCCACCACTGCACATGTCCTGACATACCAACATATTTCACTTTCACAAATAGAGCAAAGTTCTGCCCTAAGAGATGACACACCAGCAATCTTAAAATAGTAAATATCTTCAAAATGGAAAAGATTTTGTCAATTAGCTGCTGTGTTTTATAAAGTCAGAATGAAGTGATTTCACACTCTACAGTTTGCCTTCTGTGAAACACAATGCAGTGTGCTTTTTCCGGTCCGGCTAAGTTAACAGGGGCAGGCTGGTCTTCTTCCCTGAAGCAACCAAGGTAACTGGACAAAATATCTGATTAAGGTTGTAATGATACTGGATCCCTAGAAGAAGGATCTCAGCGAGCTCCATATTTCCACAAATTGCTTGCTTTGAGATAGTTTTGAAGCCCTTCTGCAGTTTATAGAAGGCCAAATAATGCAAAACAGTTAACATGATCACCTAAAAGTAGAGCAATTTGCTACAAAGAGATAGTCTGTCCTTTTATTAATTTTCTTGATGCTATCATTGAGCAAAATTCAATAGTCCCCCTGAGTTAAGGAAATGAAGCTGACACTGCAGATACTGCCAGGCTAGATTTAGCATCAAAGACAGCGGAGAAGAGAGGTGCACAGGGACAGAGCCCGGGGAGGCTGCAGCAGTCCTTCTTAGGTATTCAGCAGAATAGAGGCCAACCAGTGAACATTCCAGGACCAAAGAGGGAACTACAGGGAAGGTTCAGCAGGACCAGCACCCAACACCCTCATAGAGCCAGTAACAGTTCCAGGTTAGCTAGCTGGATTTGGTCATCCTCATCTTCCACGGGCCATCTTTTTTGTCTTTTCCAATCGAGTGTTCAGACAGGATTGACCTCAGTGATGGGAGAAGTTAATGTTAGACCATCTGCTGCTCTGGTTCCATGAGACTCAGAAGAATTTTGGTATTAACATCGTCAGATCAAGGCAGATGCACATCTAACATTTTGGTATACCACTCTGCCAACTTTGGCTGTCCACTCTATTCCCAGAGTTGCCATCATCAAAGGATTTATTTCTTAATTTGTCAATTTCGCGAGGAAATACTTAGCATTAGGGTTTAGCACTTCTTTTTCTTACAAACTCTAATCTTACTTGGCTACCCTCAGGCCTTAATGACTTTTGCCCTTCCTCAGGGATAGCCCCGAATTCTGCTCAGTCTAGTAATGATCAAGATCCTGCCTAACAGTACAGCAGGGACCCAGTTCAGAGCCTGCCCACCCTCTCCCAAGAGAGAGAATTCAAATTCCAATTGCTAATACGTTTTGGTTTTAAACAAAAGACAAAGTTAAACCTCACCTTTGTGATTTTATTCTTTCCCAATGGACTCAGAATGAACTAACGCAGGGGTGGGGCATAGCTCAGTGATTAGCGCACTTGCCTTGGAAGCACCCTGCCCCAGGTTCCACCCTCCAGCACCACACACTAGCTGAGTGTGTTGGTCCACGCCTGTGATCTCAAAACTGGAAGGCTGAGGCAGGAGGATTGCCATGAGGTCTAGGCCAGCCTGGACTACATAGTGAGTTCAAGATCAGCCTGGACTACAGAGAGAAACCTTATCAAAATAAATAAATAAATAAAATAATGCAATAAAATCTCAACTTTTAGAACTGGCAGATTTCAAGTCAAATAACCTGTCTGCTAGAAGCTAACTGGTTGACCCCAAGTGAGCTAGCTGATCTCTCTAAACATACTCCTTCAGATGCGAGAAAAAAGATTAGCACCTACTTTTAAAGTACTGCTGTGAGGGATAAATGAGCTAATGAACAGACGTCATCATGGAAGAAATGCGCAAGTAAGTGTATAAAGAGATGAGTATCTGAGGCAAAAAAGCACCTAATATTTCTACATTGTCTGAATGAACTAGAATCAGCTCACAGTAAAGTTGTCTTCACTATACTTTAAGGAATTTCAAAATAAGGCTTAAAAGAAGCACAACACCTATGGAACTTAAGACGAAAGACAAAGTGAAAGAGGGGAGTAGGGTGGGGGAGGAGGGAGGGAGGGGTGGGTAGAGGGAGGGACAAAAGGAGAGTGGGAAAGCCCTTGTCACCTTGACAAGATACATATGTGCACAAAATGCTCAACTCCATTGTAAACCTTGAATTTTCACATATACATATCAATAAAATGTGGGAAAAAAAGAAGCCAGTAGGGGCATCAGTAATGAAACATATGCTACAAAATTCTATGGCACTTACCAATTTATAGATGGCCAAATAGTGCAAAAAAGTTACCACGATCACCTAAAAATAGAGTGATTTGCTACAAAGAAACAGTCCATCCTTATATTAATTTTCTTGATGTAGAGTAAGGAATTGCCACAAACTTGGTGGCTTGAAACAATACAGATTTAGCCTGTCACATTCTAGAGGCCAGAAGCCTGCAAGGAGTCTCAGGAGACTGAAATCAAGGTATTGACAAGGCTAGTTTCCCCCTCCAGGAAAGAATGCCATTGAATACGTCTTCCAGTTGCCAGGGGCTCCTGCATTCCCTGGCTCGGGGTTGCTTCACTCCAACCTCTAGCCGCCACAGACACATTTCCTGCTCTGTTTCCCTTATGTGAGGACCCTGTGATCACGTAAGTCCCACCTGGATACTTCAGGACCCTCTGCTCATCTCAGAATCTCCAACGTAATCACAGGGGCAAAGTCCTTTTGCCACATGTAAGGTAATATTCACAGGTCCAGGGATCAGCACATGAATGTCTTAGTATGCATGGGTGGGTCAGGGGAGGAATGCTCTAGCCCGCCACATGAATAATGCAAAGGCACTGAGTCAGGCAACCAATGCTTCCAGACCTCCACGCCAAGTTGTACAACTTGGGGTAACAAGCCAAGACATCCGCTGATGCTTTAACATCCCATCCTCCTTAGAGCCCTTCATCAGGCTATGAACGTCTGTTTCAAAGGTGACTGTGTGTTTAAATGCATGGGTGCCCAGAGAAGGAGATCTTGGCTGAGCATCTGCTCTGGGCCGTGAACTTCTTGGGCACTAGTATGCAGCAGTGAACCAAAGGCAGCAGCGCGGGTCCCTCTCGTCATAGTAAAGACAGACTGTGCCACAGGGCCTCAAGAGGTGGCCTTGTTCACCTGGACTGAAAGGTAGGAGAGGCATGTCGCTCCCACCTGAAGATCTGGAAAATACCCACTTTCTTGGCTCTCAAGGCAGCTACCTAAGAGAAATAAGGCCTAGTGGAAAACACGAGGGCTTGATCTGAAAACCAGAACGAAACAGGCTCATATCTAAGGCGGCAGGTTTTCTTCTGGTACTCTTCTGGTCATGGGTTGAAAAGAAATGTATGAAATCTGAATAAATTCCAAAAGTAATTAGTAGTTGGCTGCAGATAAAATGGACTTAACTGTGGAGAAAGAAAGCTGCCGCCTCCTTTTGTTTGAGTCTTATAACTCAGACGAAAGTGCAAGAAAATTCTTGAGGTACAAAACAGACTATTTTAAGCGCAGGAATAAAATAATCTCATTTTCGATCAAATTTTACATCAACTAAAATAAGACATAGGAGAATTCTGGGTCTTTTCATTATTTAACTGGCATTCTGTTGACTGAAAAGATGAGCCAAATGCCAACCAAGCAGAACAGTGAGAAGGAAAACACGAGCCTGCTTGATCGGGTGACCGGCTTCCTGGTGCGAAATTCCTTCTGCTTATCATTATACTATTCTATTTTTCAATAGACCTTTTCCTCTTTCCCTTAATAGCTTATTTTTCTTGTGATTTCCCCTCTTTTTAGTTTTCTTTGTGTTGCAGTTTGCATTTTACATGTTCCCAAAAGTCCACCCGGTGCCAACCTTGGTTCTATCGGGAGGCGGAGGAACTTTCAGTGGGAGGGGCCTAGTAAGAGGAAGTGAGGTCAGCCCTGAAAGAAGCATATTGAGACCTGACCACGTTTTGTGTCCTTGGTCTCCAAGACACCAAGAGGTGAACGTATTTCCTCCACCACACACACTGCCCTGTTAAGCGGCCACTCTACCCATCCAAAACTGTTGGGCCAAACCACCACAGGTGCAAACCTCTCAAACTGTGAGCCAAAATAATTGTTGCTTTCCTTTAAATTGTTTATGTCAAGCATCTTGACACAGGAATAGAAAATTCACTAACATGCCTACATCTGGAGAAATCAGAAAAATTAGGATTTATGAAGATGGATGGGAACTCACAGACACAAGCTGAACCCATGAAGATAAAAAAGAAAGAATGCATACCTGTCCCCACTGCCATTATGGTAACCTAAGAGAAATACGGTAGCCCTTACCATGGAGTCACATGCGTGCCTGGCCAGGAGATGAAGAAGCAGAGGACAGGAAACCTGCCAGGGGCTTTGGCAGCTACAGACAGAGCTGCCACGTGCGAAGGGATCCATCTGCGGATAAACTGCCACTTACATGATCCACAGTGGGGCTTGCAACCTCACAGAAAACCTCCCAAGAGTCCCAGGTGCTGCTTCTCCAGGCTTCCAAATGTCCTGTGCATTTCTCTTGTGGCCGAGCCTGACCCAAATCACACAAGAAAGGCCCTTCTGGAACAATTTTCCCTTTTGTATATAATTTGTTCAATCTTATCTTCCACGTTTAATATATACTTTTTTGTTACTGTGCCACCTCTCCTATTCTCATAGTCCCAAATCTTCTACATTTGTGCTTCTCAGACTTTAGTAAGAATCCCCTAGGAATTGTTTAAACAGCAAATCCTACTTCAGCAGCTTGAGAATGGAGTCTGTAGTCTGTGTGTCGTCCTTCACACAAGGATCCTTAACCCTTACTGGTAATGATGCACTGATGATCATTTTACCCTGTGCTCCACAGAGCCCTAGGGTCCCCAGGGGTGCCTGAGAGGGCCAGAGGCGGTTACAAGGTGGGGGTGTAGGGCAGGGTTCCCCTTTACCGCCTCCCTGGCTGCTCCTCTCTTACTGGCATTGGCATGTTGGAATTTTACGTAGTATTTTATTTGGATACCATTTTATTCTGTTTATAGTGGAGTTATTTTATTTATAGTGGAGTTCTCTGGATTAACAGTAATGCAGCTTGGAAATCACTTAACTTTGAATGATCATGAGCTTAATTACAAAATTACGTTGGCAAGGCCACTGATAAGCAGATCCAGTCACCTTCCAAACACAGGAGATTTTCATGGCCATTTTAAATCTAAACTGCAACAATGTCCTCCTCTGCGGTTAGGAAGTCAAACTCTGCTATGACAGAGACTGATTTCTAATTGACAAGTCATTTCTAATTTCAACTATTACCAGGGCTCAGCACAGGGAGAAGGCTTCTAAGTAGGGTAAGGCCATGCAAATGTATTTCCTTAGTTAGCTGGGAAGGTCAACGGGGGTGGGAACCAGCTGCATCTCCTCCCCTACCATGAGATTTTAGCAAAGCTTTTCATGCCTTGGACCTCTTCCAGATGTCATGTCTTCTTAAAACTGCTCTTCTTAAATATGACATACATCCAAAGTAACAATACTACCTCTAAACAAAGAATGCTAACATTAACATTATTTATGAATTTCTTTATAAAATAACCTTATAAAACATTGCCACTGTAAACTGAAAAGTATAGGCAAATGAGAATAACACATCATCCTACTGAACATTAGTGATTAAGAAATCATAAGATTAAATTTTAAGAAAATATGTTAAACCTTTTTATTTCACTGCAGAATATGATAACCAAGTGTGAACAAAAGTCTCAGCCAAACCAACCCCTGTTGCTTGTCCCTGGTGAGATTACAATGGCACTGAAGGAACGATCCTTAAATATCCATACCTGAAAGGGACAGATTTACATGGAGGCACAGCACATGGTCTCCATCAAAGCCTTTTCTCCCTTGGTGCATCTGCTGTCATGGAGAAAAATGAATGTAAATTTCTACTAAATTGCAGACACATTACTTATTCCATGAGACATAAAAGAATCAAGCAATACTTCCCTGTTTAGTTGAAATTATGGACTGATCATTATAATATTTCTCATTCATTTTACACAAAGAAATGGCCATAGTTTATATATATGTGCAAGATTTTTAAAAACTATCCTCTGTCACTATATAATAGTCTTGCTACTTTTAAACAAAAAAAGTAACTATCGAAGTAGGTCATAGGGCTGAAATACAATGGAAAAGACTAATAACTCTTTAAATTCAGTCTGTTTTCTTTGATAATTTTTTATCAGAAAAGTGAAATCAATAAAAAGTATAAAAAGTTTTTGCAGTTTTTCATTGAAGAGAAGACTCAGGGTAAGGACAAGGTACACTATATATTGTTTGATTTTTCTATCTAGGTATAATTTACATATAACACATAGCACAGATTTCAACTTTGTTGCATTTGAGAAATGTATACACATGTAACTCTGTTCAAAAGAGTTCCACATTTGGCCCAATTTACTGCTGCTGCTATTGTCCTGGAGTGTCTACCGATTCTGCCTTTGAACAGGTGCTTCATGGTCTCACCTGACAGTGGAGGGATGCGTGTGTCTGAGCTCCTCCTCATCCCATGCACACAAAACTCTGTGGTGACATGTGGGGGAGAATCCCAGGGGATAGTTCATGAGTGGTGCTTGCTGAGACTCGAGATGAGCTACTCAGTTTGCCAACTGCCTGGAAGCCACACTGACCCTTCCATGCAGTGCTTAAGTCAAGAAGGGAGAATGACCAGCCAAGGCGTCCTGACATCTCTTCTGCTACCCTTGTTACGTCCCTGCATTGGTCAGATGACTATGTGACAGATGACCATCTAAAAGGGAAGGAGCCAGATGGCAGATGGGCGACAGCACAATGTCTCCTCGTGCACCCACTCAAAAAGTTGAGCATATAGTCCAAAACTGCCTGTTCTATGTAGCTAGGACAGAGAGGAATGCCCAACAATTGAAAGGACCCCACAGGAAGGCCAGAAAACTCAAAAACATATCAAAAGCAGAGGTAAACAGCAGCCCAGGAAGCAGACCCAGACCAACTGCAAACAGCTGGGAGCCACCAGCATCTGCAGATGGTGGAAAGTCCACCTGGAACCTCTGACCTAGGTAAGTACAGATCCAGGAGAAGTTGGAGTTGACAGCACCCGGTAGCCTCAACCTCCAAAAAACAAGCCTGTGAGTAGTGCATAGTAGGCCTCCTGAAGCCCAGATCAGAAACACTGTTCAGCGTCAGCGCCCATGACTGATAAGGATGGAAGAAGGAGCCATAAAAAAAAAAAAATCGGAGCTCGAGACGGAACTGTTTAGAGTAAAAGAAAGTTCAGAAGAGCACATCAGGGTTGTTGGGTCACTCTTAAACAGTGCCTAGGATGAAATTGCCACAAGAAGCAGTTGTGGAGAGGAAAGAACAGACCCCAACCTCCTGAATGGCTCAGGTGGTGGAGTGAACATCTCCAAGGGCAGAGAGCCCTGACCTCAGGAGAGGGAAGCCAGGACAGGCAGGAGAGCTTTGCTGAGGGAGCTTGGGGTGAACAAGACACTTCAGAAATCATCAAGCTGTTAGGTGCTCCCACACTGTCTACTCCCAGCACAAAACTCAGAGGAATTGCACCTTCCACCATACGCCCTCATCTTCATTCAAAGAAACCTCCCAGCTAGGCCTTCAAAGTAAAGTCTCTCATAGGAAAGGAAGTCAAAAAGCAAGTAAATGAGTTCAAACAAGATATCCTCAAAGAAATTCAAGCAATGATCAATAAACTTAAAGAGAAACTTAACTAAACAAATAGTGGTCCTAATGGATACAAAGCTTATTGAGCATATAGAAGCCACAAATAAAAAGTTGATTGAGGTATATAAGGAAATGCAAGATATGAAGGAACACTTTGATAGAGAAGTGGATTTTTTTTTAAAAATCTAGTTGAAATTCAGGATACGAAAAATACATTTCAAAGCAAGGGAAGTCAACTAGAATATTGGGAGGTCAGAATTTCAGACCCTGGAGACAAGGCTGAGGGAACAAATGCCAGAAGTAGGCACAACTCCAAAATTAGAAATGAGGAAACAGCTGGAAACAACAGCTGATGGATGATTCGAAGTGAACCAAACTCAGAATTATGGGTGTGGGAGAGAGAGCAGAAGATAGCATCAAAGGTATAAAGAATTTATTCACTGAAATCATGCAAAAAAATTTCCAAAATCTAGAAAAAGAAATTAATTTTCAAGTGCAAGAAGCTTATAGAACACCAAATAATCTCAACCAGCAACAAGACTCACCATAACATGTCATAACCAAAACCTCAGAAATACAACATAAAGAATATGAAAAGCAGCAAGAGAAAAACAGGCATTATTATCCCACCAAGGCAAACCCATTTTAGTTACTGCAGTTACTCAATGCAAACTTTTAAGGCCAGGAGATCGTGGAGCAAAATCTTTCAAGCTTTCAAAGACAACAAGTGTCAACCCAGATTGTTGTATGCAGCAAAGTTATCCTGAAAATTGAAGAGAAAGTAAAAATTTTTTCAAAACTAAGAATCCCTAAAGAAATTTGCAACCACTATCCCAGCATTGAAGGAAATACTTGAAGGATCTTAAAGAGAGACAGAGAGACAAGCAAACCTAGAACATGGAGGAAAGAAAACATCTAAAGAGAAAGTGTAACAAAAAAATAGATTGGTATTTGAATCATTTGATTCATATTCTACTAAAACAGTACCAGATTTCTCATAAAATCTGTGAAACTTCTCCCCATAATTATTTTAATAATATATTAGTTTCCAAATCATATTATATTCAACATGGAGAATTGGTATAAAATCTTTTACAAACATGTGTGGATGAATTATGGATGAATGGGTTGATAAAATGATAAAACAAATCTGCCAAAATGTTAGTATTTAGTGAAATGTGAGCAAATAATTTACAAAAGTTTTTTAAAATTCTGAAATAACTAAGTATGCCATTATATCTGTTGCTCATGTGTAATTTAGTCCTGTGATATAGATGTAAGTTCATTTAATGTAGTAATTCACTGATTCAGTCAGATTTTCTAGCCTTACGAATTTTATTGTTATAGTTCTTTTTTTATGTGGACTGGTTGGTGAGGCTATGTTAAAGAATCTCAACAAAGAGACAGTAAGGTACAGGAAAAAAGAACTTTCAGCAAATCATCCCACTAAAGGGCTCTGCTGGACCCAGAGAAGAAGCACCAAGATATGGCCACTGCAGCCCAGTCTAGGGTGGGAAGCTGAGCTAAAGAGTGGTGATGTGAATGGTGACGTGAGTTAGATACAGAAAATTAAATATGTTAAATATCTCATGGTTGGTTTCTCTGATTTGGGAGACCTAGGGTTCAGGCATTCTATAGAACCAAATGTGTGTGATAGTGGGAATTAGGGGGGATAGGAAGAGTGTGGGAGGGCCAAAAATGAGAAAGGATTATAAAGCTGATGTGATATATATGTGCACAAAACACTTACGTTCATTGTAAACATAATGTATCACATGTAGGTATTAATAAAAATGGGGAGAAGATACTAATATTTCTCAATACTATGGAACTGTGTGAATATCAAATGATTGGATGCATATAAAGCATGAATATTTTTGATGTAATAAACACTATTTTACTATAAAAAATAAAAGGAAAGATGGAGCAAGATGTAACTTATAGTTATTTTTTTCAGGTTTTACTTCTTAATAAGCCAGAAGTACAGTGGGTGGGAAGAATGGGCTTGTATGAAGGAGTGGCATAAGAACAACAGATTTAGTTCCATGCAGCATCTCCAGAGTTTGGATAAGAACTATATACATATGTGTTCATGAACTCCAAAACATTTGCTATGTTCTGAATGTTTATGTCTCTAAAATTCATATGTGTGGATTTCATACCCAGTTCTCTGTTGTTGGGATACAAGCCAACAGGAGGTGATTATGCCAAGAGGACGAAGCCCTCACAGATGGGATTAGGGCTCTTACAAAAGAGGCCCAATGACAACCTGTTTGCCCCTTCTGCCATGGTGAGGTTAC
Organism: Ctenodactylus gundi; assembly: GCA_004027205.1. Taxonomy (NCBI): domain Eukaryota; kingdom Metazoa; phylum Chordata; class Mammalia; order Rodentia; family Ctenodactylidae; genus Ctenodactylus; species Ctenodactylus gundi. Next base: position 144,432 of record PVKB01000664.1, read on the forward strand.
AAGTAGAAGGTGCCATCTCCCAAGCACAGCATCAGTCCTCACCAGACAGCAGAACTGCTAACATCCTGGACTTACAATTTCCTGCCCCCAAAAATGTGAGCAAGAAAATTCTTTTGTCTACAAATACCCATCTGGCAGTATATGGTTACAATAGCCCATGCTAGCTACAACAGTATGAATTTTCTAAGCTCAGTTAGTCTGCATAAAGGTTACATGTTCTTATTTTGCACTTAAAACTGGCATTGCAAAAACGAAGGTTAGAAGTAATTTACCGTGTAGTATTATATTAAATTTTAATTTTTTATTTTAACTTTTTCTTCGGTCAAAACAATACAAAACATACAGTGACAATTCAAAAGAAAGATACTGAAAGAAAGAAGAACGTGTGTGTGTATGTATACATGCCTTTAAGGGTAATTTTTCGCACACTTGAATCTTGCATTATGGCACGAAGATTACGCAGCCAGTCCTGTCACATATACAGGCCGTCCTCCAGTTTTGCTCAACTCAAAGCATCCACCTTACGTGCGGCAGCTGTTCATTCCTACACCTCATTGAGCAGCACTCATTATATGACTAAGCCACGACCCCATCGACAGGCATTCGTTTTATTAATATTGCAAGTTCAGTGCTATTAAGAATAAAGCATGCTATAAGCAGTCTTTTCTGGATCTTTCTGTGGATATGTTTTTCTTTCCTCATATGTAAGTACCTAGCAGTAGAATTACTGAGTGGTTAAAAAAAAAAACACCTAAAATAAGACCTAAAGTCATTTTTTAAGAGATTAGCTAGTGCCTATATCCTGCTATCCTGATTTTTAAAAACACTGACACCTTCCCTTCTTTGCCTCACAGCTTTTCTTCTTGCTGTAAGGGTGACATTTGTTATAGCTGAGTGCCCTCCCACAAATACGTCTACCTGCCAAAATGCAGCATAGAACTACAATAAATTTGTGTCACCTTAGTCATATTTCATCTAATTAAACACTTACAAGCCATGTGGGTGTTTGTTTTGTTGTAGAATTTATCTGGAGATGGTACCCTACACAATGCGTCATTCTCTGTCTTACTTTTTTCACCTAATCTTATGAAGAGTTATCAATTTGGGTAACTAGTTCGCTCCTTTCTCCACATCTCTCCTGGCAGACGTGCGGTTAGGCCCTTAACTGTCGCTTCCACCACTACTCACAGCTCTGCCACGTCCGAGAGCGCCGCTGAAGTTCACACCCAGAAGCCATGGGCCGATCTGCAGGGCGAGCACATCTTTGACGCAGTAACAATGGTGATAATGTTCTGTGAAATTTGTGGGCTAATTTACATTCCTGTAAGAAAAGCCAGAGTTCTCGATTCACCCCATGTTCTCTCCAACAGGTGGTGTAATCAGGCTTCAATTTTTTTTTCTGATGCATGCGTACATTTTTCAGATTGCTGAGAGTTTGAACATCTTTGCATATAAAAATACATTTCATCTTGGGGGATTGTATATTCTTATCCTATGGTTATTTTTATTGTTTTACATTTATTTATGTTTAGTCTTTATTCTGGACTAGCTTTTGTTAGATAAGGATACTGAGCATAGAGTCTTTCTGTATAGTATTTGAATTTAAATTTTATTTCTGATCTCTTAAGTCAGAAGAATATTTTTTTCATTTTAGTGCAGTCAAAAATTTGCACCTTTGGTGGCTTGTATTTCATTTGTCTTTTAAAAATCTTTTATTCTGATTTCATATAGTTATTCTGCTATATAGTTTTCCATTTTTGTGGTACTAGAGGTCCAGCACAGGGTCTTTGCACTGACCTACCAACCCCAGCCCATTTTTTAGTTTTCATTTTTATACAAGGACTTACCAAGTTGCTAAGTTGCATCCTCCTGTCTCAGCCTCCCAGAGTGCTAGAATTACAGGTCTACATCATCTAGCCTGGCTTTTCTCATATTTTCTTTGAAATATTTTAAGGTTTTGGTGTTCAAATTTTTGGTCTATAATCTATGCCTTGGTTACTTCTTCGTCACTGTGACTCAATACCCAACATCCACCACTTAGGAAGGAAATATTTATTGTAGTTTACAGTTTCAGAAGGTGGCGGTCCACTCACAGATGGGTGGCTGGATAATGATGGGAGCACACAGCAGGGCTGGAGTGCCGGAGCTCCAGCGGCAGAGATCCTCACAGTGTGGTGGTACAGAGGGAGCCAGAGAGGGAGGGCGGAACCAGCACATGCTCTTCCGGGTCAAACCCCACGCACCTGCCCCTTCCAGCCAGGCCCACCTCCCACCCTACACAGTATCCACAGGAACATGAGGCTTTTTGGGGACACCCCAGATCCAAACCACCACAATCTTCTAGATTATTGTCAATTTATTTTATAGAGTTGTGAGAGTGGTATGTAACTGTTGTTTTCCCTATCCATTTACTAATTATCTGCTTACTTAAGAGGTTTATTTTATTTTATTTTTTGTTCTGTTTTTTTGTTGTACTTCGTGTAGTCATAATGCCCCTTCTGTTTTGTCCAAGTTTCTGCGTATGCCTTTGGGAGGAGGGAACATCTCCATGTGTTTCCTTATATCAAAAACATTGTGATTAATCACATCATTTTACAAGTCTAAGTTCATTCATATTCAGAAATTTCTTAACTACTCCAGAGGAGAAATTTTGTAATAATTTGGTATCTCTTTCATCTGTATGAAATACGCTGTTGCCCTAACCTAAGTTCATGTGTGGGTGTCAGCTTATTATAACTCAGTCTCAAAATTGTCAGTAATATGTGTTTCTGTCATAGGAAACTGCAACTCTTCATGCGAGCTGTTATGAAGTTTACAAAGTATTTTGCAAACTGTGAACTTATGATACACAAGCAATCAGCAAAATGGCTTTTCCTGAATTAAACAACGTGAAATCATCAGAACACTTAAGTAGATTGCCCGAGATCACACTGAGTTGCTGCTTTACATTATGACCTTTCTAGTGTATTCTGTTGTCTTTTCATAATGATTGGTGGGAGCTGTATCATGCTCTTCCAATCTCCCTGTTGTGTACAGAGCTCTTGCCTCTCAGGTGTTCCATAGGGTGATGAACACAGAGAGACATTGCTCAGAGAAGTTAACCCACTATGTTACACACAAGAGGTACCCAGTACCATTTATGGATGAATCACCCATCGTACATAGCCGTAAGATACCGACATTTTAAAAAAAAAAAAGCTCCACAGGCAAAAAGAAATGAGAGAACTCTGTCTGTGTATCAGGGCATCATAGCAAAGGCAGTAAGATGTAGATCTTGATGTAGAAATATAGGTGGAAAGGAGCCTCAAGGATTCTACATGAGCCACACCCACAGTCTCCTCCAAGTACAATCAGTAAGCATCTTTGTCTGAAGCGGGTGGTTCTTAGGAAAATAAGTTTAGAGGCCAGCTGGGAGGGGGGTGGCTGGACTGTGAGATATAATAATGCAAAATTTTGAGTTCCCTCCTGTGTGGCACAAAGTTATCAGTAAGGAAGAAAGCCCAGAAGGAGCTGTGCTACAAGCAAATCTAGTCTTAGTCTGCTGCCATGTCCACATACAATTGGGCTCCTGCTTAGGTAAAAGTTACCTTTAAAATTGGCTCACCTTTAAGTCATAGCAATAATATATATATATATATATATATATATATATATATATATATATATATATATATATATGAAATCGCCAGCTAAATGAGGATGTTGCAGATTTCCCAACATATTAAAACCAATGTGCGACTATAAAACTGAAAGCAGCTGCCATCTTTTGCATCATCTAGGCTACGCGGTCAATTCACAGAGAAACCCCCGTGCCTTGTAACGTACTAGTGAGCAGACTACCTGGGCTTCCTCACCTGTGAAGCAGACACAGTGCTGACTCTTAGAAGTCACTGTAAATGACAATACTTCAGGGTCACTCCACACGGTGTGCGGTGGGCACCAGCAGAGGTCCAGCCTCCCTCGCCCTCTCCCAGGCACCTGCTTTGGGGAATCCATGTGCATGAGAGCTTCCTATTTTATTCCTATTTTTTAAATATGTTTAGTATTTTGTTACTTAGAATACTGGCTACCAATTTCAAAAAGGAAATAACTTCCAAGGAAACTTACAAAGACAGAAGAATCAGCATTACATAAAATACTTTTTTGGTGCGCTGTACTTGAGAACCTGCAGTTTGCTTGGTTTCCCTGTCCTTCTGGTTTGTGGTAATGGCACACAGGAACAAGTGTCCCCCAATGCATTTCCTCAACCATGTTCAGCAGAGGAGTGGCAGCTAGGCCGTTTTGATGGTGTCCTGTGCTATTTGAGTCCTCAGCTTCACTGGTCATTGCATACTTTGGAAGACAGTTCTTCCTGCCAATTGTGCAGTTTGAGGGCCGATGAAGGAAACCCAGAATGAAGCAAGAAGAAGAAGAAAGAGCACCGATGCCTAAGGGATTGTGCGTGTGACTTTCAGGTGCACGCAGTCTAGCAAACTCAAGGAAAGGGACCCTGTAATAAATTTGAGTTAGATATATATTACTAACAAATAATATGTTTTTTATTTATAGGAAACTATGTAAGTGAAATTTGTGAAAGATGTAAATGAAGTTTATGTCTAAAGTTATGAGCACAATAACCCAAGAATGAGTTAAAATGACAAACAGTGGGGAAAGATTAATCCGGACTTTCTTTTGAAGAGCATCCTTGGATTTGAGATGTAACATAGTTGGGGAAGGGTGGTTGTTTTGAAATTATGTCTAGACCCAATTGTAATGCCTTGGCCAGGCCTTTTAGTTCCTTCATGAATAGCTGATTGATCTACACCCTTCTCATTTTCTCCCTCCCCAGCCTCTCACACTGCAGGGCCTGTATCCTCTGACCCTGATTATCGCAGGGCCAGGATGCAGGCAGTGGCACAGCCTCTGTGCATCCTGCCTTAAGAAATATTCAAATTGGCCCATCCACAGGAGCCCATGAACCTAGCTGCCCACGTTTTTTTTTTTTTTTTTTTTTTTTTTTTTTTTTTTTTTTTTTTATCACACATGAGATCCTCCCAGGGCTCCAATGTCCTGTTCCCTTGTCCACAGAAGCACCTGCCTCCATATGATCCCTTGTGTCAACCTTCCTTCATTTGGGCTCTAGGTAAGTTGAGTCCTGCCTTTTGTCCATCCCAAAGTGCTTTGTGCTGAGTCATGCTGCCCAAAAGACCCACAATCCTACCTAGCATCTCATCCTTGTAAAGTACAAGGGAGCAATAAACAAAGTCATGTTTTTCTCTCACTTGTTATGTATGTGCTGGCTAGTTTCTCTCCAAGGTAGATTTCATTTGCATTATTAGTTCTACATAGAATGCCCAGACACAACTACCTTAACAGTTCTCAACCACAATGTGTTCAGGAGATGAGTTTTGAATATAGACTCAATAGCTAGGAGTTTCTCAGTCAATCAAAAAATTCACAAGCTCTTCAAATTTCAAACCTCAGAGAAAAATAAAAAGTGTGGATAGGTAAAACTTGTAAAAATACAATCAACAAGAAGTATCTATCAAGGAAAATTGACCTTGCTAAATGGAAAGACTATTGGAAATTTTGAAGACTGGTTGAATTTTACTTAAATTTATTGAGAATAATTCAGAATATGGCATTCTTGTGCTCCATCAAACCAATAATGTATTTGTTGATATCTCTAACCACATTTGTAAAGAAAGAAAAGAAAAGAAAGTCTGTAAGAGTGGGAAGAACCGGGGCTGTGGGCATCAGACCAGCCTGACACCCAAGTGAAGCTCATGGTGCAGTCACTTTGTGAGTCACTATGTTCATCAGGTTGTTCAGGCTACCTCTGAAATGTTACCTATGTTCGCTTGCAAATTTACATAAATTCATAACTGTGGTATCACTTCTGCTAGTTTAAAAGGTTCATTTTTATTTCCCCTTTTTGCTGTTATCCCTTAAAATCTTGTCATCTGTGGGCTCCAACCCATAGTGCCTGTTCCCCACCAAAGCTCACACGTCCAGATACTAATATGGTTAGAATTTATCATCTATGTTTTTAAGTTTGCACAATACATGCCAATATATATATATATATAGCTTGAATGTGCATGTACATGTGCATACATGTAGTATGTATGTAATAACACCAGTGTAAAATAACCTCAGTACATACACATTCTTTTTTCCACTCAACAGCACTACACAAAAAATCCCAGTATGTCTAATAGTGCATTTATAATTATTTTTTATTTGTGTTTATACTGTGATTTATTCAACCATTCCTCTATGAAGGAATATTTGCTTCAATTTCCTCATTAGTTTCTGTCTTCATTTGCTTACTTTTGTCACACAAGTAATGTACCAAGAGAAATTGTGGAAAATACATATTTATGTTCTGATGCTCACAGTTCTATGCTATGTCTCCCACGTAAAGGGTCTGTTGAACATACATGTGCACTTTTTAAAGTTTTAACATTTTTCCAAAAAGTTGTCAAATAAATATTTTCAAAACCATTTTGACAGTTCACATTCTTTATATTCTAGCAACGATTTGTGTTAGCCACATCTGATACACGTTAAGTGGTACACCCTTGTCAAACTTGCCTTTCCATGATTGTCGGTGAGTTTCACCATATTTTCTGTTGTTGTTGATCATCTGAATTTGTTGTTTTGCTTGTTCATATCCATACACATGTGGGGTATTACAAATGCTATTAAATGTATATATTGTATATGTTTAAATTGACCTCTTTTTCCTGACAAATATTAATTCTGTATATTAATGGGATTCAGTGTGGTTTCACTGACTCAGTGTGACTCACATATACATTTACTTAGTATGATCACATCAAAACACCCTTCTTCCACCATCACACAGCACGCCTGTGCACACACATACACATGCATGCACACACACACACACACACACACACACACACACACACACAAACACTATTCCTTCTCCCTACTCATCATTATCCTACTTCCTATTTTCAGTCTGTAGTTTCTGTATTGCCTTTCTGTGTCTGGCTTAGTTCACTTAACATAATATCCCCTTGTTTCACCCATTCTTGCTGCAAATTACAGCATTTCATTCTTTTTTGACTGAATAATACTCCAATCAGTGTTTATACCATTCATGTATTGATTGGCACCTAACTGATCCTATACCTTAACTGTTAGCAATAAATATAAGAGCAGGGAGGTTGTTGTTATGTTGAGTTGATTTCCTTGGATATACACACAAGAGTGAGACAGCCAGATCATTTGGTAAGTTTATTCTTTTATCAACTGATTAGACAATTGTCATATAGTTTGTCTACATATTGGTCGCTTTCTCGTTGCTGGGACACAACATCCAATACCCATGACTAAAGGAGGTATTATTTTTGTTTTTAGCTCACAGTTTCAGAAGGTTGCAGCCCGTGAAATGAAGAAATCAGCCCATAGCATGCAACAAGAAAACAGAAAGAGCTAAAGAGAAAAAATGCAACCGTCCAGGTCACACCTCTAGTCATCCTCTGCTACCAATGACCCCTGCCTCTTATCAATACATGAAATCAATAGTTTAACCCACTTATTTCAATTAATCCTGAATGTTTTAGATATAAAATACAAAAGACACAGAGTCAAAAGACTGAGAGTTGCCCATCTTAACAGTTCCCGTGTTGTTACAAAGTCCAAGTCCAATGTCTCCTCTGATACTCAAGGCAAACTCCCAGCTGCAGGTGTTACGGTTCCAATCTGAAATGTTTGGAAGGTGATTCAATCATGGAAGTTGGCCCATTGACTCCCTGTGCTGTTAAGAAGTGGGGCTTGGTCAGAAGGAACGGTTCACTGAGATTTACCCAGAAGGGGAAGATCACTGGGACAGGACCTGGAAGGGTATATGCTAGCTTCACCCATCCTCTCTCTCATTCTTCTTCCTGTACACCTGGGATGAACAGCTTCTGTCTGACAAGACCTCTCCTATGTACTTTCACCATTTCCAGTCACCCACGAATGGGCTGAGACCTTCTGAAACTGTGAGTTCAAATCAGCCCTTCCTTCCTTCCTTAACTTGTGCATGTCAGGTATTATGTTCCATTAATAAAGAAGTAACTAAGACAGTGAGCTCATATAAAATCAAAAAGAAAGTTAAACACTTCCAACACACAACATTCTCATTCCAAAAAAGAGGAGTAGAAAGGTAGAAACAGGGCAAAGCAAGACAGAAATCCAGCAAGCCAAACATTAAATGCTATAGCTCTATGTCCAGTTCCCTCGTTAAGTTGTAGCAAGATGTTAACTCCAAGGGGCTTGAGTGGTCTGCTCTTGTGGCATTTGGGAAGTTCCAACCACCACGACTGTTTGTTATGATAATAGATACATTCTATAATGCTTATCTGTATAATAATTGTAGTTTTATCATACATTTAATGCCTTTTAGTCAAACATATCTGTATTTATGTGTATAGTTTCTACATCTCTAGACTAGTTAAGAAGGCTTTCTGCAAATCAAGATCATGTGTATAGACTAGATTTTATTATGGGAATTTTATTATCTTACCTCTCACACTAAGTTACTAATGTATAACAAACCCATTTATTAAATAATTTACCCTGTCTGTCTGAAATACTAGTTTTGTCATTTGCTAAATTTATTCTCCAATATTTCACAGCTTGCTACTATTGCAATTTTATCATTTACTATACTGGAATTTATTATTAAAGTAGATAAAAATACTAGTTTCTTTAATTTAGCTAATATTTAGTAATTTCAATGCATTCCACTACTCTCTTGTTAATACTTTCTTATTAATTCTAGTGGATTCCTTTAATGTGACCCTACCTGCAGTCATTCTGAAAGGGGTACATTTACATCATCAACAAAAAGACCCAGTTATAGTTCTTTACAAAATATATGCCAGCTCTTCCATCTCTTTCCTCTTCTTCCTCTGTTTTCTCCTTATTCTTTTCTTCACCTCTTTTTTCCCTCTTATCTCACTGAAATTGCTAAGATTACCAAAAGTACTAGTAAATGACTGTGATAGTGGTATTAGGCCTACCATCTAATACTTGATTTTGATAAAAATGTGTTTAGTGTTTCGGTCCATGTAGTAATAATTCTATTTGGTTTTTATCAAATAATATATGTAACACTTAGATAATTTACCTTCCACTTTCATTTTATTTTGAGTTTTTGTTATAATTAGCTACTGAACTATTTTAAATGACTTTTAGATTATTCTAGCATTTTTTTGAAATTTGTGAGTGCATGAAATCAGCTTAAGTTTTGATAAATTTTTCCTCTTAAGATCATAATAAATTAGTACTTGTTTATTTTTACTATGTTGTTAGACTCACTATGTCAATGTTTGATAATATTTTACTGTACATTTATGTTTTATTGATCTTTCTTTTCCTTTTAAGGTTTTTTTTTTTGAGATAGCTATAAATTCACACACAGTTGTAAGAAGCACAAAGAACTTCTTCATACTCTTTACTTTTTTCAGAGTGATGTAGCATCTCATACTCCCAATAGTATGGTTCAGACTCTCCAGGCCCTAAACAGAATTTTTGCTGTCGCTATTTGTTTTCACTATCCTGATGAGTTTGTCATGCTCTCACACTTGACCTTAGCCAAAGGTCAAAAAGCAATCATCATACTTTTAATTTGCCTCACCCTAATGTTTAAAGATCTTTCATATCAAATATCTCTTCACGTTTTTCCCATTTTTAATTGTGTAGTTTTCCTTGAAAGTTATTTATATATTTCAGTTGTGTCCGTTGTATAGTCTTTTGTAAATATGTGATTTTTCCAAATGAGTGTTGACTGTTATCAAATACCTTTTCGTATTGGCCAATGTACTCAGATGATTTCATGACTGCGGTTGAAGGACTGTTGTACAAACTTCCTTCCCAGCTCTTCCCAGGATGGGGACACCATTTAGCTCCTAGGAACAGTTCACTGGTTCCGATTTGGGTTCGGATCCATTTTAGAACCCGCAATGACACATCACATACTCCTCATGCTCGGAATCTCTGGTTGATGTTTCTGCAATATCTCTTCCTTCAGCCAGAAATTGTTCTCTGTTTTTATGGGCACAGGCATTACCTCAGGCCCACTCAAGTTACCTAAGATAAGCACTCCACTTTATTTCCTTTAATCTTAATTAGACCTTCAAAGCCTGTATTCCTTGTTGGCTTGTCATATAATATATTCACAATTTTCAGGGACGATTATATGAACATCTAAGTGCAATTCTTCCTACCATCATGTCCATCCATATTCTTATGGCTTCAGAGTGTTGTACTCTTCCACCCGCTCTTCCACAGTATTATTCATAGCTCATAATGAGTGATGCTAGGACCCTGTGTGTGTGAGTGCATGTGTGCATGGGCACACATTCATGTGCATGCACACACACACAGTAGTGGCCAAAACCCGGGCCTCATGCAAGCTAGACACTCTGTCTACCACTGAGATACATCCACACCCTCAACCAAGCACCTGTTTAATAGTCTTATGGGCATTAATTCACTCATCCTTATTTTTTAAAAAGCTCTATTATATAAGTATCAATATTGTTCCTATTTTTGCAGATGAAGAAACTAAGACACAGAAATAGTAAGAAAACTCTCCAAGATCTTACAGCTAGTCTTGGCAGTAACAGGATTAGAAGCTACACTAAATGTCCTCAATGCCTTGTAATTTTCATTGATTTTTTTCTTTGATTCAATGTTTTTTAAGAAGCACATGACAAGATTTGATAAACATACAGTGGGTATTGCCACATTCTAACTAAACATTTTTATTTTTAAATTTTATATTTATTATAACATAAAGTATTTTGTGCACTGTTTTTAGCAAGGAATTGTTTTATACTTGGATACTGGCATTGCCATCTCTGTTTTCTTTTTATTGGTATTTTTGACACTTTCTTGCCTTTCTGTGCACTGCACCAGTGCCTGAGTGCATTTTTTATAAAGTTGCATAGAGATTGTGCAGAGTTCATTTGACAATCTCTATCTTCTAATGAATAAAATCAGGTCCAGTTCCATTAACAGAAATGACTCATTTTCCAGACTTTTATTCCTAACACCATTTACTACATTTCTCATGCAACTAAGATAATTTTCATTTTTCTCTTATCCTTAATATTTTGAATTTATTAAATGAGCTACTTGTCTTAATGTTTTCCATGTAAATTTGCAAGTTCCACTGGTTGTCACTACTCTTCCTCTGTACCAATTATTAGAATGCACATTTCTCTACTACTGCTTGTAAAATAGACACTACTTCCCTCTCACTAGGACCTACTTTTGTCCCTCCAACCTGTCATACATCACTAAGATTTTTATTTACACACTAAGAACAATGACTCAAAGTCTAACACAGCTGACTGAGCCTCCATTTAGAATTCAAACACCTACAAGGAACCACAAGCAACAGTAACAAAATAAACAAACAATTTGATCATACTGAAAAATATATATTTTTTTCTTAAACCCAATGGAGGTAGGAAGGCATAAGTTAATCAAGGGAGACAAACTCCAAAAACTCCAAAAACTAAGAAACCCTTAAAAGGAGAGAAGAGACATACAAACCATTTCCTCTTCCATGCAGCATGGAGGAAAGAGCACCATCATTAAAACAGAGAAGAAATCAGCTTAAATTTTGACAAGTTCTTACACTGATTAAGAGACAGTGTGAAAGCTTGAAACAATTGGAAGCCACAAACCCATGTGGACTTTCTCCTCCCTAGCTTGTTTCAACAGCACTTTATAGTGTGTGCAAAGAAAGATGGGTAGTGACGCAGTGACATAGTCAGAGACCACCTCATGGAAAAACTCCTGGGGTCCTCACCATGTACTCATCCAAAATATGATTTGTGTTTTCTTTTAAGGCAGACAGCGACACAAGCAAACTTTGCTAAAACCTGTGACTTCATTTAGCCTACAAATACCCAATAGGTAACTAAAAATAGAACTACGCTTGACCTTATTTCATAAAAATTTTGAGTAAGAGTCTTTGCTAGCCATTTAGGGCCTATATGTAAAAGTTGGCAGACCAAAGTTTGTTAGGTCTAAATTTGTCTTTTGCTCCGTTCAAGTCAGAAGGCACCAAGCTAAGAGTAACTGATTTTCGAGATTCACAGAGACATCCTTTTACCAGCCTGTACATGTTGGGCAAGGCCTAGAAGTCTCCACCCCACTATCCTGAACCAGTAGGCACCAGGGTCTCAGGAAATGCAGAGCTACATAATGAGGAAAATAGGTATAGAAGGGCCACACCTCAAACTGATAGAAGCCATCTATGCCAAACCTATGGCAAATATCACAGGAAGTGGGGAGAAACTGAAAGCATTTCCCCTTAAATCAGGAACAAAACAAGGCTCTCCACTTTCACCCCTCCTATTCAATACAGTTCTTGAAGCCCTTGACAGGGCAATCAAATAAGAGAGTGAAATAAAACAAATACATATCAGAAAGGAAGAAGTCAAACTGTCTTTATTTGCACATGATATGACTATTTACCTAGAGGATCAAAAAAAGTCTGCCACACAACTATTAGAAATAATAAGCAAAGTCAGCCAAGTTGCAGGATACAAGATCAATACTAAAAATCAATAGCATTCCTCTACACAATGAACTCATTGAGAAAAAGCTCAGAGGAATAATTCCATGCTCAATAGCCCATAAAAACATTAAATACTTTGGAGTAAACCTAACCTAGGAAGTGAAGGACCTCTACAAATAAAGGTGTATTATACTAAAGAAAGAAAAGCTTACAAAATGAACCCTCAAGAAACAAATGACTCAATTTTGAAGATGAGCAAATGAATTTTTAAAAAGCACTCCTCAAAAACAGGAGTACGAATGAAAAATGAGTACATGAATAAGTGTTCACCACTGTTAGGCATTACAGAAATGCAAATCAAAACAACTCTGAGACTCCAGCTAACTTATCCCAGTCAAAATGGCTGCCATCAAGAATAAGAAAGGGAGGAAGGAAGGAAGGACTGGTAGCAGGGACGTAGGAAAAAGGAACACTTCTACTTGGATGGTGAAAATGTAAGCAAACACAGCCACTATAGAAGTCAGTATGGAGATTTCTCAAAAATTAAAATTGAAATTCCAGTTGCTTCAGCCATACCTCTCTTGGGCATATTCCAAAAGAATTAAAAGATCTCACACTACAGAGCTACCCTCATAGCCCTGCTCATAGTCAGGCAGCTCACAATTGCTAAACTCTGGAAGCAGACTAGATGTCCATTGACAGAAAATGAATAAAGAAAATGTAGTACATGTACATGAATACCACTCAGCCTCAAAGAAGAAAGAAACCACATCGTTTGCTGGAAAATGGATAGAACTTCAGAACAGATTTTTGAATGAAATAAGTCCTACATAGAAAGTTCAATACTATATGGTTTCTCTTATTTGAGAAATCTAAAATCTAAAACATAATTAATTAATTAAGACTCACTGTGTACATGTATCACCCTAAATAAATATAACTATGTTGTAATGCAAACACACACTAATGAAAATTTTTTTTCTAATTTTTTAAATTTCCAATATAGGGTGTAAAAATCTAAAAGTTCTTATCTATGTGCTCAAATCAATTCTTAAAGCTTTGGCTAGTCCATGAGAATTTTTGTCTCCAAGTCTTAAAGAATGCTTTTGTGTTTAAAGTAACTTCAATTTCAGGTCAAAAGGACACAAGAGAGTAGGATACAGTCACCTCTGCATCCGAGGACACTTGATCTTGTGTGGCCGCACATCTGTTTTCCAGCATATACTGAAAGTCCACCAGGTCCAAACTCACCGTGTCCTGTGGTTTGTGAGCCCAGAGCTGTGGTTGTCACTGGGGAGGAGCACTCCAGTCCTATAGCTGCCAGGGTCCCCTAGCTCCAGCTTCCTTCACTCCTCGGGCACTTCTTCTTTCTCTCTTTTTCACTTCTGCTTTTCAAAACTGATCATAGATAGATAGATAGATAGATAGACAGACAGACAGACAGACAGACAGACAGACAGACAGAGACACAATGTCTTACTATGTTGCCCAGGCTTCTCTCAAATCCATGAGCTCAGATGATCTTTCTGCCTCAACCTCAAGTACATGGGACAACAGGTGTGTGCCTGGCTTGCTTTACGTATATTCTGTAAGTTACTTAATCTTTATTTAATTTTTTATTTACTTATTAGTTTATATGCAATCTTTGTGTATATTTATGCAATGCATTATGGTAATTCAATGCATGAATAAAAAGTGTAATAATCAAAACAAGACACCAAGCACCCTTTCAACCACGAGTCATCTTTATGCAATTGTTTTGAAATATTTCATAGGCTATTTCAACCAGTGGGTTTTCTGGGCATGGAGAACACAGGAGTTTCGGGGTGCAAAGGTTTCCACTCAGATTTCAGAAGGAGGCTGGGAGGTCAGGTAGTTTGCCCGTGGAAGGGTAATACATGAAGCTACGAAAGGGAAGCCGAAAGTGCAGAGAGACCCCAGGAAGCCAGAGGTGACAGGAACAGTGAAAATGTGCCAAGGAAAGCTGCAGACATGAGGGGCCAGCCCAAGAGAGAGACCATGTGGGGTACAGCCAGCACAGTCGGCCCAGATCCTCTGGGGTGCACATATCACCACAGTGCTTCAAGCATGCTGGGCATGGGGCTGCAATATTTAATGTTCTCCCAGATGAGTGCCCATTTCCGTTAGTTTCTTTTATTTCTGTGCCTCAATTTAACTCTTCAGGAATGAAAATATTTGCTGTTCTATTGTATATTGGAACTATTTAACTTCCTTTTTTATTATCCTAAGACTGACAACGAAGAGAGTGGCTTAAGTCTCAAAGGAGATTTTGGGCTGAGGCTTTTCAGCAATGCGGAACTGCTATTACCAGTGCCCAGTAGAAAGGGACTAAACATGTTTTGTATAATGAGATGAACACGAGCCTGTGGGGGCCAGGAGCAGAATATCATGGTTGAGATCTAAAAGGCCCCAAAGTCTCACTGTGTTCTGAGGTGAGGTTTTTGGAAGGTGGCTGTGTTGTGTAAACACTGTGCTTATCGGTGGGTCGATCCATTGACGATCTAGTAGCTGTGCAATCTGATCAGATTTTGTGTCATATCCATTAAAAATTAGTTTCAAAAAGGGCCTCTTGGATATTCTAAGTTCTTTGTTCTGTTTAGTGAAGAAAATTGTGATGCAAGTAGGAAGACAATTGTTTATGATACATGCCTGTGACATAAAAGCATCACTTGATTACCTAGGGTGTTGAAGTTGAAACTAAACTAATTATTAAAAGCAAAGGAAATAAAAGTGTTTAGGTTCTTGGGAAGGTAGTATTTTAATAAATGTTGGTAGTAGTTATGATAACTGGGCAAAATTAAAATGGTAAATGAGATTATGATTGAGAGAAGCAACAAAAGCTGAAGCTCTTTTCAGAGCAGAATTTTCTTCCTTTCCACCCTTCAATCAGTAAAGGGTGAGGTCTTGCTGATTTCTGAGACGTCCTCAAGGCATTTTTTCTATAATTTTCATTCCAAGTACTTGGCTTCCCTTTAATTCTAATCTCTTTAACAACCATGTGCTCCCCCACCCCACCTTTGAAACCACTTCAAGTCGTGTAAAACTGAAAACTTTTTATATCTTCTTTTCTCTGCCATTTTCTCCTGCTTCTCCATGTACAGCTGGCTAAAAGCTACAAACAGTATCCATGTAACTGTCTGAATATTGGGCTTCCTTTTAAATCTCCTTGGCCAGATTAAGTAGTCCATTGCCCTTAATCTGAATTTCAAAGTCTCTAGACAAGGACAAATTTCCAATACACTTTTTGCCAAAGCATACCACATGTGGTTGCTAGCCTCAATCCCCATAAAGTCCTCCTTCCCATTTGAAACTTCCACCCATCTATCAGCATTGTGATCTTCAGAGCTCTGACCAGAACTTCCCATGAAGCTCAGCTCGTAGCATTCTAAGACTTATCCAGCCAGCATCTTTAAACCTGTCTAAACTGTTCCCGCAAACCAGTTCCGAAGGCTTCTAACCCATACCACTGGGTAAATTCACAGTTAAGACCCAACTTCTCTGGAGCCTATTTCTGTCTTAGTTGTTTTTTCATTGCTGGGACAGAATATCCAACATCCACAATGTACGGACAGAAAGGCTTATTTTAGATCACAGTTTCAGAAGGTCTTAGTCCACTCATGGGTGCTGGCAATGGAGGACACGTATGGCAGAGGCAAAAGAGAAAGGGGGCTGTTCACAGAATGGCAGACAGCCAAATGCTACTGCACACCCTTCCCGCTCAAGCCCAGTGATCCACCCCTTTCAACCAGGCCCCACTTCTTCACAGCACATGGAGCTATAGGAACTCCACAGTGTTCAAATATATGATGCTATGGGGAACATTCCAGGCCCAAACCACAACAATAATCTCTCATTATGTATTTGCAGTATTTTCCAGGGCATTCCACAGAGCAAGAGTAACAGTGAAGAAAGTGGGAAGCAAAGACTACAGTAGCGTTGAAAGTATCTTATGTTACAAGAGGTTTGCTTGCTGAGGTCTGAAGTAGCTTCCCTAATTTATTTGCACTCAGTGAAATTAAAGTTTTTGACTCCAAACAGAATGAAATCCATCTAACGTAAGGAGTGAAAAACATCTCTGTGGAAGCCTTGTGATGGATGTGCTGACAGTCGCTTGAACCTTTGCAGATACAGCAACTGGGAGAGGCAGACAGTAATTCCTGCAGCCCATCGCAAACGGGAAGGAAGCAGAGAAGCGTAGAGAGACTGGAGGTTTGAACAAAAGGAACTCAGAAGAGCAGTGCAGAGAAGAGGATCGCTCCCTGAGGCAAGGAAGAGCAGAAAGTGGAAAACACAGCTGGTCCCTACTTATTGTAAGACTGGTCTCTAGGAAAAGAGATTTGAGACCCAGGAACCTACCAATCTCAGGGTGGATCCTAACTATGAACCACAAGACTCCAGGTCAGCTCAATTTAATGGCAGGGTATTAAATTCTCACCACGGACATGTGCAAGCCTCCATCTACATTCCGCTGCACATCAGTTTTTCTCACTGAAAACACATTTCAATTTGGAACTAATCTCAGTGACATGAGGCTTGGATGTAAAAGACACACTAATAAAGTTTATGAAGGGAATGAACTAAAATCTGACCTCAGGGATAACTAGACATCTAATTCTGGAAATGGCACTCAAGTGTCAATAACCTGCCTGAGCCACCCGTGATAATTTCTGGGGTAACATTTGTGCAGCCATCATGTTCTGCATACCATCTGTTCTTGACTATCCTCGCTGTGTGAGCAAGACAGAGCAAACAAGAAAGTTCTGAAAGTCATTTGACCTCACTGGGCTCTACAGAATCTCTACTCCACTCTGGTCAGGCCTCTTAAACCAGCTACTCAAATGTAAATGGAAGGTATCAATAGAAAATGAAAGTGCCCAGGACCAGAGGAGAAAAGGAGTTACCTGTATTTTGAATCAAGTCATTATTACAAAAGTTACAGAAGCATAATCCAGGATCAGTGGCACAGGTCTGTAAATCCCAGCACTCTGGGAGGCTGAGGCAGAAGGATAGCAAATTTGAATCCTGCTTGGGCAACTCAATGACTTAGCAAGACCTTGTCTCAAAATCAAAAAGGTTGTAACTCAGTGTGAAGGCCATGGGTTTGATCCCCAGTACCATGAAAGAAAGAGGGAGAGGAGGAATCAGTTTTAGTGAAATGTGCCTGTTACACTTTCATATGCCATGTTATTTATACACAGCATGTGAGGCAATTCTGTGAATAACTGGCTATGTTCTAAGGCACATATCAAACACAGCCATGGGTTATGAATCGATTTTCTTAGGTAATTGTCAATAAGTCTCCTTCCTCTTCTCTTCTTTCTCTTCTTAACATACATCTTATTCTACAACAGATAATGTAACTACTTTTGCAGTGATTTTCTCAACGCTGACTTAGCATCAAAGTACCTATGAAACTCTGAAAATATTAATACTAAACCTCTCACTTCCAGATATCCTGAGCCTGTAGAATTCATGTGGAGTCAGGACACAGATACACATTTTTTCCATGGGAATTCTGAGATTCTGCTAAGAATAACAATACCTGACTTAATTATACCCTGAACAGTCGATAGCCACCATACAAATTAAAAGCAAAAGAAGCACAATTGGTTCAAGTAGATATTATCCTAATTCCAGTATTAATCTTAACAAATTATACATAGCAAAAGTAGTGATACTATTTGAGAAGCCGTGGACCAGCCTAAACGCCATCTGTCTTGGTTACTTTTTCATTGCTGGGACACAATACCTGACACCCACAACTCAAGGAGGACAGGTTTATTTTATATGACAGCTTCGTGAGGTCTCAGTCCTTTCACCCGCAGCTGGCAGTAGTGGCCTGGTAAGAAACAGCTGAAGAAAAGTGATTCACCCCACAGAGCACAGGGAGTAGAGTGCAAGAGGAAGGGTGAGTTAGTGTACCCCCTTCACGGTGAAGCTTCCATGATCTGACCCTTCCTACCAGATCCTACCTCTTCACAGCACAGGAAATCAGTAGATCTGCCCCCATGATTGAATCCCCTTCAAAACATGCGGCTTCTGGGGACATTCCAGATCCAAATGTTACACCACCCCTCAGAACTGTCCTCAGACCTGGTTGAGGATGATTCTAGGTACCATTCAACAGCACGCTCAGATCCCCTGAGCAAGTCAGATCAGAAGTCAGATGACTTGCCAATCATCTTAGTTTATTGTTGCAGTGACAAATACCCAACATCCACAATTAAGATACAGAAGAATTATTTATCTTACAGTTTCAAAATGTTTCACAGAGTCCAATCTTGGGGCAATTGGACATGGTGGAGGTACATGGCTGAGAGAGAGGGGCTGGAAAGCTGCTCGACCAGCTGCAGGCAGAAGCCAAGTGAGTCTGGAGCAAAGAGGATGAGCTTGCCCAGAAAGAATCTGCAACAGTGTTTCTTCTTTCTCCCTTTACTTAGCTCAGAGCTTCAAGTTGCGTTCCTCTCCACCACCCCACCACCACCCCCAGAGAGGACGTCCTCACTTCATTTCCTGATACACGATCAATAACAAACACCTGAAAGCTCTGCCCTGGGCAACCCCCAATCTCGGGAAGTTGATATAATACCTCCAGGTCAGACCCCAAACATCCACCCCTTTCTGCCAAGCTCTGCCTCCCAATAACACACAGTTCCAAACACATAAGGCTTTTGGGGGACAGTCAGGATCCAACCATAGGGTCTTCTCAGAACTGTTGACAAAAGCCACTGCCCAAGTCTGCCCGTCTAACCAGAGGCCCACTGATTTTCGCCTCATTTTTTCTTTAATGTTATAGGAAAAAATTGTTACCTATTATATATTAAGTGTATGATTTATCTTGTATGAGGGCAAGACTATTCCTTTTCACCCAAGGGGGAGTGGGCGCTGGTGGGGGGGCGGGGGCAGGACAAAGGGCCAAAAAAAAGTGTGCTGAAGATTGAACATGCCTATTTTGGAAATTCTTAGTCAAAGCAGACACTGAGCAGACAGTTAAGCCTCTCAGCAATTTTTGTAAAGAGAAAAGAATGTGAATATTTCCCCAAGAGCTAATGTATTTTCTCTTTAATAATGACATAAAAACATGCGATCTTACTCGTGTGGCTCTTTTTCTTGGAGAAACAGGAAACCCAGAACCAAGTCTGCAGCCGGGCTTCAGGAAGTCTGTAGCATGCACTTTTACATTCCTCCCCTTCCGGCGTGATTTCATGTTTCCCTCACCCTGAGTTTAATTATGCTTTTTCTATCTTGTTACATGAATTAGTTTAATTACCCACGGAGTCTGCACTCAGCACCGAAAGGGGTGATACCAGAATCACTTCTGAATACTGCTTTGTCATTAGCAAATGATTTTTTCGTTCTCAGATTTTAAAAATGGAAAGATGGTAAAAATGAGTTTTCCTGACCTGCTTTAAAGAAGTATAGAGATAGATTCAGGTCTTAAAAGGTGGTAGTGTAACCTGCAGAGCTGACCCCAGCTGTGGCTCACACAAAATCCCAAGGGACTCCAAATTGAGACCAAGTGGCAACATGCCAGCTGGGTTCACGCAGGAAGAGGCAGGGTGATGACACAACAGTCACTTGCCTGGCTACGAACAGGACGAGGCATCCATGTGCCACAAGAACATTGACTCGTGACGCTTTCTCACGTCACTTCCTAGAGCAGCAGCTCTTGTTTAATCAAAGGATGCAGTGTTTTCACTAATCATTGGCCAGGAAAGGAACCTGGCTTGCCTTATGAATAATTATCCTTATGGAAAGCCAATAAAGCCTTCTCTAAGAATTCTTCAAAATCTATGCAGAAGAAAACTGTCGCTCAGACCACCTACATATCTAATATCAAGATTAAAGTTGGGAAAGCAACATTTTTCATTGTGCTTAATATAAAAATTATTGCCAAACTTTTATAAAAAGATACCATAATGGAGTCTTAGAAGACATTTACTATGACGATATTTCCAGAAGATTGTGAGTTGAAAAAGGCTAAAGCTTTTACTCCTGCTCATTATAACAACACAGAAAATATACCCCAAAGGGACGTAGGCCAACCCTGCAGAAGCCTCGACTGTATCCTCACTGTCAACCGGAAGCCCAGTGTTGTAAGATGGAATCTTCCAGGTGAGCGGACAACCTAGTCTTCCTATAGGAGTCCTCATCGCCCACAGGAAAGGACCAATTCCTCTCACCATGTGAGTCAGCGCCGGTCCCTATGGGAACTGATGTCCAAGCTCCAGAGGCTACACATTTGAGTCAACTAGCAAGCCCTTAAAACTGCTGGGGCAGAGGCTGGAAGAATAGCAATTACCCTGGGTTCAACTTCCCACCACCACATAAGCCGGGCATGGTAGTGCATGAAGAGCCCAGGCTGAACAGACTGCATGGCAGGCTTCAAACTTACCCTAAAAGTTACTAAGTTTAGGCCTCCCAAAATAATAAAACAATGCCCAAGGCCAGAATAACCTTGGGCCACTTGGTTACCTAGTTACAGCCAATCAGAAAGAGTTAACACCAATCTGGCATTCCTGGGCCTGGGGCAAAGCCAGAAAATTATAGATAGTTGCCAAGTTAGAGCTAACCAATCACTCGACACCCCCTTAGACCCTACCCAGGCCATTAAAACACCACACGCAGTTGGTCACATTCAAAAGGCTCCTAAAGGTCATGATTGGGTCGTGACAAAAGTTATGGCCACTCTGCCTCATCTGAGTGGTCAGCATCGTCATCATAAAAACTGTCCACTTACAATTGTTTCTATATAAATAATGATATAGCTATGTCACATCTCCTGAGACCACCCTGCCCCTACCTCATAAAAACCCTGCTCAGCCTTTGTTCTGGGCTCTCCAGACAGATCCACAGCATTGGTGAAGTCTGAGAGCCCTTGCTTAAGCTCAAATAAAAGCTCCTTCCTCTTGCATGCATGACTGGTCTCTGGTTATCTGGGACTCCCTGAAATCTGGGCATAACAGCGCACATCTATTATTCCATCCATCAGGAGGCTGAAGCTGGGGTATTGCCATGAACAGGAGGCCAGCCTGGGCTACATAGTGAATTCAGGATCAGACTAGACTACAGAAAAGACTGCCTCCAAAAACTTATAATAAAATAAATAAAAATACTCTGTTGGTGCAAAAGCCATGCCTACGCCAATCCAATCAGACCAAAATGTCTGAAGGTAGCACCTGAGCACTACTCCTAAGCTGCCCCAGAGGACCTTGTGAGCCAACAAAACTTCACATGAAGTAAGTTAAATTATTTTTCAGTTATGTATAATTAAAATCAAGAATCTCATTACTTATGAGTAAAATAACCCAATCAATGAATTTGGAGATCACTCTTAGAAATGATCATTCTCTTACCCCACTGATATGTCCTTGTCCAGAAACAAACAACAAAATCTGAGCTCGTGCATTAGTGGTAAACTGAGACAAGATCTGTGATTTTATCAGGCTATTGTTTGAGATGTCCCATACTCAATTGAAATTCGGGGATGAGGGACAACCCACATTTTCCAGTCCCCCTTCTGACTAGCAGAAGCTTTCCCCTCCTTCTTTCCCCTTCTATCATCCTCTCCTCTTCTGCAATGTTCCCAATAGAATGCTCTCTTCACAACATGAAAAAAAAATATTCAGGGATGGGTCTCAGATTCAGTTATTGTAAAAAAAAAAAAAAGCACAGATTCTATCTCAAAGACAAAAGTTGTTCATTAAGTATATAGGGGTAGGAACCAGGCATGATGGCATATGCCTGTAAACTCAGCATTCTGAGAGGCTGAGGCAGGAGGATCACAAATTTGAGACAACTTATCAAGAGCTTGTCTCAAAAAAATTTTTTTAATGGACTAGGGATGTAGCTCAATACAAAGGCCCTGGGTTCAATCTCACTTTAAAAAAAAAATAGAAAATAGAAAACTTAGAGTCTTGGTGGCAGGGGTAGAACATGTATAAAATACATGTTTTATTCAGAATAAAACCACAATGAGCAAATTCAAATGCTCCTTGAAAAATTGAAAGACTCAGTAATTCTATTTTGTTCCAAAAAATTGATTTTTAGGGGAAAAGTAGTAAGTATCTAATTTCATTTGCCTGTCCTAGACTAGTTCAAACAAAAAATAGAAAGAGTTTGCCGTCTTTGTGACTGATTTTTCCAAAATCTACTTACTTATTTGGAATTTGTTTAGAAGGTGGAAACAGTTCTAGGTACTCTATATAAAAATTATCTTCAGAGCCAAGGATCAGAATTACTACAAACTATTTTTTCTGTGTGTCAACATTATTTACATTTTTCAAGGGTAATGTTGAGGCCCTGAGACATTAAATGACTCATTTAGGATCAGCAAGTAAATTCAATGAGTGAGATAGGAAGAAATAAAGTCAGGAATCACTACCTTGATATCCGTGTCCCAGAAGTGCAGCAATTCGTGCGACACAGTCTCTTGTTTGGTGAGCGCATCTTAGTACACCCAAAGTTTGTCAACATCCTCACCAAAGCTTCAGATAAAAGGAGAAGGCACTTTGCGCTTCTGTTTAAGTTTTGCTGTTTGAAATTTCCAAAACCAATAGTGGAATTCAGTCTTTTGCTATCGATGAATGGAAACATTCATCCCCAGAGGGGAAGAAGACTGTAAAGTCCAATAGACTTTGAGAACGAATCACATTTATGCAGTGTTCCAGCGTCTGCCTTGCTGAGCCATCTGCGGTGTCTGCCACAAGACCAGTTGCATAAAGCAGCACCTGGCCTTTCCAAAAATTGCCCGGCTTCCATCCATGACTCACACTGCTGACCTCATTGTGTGGTCAGCAGCTCTGAATCGCGCCATCAAAAGAGTAGTTTTCTGACACAGTGAAGGGTGATAAGTACTAATCAGAAGCGGGGGCTGTAGGGACATTGAATTGCTTATTTCCACAAGAATACTAGTCACAACGTTGAATGTCTATAGTAATTTCATGTTTCCTCTTTATTTGTAGCAGAGATGCATTTTAAAATTATTGAAAAGCAAAGTCCAATGATGCTACTTACAAGATGGACAACTGCTAATAGCTGAAACTTCTGGTCACAGACAAGCCAGCTGGCATCCGGTACCAAAAAGACTGGCGTGCGGTGTTTATTTTATGACATAATTCTCAAGTAAGCCTTACCAGCTACCAATATTACAGCACTAATCCTCAGGACATGCGAGCCAAGGAGTTCGTAACCCAAGAGAACTTAACATGCCCCCTGCCCAGCGCCATGTCTTTCTGAGGGCTGGGAACTGCCACTCAAGGCCCAACACTGTCCTGTCTTTTTTCCAGAGATGAGGAATTCTACTCATCCAAGACCTGTATGGACTCGCCACTTTTAATTTTTTTCTCATACTCTTTCTGACCTGCATGTTCTTGTTCTCATAAATCCTGGTCTCCAGTGTTTTTGTTTTTGGTGTAAATTACTCCACTACCTCAAGACCTCTGAAGTACCTCTTCAGAAGCCTTTCCACAACACCTTTGGCTACAACTTCACACGTGAGCTCCTGACTCTGACGTCAGCTTCATTCTCCCCCATTTTTAATTATCCCAGTGTCATCTTGCCATGCTCCCTCCCCTTACGACCCCATGTTTCCCTCTTTGTATCCCATCTGCCAAGCTTGCTGGATACTTGTGCCATTTGGATCTGAGAGTCCGCACCCAGGATGGACAGAGTCCACTTTCAAAAGCTTACTTATGCCCATGCTGGGAACTGGGCTCATTTCTCAGATAGCAAAATCATGTTCCTTAAATATAAAATAGATGGTCATAGCTTCACATGCAGACACAAATATCAGTGTAGGTAATTAAATGAGCAACTCATTGAAAGACATTATTAAATAAGTAAATAAAACTCAGAGAGGGAAAAAAGTGCCAAAGACAACAGATGGTCAAACAATGCAGCATGTATAAATAGTGGGGAAAAGCCAGTGTGCTGAGTGAAATGAGCAGACAAGGCCAGCAAAACACACCAGAGATCTTTATAAGCAAAGCAAGATGTGCACTTGTTTGGTACAGAGAATCATTTCATTGATATAGAGGAATATCCAAACAGCAGCTCTTCCAAAATAGTTATTTAGTATCTTATGGAAATAACTCTTAATAAAATTTGAACTTTTCATACTCATTTTAATAAAAAAATGTGAACCCACAACATTGTCACTGGGGCAGCACTCAGCACTACCTTCTACAGTGGTGTGATTCTCACAGACTTGTGCAACCACTAAAGGAAATCAAGACACTTGAAAGAGAAGACCAGGGCACCGTGGTTTACCTCTACAGCCCTCATGCATGTGTGTGTGTGTGTATGTGTGTGTGTGTGTGTGCGTGTGTGTACACCTCACCTTCTAATTTCCCCAAGGGAATGAAGAACAGGGTCCAATGAGCCCAAGTCCATCAGGACAGGACAGGTTATGCAGGAGTTACACGAGGAAAACTCAGGAGCCATCCCTTCCCAGGCGGAAGCGGGACTAAGGCTGAGATCCTTCTCTTAGAACAAGCAAGTGCTGCAACTTTTGAAGAGAACATGCCCCAAGGATGGTCAGCCTAAAACTGTAGGCAGTGTCTATGCTACACATTCCTAAGAACACGAGAGCAGGACGAAGGACACTGCATTTTGGAGGCAGGAACTGACAGCCTCTGAGCAGTGCTGCCAAGTCCTTGGCTCTCCAACAGCAGCTGAGACTTCCATTTCCCAAGCAGGACTGAACACCAAAGGTTATCTCCCTGCAGAGCACATGCGGCAGATTGAGACAGGCCTGCCTTCAAATCCACCACTTCCATGCCATTTAAGCTCTTGGGGACTCTAAGCAAGTTGCCTAATTTCTCTAAGCCTTCATGAAAAACAAGGATACGCTTGTATCTTGCCCATAACTTCTGTTTAATGTAAAGCACTTAACTGCAGAGCTTGGCACCGACTGCACAATCAACCTTACCTAAGTGATGAAAATTCGCAACACCCATGTCCTCGTGTTTTCAGGCATTCCCTTTGTTCCTATCTGGGTTTGCTTTGGTGTTCTCTTGCCTGACTGCCCCAGGCACCTGGGAAAAGCCAGGAGGAATGCACCCAACTGGTAGCTCCCTGGGTAATCCTGGCTTTGTCGTCTACCTGCTAACCATGGGAAAGTAAACTGAGTTCAGGCAGTGTGCAGACTCCGTAAATTAATTCCTGCTATGTTTTAGGCCTTCAATGTCCCCTAAAAGTCCATATGCTAAGGGCCTGATCAGCAGCCTGCAGCACTCCCGGGGGAAGGTGGAAACTAAGAAGGACCCAGTGGGACATGCGAAGCCACTGGGAGTGTGCCCGTGAAGGGAACACGGGGAC
Source organism: Ctenodactylus gundi (assembly GCA_004027205.1). Classification (NCBI taxonomy): domain Eukaryota; kingdom Metazoa; phylum Chordata; class Mammalia; order Rodentia; family Ctenodactylidae; genus Ctenodactylus; species Ctenodactylus gundi. The sequence continues at coordinate 170,308 of PVKB01000664.1, forward strand.
CGTCCTCTCCTCTCCTTGCCGCCCTGCTGCCCTGCAGTGAGGAGCTCCGCACATCCACCCTTCCCCTGCGATGTTCCCCCGCAGCACAGGCCCACACGCAATGACACCGAATTGTGTGCTGACCCACAGCTCAGTGTCCTGAAAGCTCTGACCTGGGCAACCCCACATATCAACAAGTTGACACAATCCTTTCAAGTCAAGCCATACTTCCAACAACACATAGCTCCAAATATATGAGGCGTTTGAGGGGCACGCAGGATCCAAACCACAACAGCACGCAAACGTAAAGCAGGTTCTTGTTGCTGAAAAGCACAAATTTTTCCCCATTTTATTGATATGTATGTATGCAATACATAATATTTACATTAAACTTTTGTGCACATATATATCACGGCAAAATTACAAATCCTCCCTCCCTACTTTGACTATACCACACCCTCCCCCTCCCCACTGATTCCCGTTATTCTCCTCATTTAGTTCTATGAAATGGCATAGTCTGGGTTTCTCATATTAGAGAAACCATTCTATATTTCACCTTCTGCTTCTGACTCACTTCACTGAGCATGATGGTCTCAAGTTGCCTCCATTTACCTACAAACACCTCAGACCTATCTGTCTTTATTGATGAGTAGTATTCCATTGTGTATAAATACCATAATTTATGCATCTGTTTATGGGTATTTTTGGTGTCTTCCACATTTTAGTGGAAAGCACAAATTAACTACATATGGTGATGGTAGTGTTTTCATCTTCAGTTGTCTCTGATGCAGCTTATACAAAATAATCGTTGTTCTGAAAACTGAATACCACACTGTAATCGCAAAAAAAAAAAAATGCAGCTGTGTATAGCAGTGCTGAATGCTTCTAAATAAGTTCCATTTTTGTCAGAAAGAAAAGATTTTGCCTTAGAGATTATAGGTTGAAATCATGGGATAGGCTAAGGGAAATGACATTAAAAATACAGATCTCTGGAAAAAGAAAGGTCGAAATGGAAAATAGACTCAAGGCCACTCCAGAACAAAGAGCTACAAACCGGAATCTAGTGGCTTGTTGGGGAGGCTGTGAACAGTTGCCCACATCCTTGACCCAGGAAGAGCCTGAACGGCAGCCTGAGGCCAGAGCAAGTTGGAGACAGAAGGCAGCTTCAGCGCCGTGGTCTGTCCTGTTTCTCTCATATCTCATGTTTAAGGGTGTGTTTTGGAAGCTCTCTAAGTCCTATAGACAGGAATATAGGGTTAGATGATTTTGTGTGGCAGGAAATTGTTTTCATTTTCTTCTACTGTTCTTAGGATTCTTGGCTTGGGCTCAGAAAATTAGACTGACAAAATAAGCGATGAACGAAAGAAAATTAATAAATGCATCAAGGCCGACATCACAGCGAGCAGCTTCAGGAGAGAGGGACTCAGAAGGGTGGTGTCTTAGTCACCGTCACAATGCTGGGTCACAGTACTGGACACCCACAGCTTACGAAAGGAGAGGGTTATTTCAGCTCAGCTTGTTCTTGGCCAACTGGCGAAAGTGCCTGGAGAAGAGTAGCTGCTCACATCGTCACCACGGAAAGAGTGTAGGGGGGAAGGAAGAACACATCCTTCCAGGCCACTCCCTCAGTGAGCCACCCCCCTTCCCCCTGCACCTGTGTGACTAGGCCCCACCTCTTTAACAACACATGTAATCCATGAAATAACCCAATTGATCACTTTAATCCCCACATCCTAATCACCTTCCCAATACATCCAGCTTTGGGGGACATTCCAGATCCAACCCCTGGCAGGTGTTGAAAACTTACAAGTATATAACATCTAAGCATTGTAGAGAAGCAGTGGGACACAAAAGTACTGTTTTAGATGGTGAAGGTGGAAGATAAACACAGGAGAAAAGGATGGGGCAAGGTGTGTTGATGCAGGTCCTCTCAGCTCCGGCCTTCCATCCTCCCATGGCCACCATGGTGTGCCTCATTCCAGAAGTTTCTGCCTTTAGTTGTCTATGGGAAGCTTCAGGAAGGCTCCTTTCTGCATCTGTCAATTCTGTTTGCCTCCAGCTCAAAATAATCTTTATGCCAAAGTAGCACATTTTGGAACAGCCTGCTTTGATCCTCTGCAACTTCCAAGAACAGGAAAGCCACGTTAATTCCCTGTGCTGGCACAAGCAACAGGACATACACTTGAAATTTTTCCATAGGGTATATGTTTCCTATACTCATGAGTCTTCCAAAAGAGGAGCCCACAAATGCATCTGTTCTGTAGGATCCTGCCCAGTATGAGTCAACTGCAGGACTTGGAGATTAAAGTTTTTAAGCAAATTCAATGACACTAGTAGCATAACAATAGCAGTGGAAGACCAAAAATGAAAAAAAGAAGTTTTTTCCCAAAAAGAAAAAAACAGGTCCAGAAGAGGACAAGCACCTCCCGACCACTGGCTCTAGCTGGGGACTCTGCATAGCTCAACTCATGATGTGGGGTCCCCTGACACTGTGGTGACACATGCAGGACATTTTCTGTAGGTGCCACCACAACAGCCACTTTTCCAGGGTCTGACATTTTTTATAAATGTCTTCCTACAGAGGCCAAAAATATACAGATAACATAAATTACAGTCATTAACTAGGATCTTTTTTCTTAGTATTTTATTATTTTCAGTGGGCAGGTATTCCACCCATTCTCACCTATTATTTCCCTCCATAGGTATTGCTTAGAATACATCTTTTTGAAGACTAATACATACCTAAATTTTAATATTTATTTCCTAGCAAGCATTTGTATTTATCTCTTGGCCCACACAGCAGATCACTGTGTGCTCAGAACACCTAAAAAGCTATCAGGAAAATAGTCACAGTTTTATCAAGGTAGAGAATGGGAAAATAGGCAAAGGACCTATTCAAAAAATGACAAAATTAATAAAATGGAAAACATTAGCATAAACTTATGTCCTTGGGCTCCTGGATTGACACCCAACTGCTTTACAGACACTGCTGACCAAAAGAGACCTGGCTGAGTAGAGTACTTCAGTGGCTGCTAGTGTAGGTAAGGTATGGGACACCAGATATGGACAATTGCCTGTGCCATATCACCAGTGTCCCACCTTCTGTAATCCACTTTCAACTCAGCAAGAGCAGCAGAGTTGATTCTTGCCTTGTGCTGTCTAGATACTTCCAAATCATTAGCTTAGCACTTTCTTTTCAATTATCTTTCTTTGAATTTCAAAGTTACCATTCTCTCTAAATCCATTCCTAAACCCAATAACTATTTCAAATAACTATTCCAATAACTTAACAACTGACTGGAATTTTTCTCATTACCCTCAACCCTGACAGTTACTTCACCCACTTATTTAGAAATTTATTTACACATTCACTCATTTATCCATTGACCAAGTACTAACTTCCTACAATCGTGGCCAGCATATCTGAGGCTGCCACAAAAGTTGCGCAAACTCAACAACTTGCACAATAATTGTTTTCTCACAATGCTGCAGCCCGGAGGTGCGTGATCAAGTTGTTAGAAGGGCTCCTTCTAAGGGCTGTGAAGCAAGGATCTGCTCCAGGTCTTTCTCTTCAGCTAATAAATGATTCACTTTTCCCCATGTGTCTTCATGTCAGCTTCCTTCTCCACCGTGTCTGTATCCAAATTCACCTTTTTAATAATTACACCAGCCTTACTGGATTAGGGACACACCTCACTCTGGTCTGAAGCTGTCTTGACTAATTATATCTGTAATGTCTTATTTCCAAATACAGTCACACACTGAGGCACTGGGGATCATGACTGTAACATACACGATCAAGAGAAGGAAAACAATTTTCTCCATAATAATGGGGACACTGCTCAACACTGAGGGTAAGGGACACCATCTCACCCTCCCCCCAAGCTCATCAGAAGCCTTGCCCCCTGCTTTTGTGTGAAGAGCCCCACTTTGTGGAAACTCTATCGACTATATCTTTGTCATCTCTTTATTACATACAAGGCTTCACATATTGTTTGTCCTTCCCCCCTTTCCTAAAGTGAATCTTCCCCATGTCCTAAATTCTACCTATTTCTAACTATAAATGGACCCGTAAAGCCGCTAACATCTTTTCTCATGTACGTTTTTAACGTACTTCCCTAGGCTTGTAAGCACTCAATGGTGTCCCATCGTAGGCAGGGCTGCTGGGGAGGACTGAAGGGGCTACGAGGGAACTAACCCCGTAGATACAACAAAGTACCAGAAAGACGCCTGAGTCATCAGTGGTTTCCAGGCCATTTGGGCAGCTTTCTATCTCAGGGAATGCCAAAATAATTTCATTCCCACATAGTCAAGTGTGAAGAAAGTGACATTTGAATTGCCATATTTCACACAGAACTAATGTTCAGTGTGAGTCACGACATAAGCCTTATAGCCTGTTATCAGGATGATAACACTGAGAGGACACTGGGTGGAGGTGGCTGTAGCACCCCAGGTTCCTACAAAGCAGACTGAAACCTAAGTCAGGAGCTGGAGTATAGCCCAGAGGTAGAGATTGCCAAGCACGCATGAGATCCTGGGCCTGATCCCCAGACCTGAAAAATAAATTGAAGTATGAATGCCCATATTTTAAGAAAATGAAATTTAAGTTTTGCCAATCAGAAATGGCCAACTAGCTTCTAATAGAGACTGTGATGGTATCTTGAAGCAAGTCCAACCTGTAGCCGACCCCTTTTCCCCCTTATTTTTGGAATGAAGAGGAACTGTATTAGGCCACATATAAAATATATAACAGTAATACAACTGATGTACATAAACAGGAAATTTTCCTTTTTAAATTTTTTCACTGTAATCATTTTTTAAAATCAGAGACAAAATAAGTTATCAGGACACACTTGCCAATAATCGAATGTTTTCTTGCCTTGCTTCTGTCATCACCTTATAAAAGCCTTCCCAGCCTCCCCTCCTCCACTCCACACATAACCACCTGAGAGCCAGAGCTGTCCTGTGCAGAAATTACTATGTGCTCAGACAAATTCTTCAAAGTTTTAGCATGCCTAAGTTCATCTCTCACCACAATGTAGAGTCATTAAATGATGTGACCATCATGTGTTTATGATTTGATGTGTTCGATTCCAAGCTGAGGCAGCTCTTGTTTTAGAATTTAAGTGGCAGGTGTTTGGGACACGCTTGATGAGGATAGTCATTCCAAGGTTCAGAGTCTCACTGATGCACATCCCAAAATGTCAGGAGAATTTCCTGGCTCTTTATCTCTATTGAATTATGTGTTACCTTTGCAGGTAAAACCCTTTAGTACACTTCTAGCAGAAAACATCTTCATGAATGCTGTGGTTTGAATAAATATCCCCAAAAGTCCACATGTTAAAGGCTTGCTCCTCAGATTGGCACTCAAGAGGTGAGGGGCATGTCCTTGACGGGAATTCGGGGACCCCGGTCTCCTCTTCCTTCCTTTGCCCTGGCCACAAAATGAGCCGCTTTGTTCTGTCACCTGCTTCTGGCACAGCGCCAAGAGCAATAGGGCCAGCCAATCATAGACTGAAACCTCGAAAGCCACAAGCAAAAACACACCTTTTGCCATTGTAAGTCAGCCTTCTCAGGTTGTTTGTTGTAGTGACAGAAAGCTGGCCAACACAACGAATTAAAAACATTGCTTAATCATTACAGAAGAGTTCTGAGAAACTAAGATGACCCAGAAATAGCAAACAGTAGACATTTGTAGAACTGATAGTAGGAAATGAAAAAAAAGAAAATGAAAACTTGAGTAACATATGTTTTTACATGGGGCCTGAGGGGAGGGTCAGAAAGACAGAGGGGAAGGATTTGTAACTTTGCCATGATATGTAGGTCCACAAAATGCTCAAGATCAATTTAAACTCTAAGCTTTGCACTTATACATATCAATAAAAGGGGGAGGGGATATATTACTGTGCATCCCCGTGGCAGCCATCAACTACTGATTTTTATACTCATCTAGATAAGTAAATAGATAAACATACAAAATTACAGAGACTTTTCCAAGAATAAAGCGAGTCTTTTTGCCGTCAAAATGTGTGTGTGTGTGTGTGTGTGTGTGTGTGTGTGTGTGTGTGTGTGTGTACATATATTTTTGCAACCAGTGAAAGTTAAAATTCCATTCATGAGCAAAATTCAGGGTAGCGGGTATTTTAACAAAATGAGACATTTCACCTGTTTTTTTGTATTTCGTTTTTGATTTGCTTTGTTTTGTTTTTGAGACAGGGCCTCGTCCTGAACTCACTATGCAGCCCAGGCTGGCCTAGAACTCACAGCAGTCCTCCTGCTTCCCAAGTGCTGGGATCACAGGCGTGCACCACCACACTCAGCTGGTATGTAGTGTTGGGCGCCAAACTGGGTGCCTCACACTTCCCAGGCAAGTACTCTCATCACTGAGCTGCACCCTGGCCCCTATTCATTTGTTTTAACAAAATGAATCAAGAGCTTTCTCTCAAGACATGATTGATCTGATAGCCACAAACTAAAGCAACACTAAAAAACTATTAATCACAACATTCATTCTCTGCTTAAAGTGCTTGCCTAGCAAGAACAGGACCCTGAGTTCGACTCCCCAGCACCACATAAGCAGCGCGTGGTGCACACGCCTGTAATCCCAGCACTTGGGAGGCTGGGGCAGTAGGATTGCTGTTAGTTGAAGGCTAGCTTGGGCTCTGTAGTGAGTTCAGGAAGAGCCTGGGATACCGAGTGAGACCATGTCTCAAAAAAAAAAAATATTCACTTGTTCAACATTCAAAAATATGCATGATGTCCATGTTCCAGGAATTCCACTGTGTGCTGAATATATCATACTGAATAAGGTAAACACCATTTTAATTAATTTATAGAACAAGCTAGTGGAAAAACTATACTACAAAGAGAGATACTGTTACAAACAGGAAAAGCCTGGGAGGACGTGAAAATGCTTAGAGCAGCATCTAACCTCATATATGTTATTTCCTGTCTCCCCAAAAGAACAGGGCCAAACGGTGAGTAGAGATTAATCAAAGCAAGCAAAGAGGGAAAGTTGAACAACAAAAATGAAGAGAAACAAAGAAAACCATAGAAACCATTTGGGAAGATGTTGAAATAATACAGATGGTAGCTTCAGCTAAATTGGTGACAGTAGGGACTAAGAAACAGAACGGAACCCGAGAGAGATTTGTAGGATAAATTTAAGAGTAGTTACTGCTCAGTTATTTGTAATGAAAAATGAGGAACAGAAAGAAGTCAAGAATATCTTCAGATCTGTGTAAAAGGAGTCCAGAGATTGTCACCCCCAACTATGGTGTCATGGTGTGCTAATTATTTTAAACTAAAGGATTTGGAGCACTACAGATGCTGGGAGACACTGCACTGTGGCATCCCCTTGCTTGGTTACAGTTTGGATGCACCAGGGTAGACAAATTCTGGTCCTTTCTCTGAGTTTTCATTCACTAAGCTTGTACAACAGGAAGAATAACTTTGAACACCACTGGACAGACTTTTGTCACACACCACTGTCTTCTATTGCATCCCACTTATTGCGTCCAAAGACAATCACTTATAATCCCCTGCTGGTTCTCCTGCCTAAAGACTTTGTCCCAGGCAGTTGCACATTTCTCCAAGCCTAGGAAATTCTCTGGGAAACATTTTAAATTCCCCTAAAAATTGTCTATTCTCTTCACAATTATTGCTCCTTTTTCCAGCTCTCTGTGAACTGAACCAAAAGTTGGCTAGGCCATGTGGTTCATGTCATAGCTCCCCTGAGTTGTTAGGGACACAAGTAAGGAGTTTGCTCAGCCATGATACTTGGGCCAATCACAGACCTTTTTCAAGCCTCTAGTGAGTCAAACAAGGGTGACTTCCTGGTGCAAGGCCAGCACAGGACTTAACTGTGCTCCAGTGGCCCAGGTTTATCAAAAGAGAAAGTACGTTTCCCCACGTCCACTCTGCTCCCAAGAGTTTAGTTCCTCAGGTCCCTTTGACCACCATGTGGGGGGAACATGGCTACAGCCATCCAGACCCAGGATCAACTTGCCTCCAGGAAATGTGCATCTTGATTGGTGCCACAAACAGTACCGGAAGCCTGGAGCTACTAGGTCCTGCACATATCACCTCCCTCTGGAAAACTTTGACTTTACGTGAGTGTTTTTGTCCAGTTAATTTGCAGCTTGCTCCCAACCCAAACCTCCTGCCTCACTGTGAAGGAGGAGTAGAAAACTTCTGGATCTGATTGGGCTGCTGGGGAACTATACTTCGTGAGTGTCTCCGTGTGTGTATCTTTTCTCCCCTTTAGCCTATTGGCAGTTAATTCAGAGGGCAAGAGGGAAGTTTTCTTTGGGCCTCTACACGGGCTTGAGCAAAGACATGATGGTTCTACTGAAGGAGGCCTGGGCAACACAAGGAGGTGCAAGTTCTGGAAGGAAGATGGTGAAGATCAGCTCTGTTCATGTCGATTTGGAACATCAGTGAGGATGCAGAAGCTGATCTGTCTAGGAGGCAAGAATAGAATGCAAAGGAGCTCTTAGCCGGAGATAATGACTCAGGACTATCAGCAAATGGGTGGTAAGTAAAGCCAGGATACTGATAAGATTTCCCTGACAATATAACACAAGCTGGGGAAAAGACTTAGAAAAGTAGCCAATGAAAAACAGCGATTTGCATTTTTAAAGCTGTGCAGGTTGGGCTGGTGATTGGGTAGAAAATGAAGAACCTGAAAAGCCAAAAGGAAGGCAGGTTAGATATAGCTTCTAGCCACTATCCTCCTTCCTCAGCAAATGTCAAGGTGCTACCAAGGTCAAAAGAAGGCGTATAATCTGTAAGGATTGTCATTACTCCTTACTAAAACCCCTTAAAACTGTGATGATGGAATAAAGTAAGCATAAACTCACTATAAATAGCAGAAAGATCTAGGATTTGAGAAGGAGGAGGCTGAGAAAAAAGATTTGCAGATTTAATATTATTCTTGAGAATGGCTAGTAACTTCAGAATGAAATCTTTAAAGGTCTGCAGCAAATAAGAAACACACATAAAATCTTTAGAAGAAAACAAAAATATGCCTTCAAGGGTACATGATTACTGCATACTGGTAACCAGCCAAAGTTATTACTTAACTTTAACCAAGAGCTAACTGAAGTTCTCTGAAGAAGTCACGTCTGTACCAAAGATCCTGCAGACTGACCTTGGCTGACCAAACAGGCAGGACGCTGCAAACTGAGAGCCAGAACAGACTTCCAATAGCCATTTACCACCAACCTGTGTATCAAACCTAATGTCCTCATGATGTGAGCGTCACCTAGCGGTAGGAGTGGCACATTGTTCAAGGTGGCGGATCTTTACATTTCCGCACCTTACCTGACCAGGTGACCAGATAGAGGCAGAAAGGGAAAGGAGGGATAAAGGTAATGACATTTTGATGAACTTGGCCCTGAGCCAGTGCCTTAGATCTTCTTGGGAAGATTGTGCATCCTGCCGATAGGAAGAGGCAGGGAGAGGAACCTGCGAACTAGGGATTTAAGTCAGTACCAACCAAGTTTTCAGTGTGCCTCTCTCCACTAGCACGTGGGAAGGTCACCCTTTTGCAAAAAGAAAATTAAAGCCTCATACTCTGTCATCCATGCCTCCCATGCCCATCCTTTGTTTGGACAGGAAAATTTCTACGAGCCATTTCTAACAATGATGGCCAGGCAAACCTTGTAAAATGTGTCCTTGAACTTAGCAGACCTGCAGCTTCTACCAACCCTCAAGCCCATACTGGAGTAAGAAACATCTGGATCCTACAGCCTATAGAAGAGATGTTCCTGCTCTCCTGTAGTCCACTGTCCTGACAAATGTATTTGGTAATTGCATTGATTTGTGGTTCTCTTTTGTTCTATGAGTATAAAGCTCACATACACTCTTACACAGTGGAGCATGTTATTCCCACGAACCTGAATCCGTGCTCCTGAGCCTCATGTGCGTGTGTTTGGCTCACAATAAACGATCTCTTGTTTCCTTTGGTGCAAGAGCTGTGTGCTACATCAACACTGTATGCACTGATTTGCAAATTCCAGAATCAGTTACTAGGCAGAAATCCAGAAGAAATGATCAGAATTATAAAGTAGAGTTTATATCTTACCAACCATGACCACTTAAATTAAAAAGTGAAGTGTGAAAACTTTGTGAAAGGGGGAAAGAAAATTCACATTACAATGTAGAGATTCAAGACTTACTGCCTATGCAACAAGAATTTAAAACACTATTTAAATTTATCATGAGATAAAAAGCAGAACAGTAACTAAATTGGCACTTATGAGAAGCAAGTTCAGTAAGTTATGTAAATGTGCTGTTCCATCTCTCATAGCAGAAAACCAGCAGATCATAACTAAAATTAATAAATGGTAAGAATGATATATTCATACTACACCGTAGTAGGCTGGATCTGCTAGAAGATGAACTTTAAAACAGCTTAATCTGGGGTAGAGGAAGCAGGTACCAGAAGGAGGGTGACCAAAGCCTCATGGTGATCTGGTAGCCACGCTTTAATTATGACCCATGATAGATGCTGTGATCAACCAAGACCAAAATGACAAGGAAAAGTCACATGATCTGGGGGGGGGCGGCTCGTTGGGTTGCAGTCTGGGAGCACACAGACTCAAGCAGTAGTGAAAAGGTGTCCCTAGCTCTTACTAAATGACGGCTGGACTTGCAGCTTTCCACCAAAAGGGTGTTGGCAATCGAGTCACCTGTTAGGCAGGAGTTATGATTGGTTCTGGAAAACGAGCCACCAACAAACTACAATCAGGGAAAGGGCCTCTGTGCACAAGGTCATCAAGGACGACAGTGCTCCACAGAGCACTTCATGTCTGAGACTCCATCTTATATGCCCTGAAAAAATGCTATTCTATATTTAATTTTCTTTCCCATGACACGACCATACATATTTTATTTATGTAATTAGAACTGCATTTTAAAAAATAATGAGGTCTTCAAAACTCTACTCCCCACCTACTCACTTATTTAACTTGGTATCTTATTTCTCATTCTTTCTCCCTCTCTTCTGAACCCTGGTTGCAACCAAAATTGACTTTTTACGAAAAGTTGCCCAGACATGGCCCACTGTGCACTCTGTTCACGAATGCTGTGTGGTGCTGCAGGCAGGTGACAGTCAGTTCAAGTACTGGTTATGTTGCCAAAACAATCTGTCTGATGTTTTTATTTCTAAGTGCAAACACATCATACATACACACACACAAACACACACCTCACAAAACACCACAACCACTATTACCTACAGCAACCACTACCCCATAACAACACATTTGTAAGGGCTTGTGCCATCTAGCTTTGATTAGATCCCAAGACTTTAAGCTCTCGACTACTTGAGGTGCTCCTGGTCCCAGACCTGACAGCCCTCCAGTGCTTCCCATGTTCTAGTCAGTCTCTCTACTGCTAACCTTCCAACCCCTCCACCTTCTCAATCTACCCCCAACCCCCAGAGTCTGCTACCTTTGCAATAGGGGTCACCAAGTGACTGGTTCATCTCTCCATCTACAGAATTTTATACACCCCCTTAGACTCACATCCAAGGCCAAGTTGTCATCATTTCTTCTCTGGGATCCATGAAACTTTGTCTCCTGCCTGTAAGAGTAAAGATCATCGTGTCTTGTATTACAAATTTACAATGTCTGTAGAAAGGTATTATAAAGTTATTGTTTAAACATATATTTAGGTGTTTATTCTGAATTCTAAGCATAAGTACATATGTACTAAAAACAGAGCTTTAAAGCTCATGAAGGACATGGAAATTAATGAAGCAGTAGCCAATTCCAGAATCACAGGTGGAGATTTTGACATGCCTCTCCCAACAATCAATAGAACAATGATTCAAAAATTTAATAAAGAATAAACATGATCCTTGCAAAATAAGTTTTATTTATACTATAAAAGCAATTATGGCAGTGTTGTTGCTAGGATTGAAGTATGCAACGATGTTAGCGATCACCAACAAACGCTTGTGCTGGGTTTGTCGTTATGAGGATCAGTGGATTGGTGTTCAATTACCAACTGCTGTTCTATTGCTCTTTGAGTAAGAGGATGCGATGCTAAAATTAACGTTTAGTAATATCCCTCAGGCTGCGGTGTGGAGAGTAGATGGAAGGGTGACGCCTGCAAATGGGAGTTAGTGGGAGATGGAGAGATGGAGGGAGAGGTCAGATACAGGAGCGAGGCGGGGAGGCCATTCCCAAGCACGACTGTACAGGGGACCTTCTCACTCCGGGCTCTGATGTGCTGACTCTGACGTACTCTGAGCATTCAGATGTGCATGGCTGACAGTTGGAGTCAAGTCTCTAAAGCTCAGAGGGAAAGACAGAACTTGAAGGTAAAATTTGGGGAGTCATCAGTGTAAAAATAAGATTAGAATTTTAAGGAACACCAACCTTCAAGGTATTTGTGGGGGAAGAGAAATCCTCAAAGAAACTTTACTCATTAAAAACTAGAAAAATTAAATAGTGATGACCAGGAGCATGGGGTGTGCCACAGCAGGACAAGGGCAGGGTCCTCAGGCAAAGCCAGCCAGAGGCTTGGGGACATATGAAAGTGAACACAGACTGCAGTGGGTGAAGAATAAGTGAAGATAGATGCTTGAAGTAACCACTCAACAGAACTGAGAGCAAATTCAATTAGGAAAATAGAGAAAAAGTTAGGTATGTAACCTTGAGTGTCCCGGGAGATTGGAGACCATGAATTTGTAGTGGTTAAAAAAAAATCTACATGGTTATATGGTATTCTCTAACAGCTGCGGAACAGCCAAGACATAATTAATTGCTAGATGTCATCAACATACTTAATTTGTTCGTGACTATTCTTTCCTTCTTCCTCTAATACAAACCAGCTCTTGAGTGTGGTTACTGCTCCTTTGCAAACATCTGAATGAAACTAACACTGTCCCTCACATATGAGTGGTGCCAGAAGCCCGTCCTGCCTCTGATTTCTTCTAGTGCGACATATAGATTGCCACATCACCTCTGTCCTTACCTCCATGTGGCACTGTGAAAATGTAGCTCTTTCATTTGTGTCAGACTTGCTGGATACTGATTAGCAAACTATTCAAAATATGGATACTCCTGGTAACAGAAAAATCCGTTCAAATTTACATGGGAGATCTAATTTTCACTGGCACCAGCTCCTAAAGCATCTTAGACATCACTTTTTTAGACCTCAAGCATGATCTCTATAAAATAAAATAATTATAACTCACCCACCAAAGTCAGAAGGCTGACCTAGATTTTTTTTTTTTTTTGGTGTTCTTCCACTGCTAAAGTTTACAATTCTGAAAAATTACAACCAAGAAAATTAAAGACATTTTTACTTTGTGATTCACAGTAATCTCATAAAGTTCAGGATTCTCAGCCTGATACAACATACAGGCACAGAACAGATGTAAATATTCCTGCCTTTCATGAAATTTCAACATTTAGACTTTTGACATAAGAATCTTAACATTCACAAAAAATAGTTTTTATAGAGAGTAACTTTCTTCAGCTTTTATTATAATGAATTTTTTCCTGGAGGTTTATATTTAAATATAATTTTATTTAAAAAAGAAATACAGAAAACAAATGAAACCAGAAGTAATGCTGTCGGAATGAGAAGTCAGAGCCCTGCCTTGGTTTCATCTAGAGGAAATCAGAGAACAGCGTTTCCTGCCCAGGGAATTCTGGGAACCCAGCTAGCCTAAGGCTCACGGAGCAGAACCAAAGGAAACAGCTTCCCAGGGAAGCCATTCTCAGAGCTGCCTGCTGTAGTTAGGATCTGGAGTGTCCCCCAAAAGTCTCATGTATTTTAATGTTATGGACTGTCTATGGAGCCATGTAATGTTGTTGGATTGGGGTCTGGGCTGGAGGGGTGGATTGCAGTTGTTGGGGTTACGGGCATGTGAGTTAAGACTAAGGGCATGTGAGTTAAGACTAAAGGCTTGTGAGTTAAGACTAAAGGCTTGTGAGTTAAGACTAAAGGTGTGTAGTGGCCACACCTTCTATACCAGGATGCAGGAGAGACTAAGACTGGGACTTGGACTGGTCTCGATGAGTCTCACTTGCCTGTCTGTTGGGGATGTCCTGAGAAGCTGCCTCCACCTCTCTCTCTCTCTCTCTCTCTCTCTCTCTCTCTCTCTCTCTCTCTCTCTCTCTGTCATGTACTTCAATTGCTGCCAGTCGCCCCTGCATGGACTGTGACCATCTGAAACTGTAAGCTAAAACAAACCTTTCCTTTCCTAAATTTGTGGGTGTCAGGTATTGAGTCACAGCAATGAAAAAGTAACTAAGACACCACCATAAGTTTCCCAAATCCCCAAAAGCACTGACACATGTGTAGACAATATCCAATCAAAAATTATGATTGTGGTAAGCCTCGCTTTTTTTAATCCCATCTGAATGCCAGACATACAGACACTTGCATAGCATAAGTATAATTTCATATATACAATTTGTATAGCTAGCATTTTATTACATGCTGGCACACAATCTTAAATTTCTTTGTGTCATTTTATCATGTACAAATCTACTCAGCCGTATCTGACACCCTTCTAAATCATTAAGTTGCCAGGGCAGGGCTCCAGTTTGCACTCTTGGGGCCCAGTCTCTCAGAGTGCCAGATGACAGGCCGTGCCATCGGGCACTATAAGATTTCACAGTCCCTGGTGTAGCCAAAGCCATAGGTTTGGCTTAAAGTGATCACAGAAAGCTAATGAACCATTCAGGGGAAAGATAGTGTCTGAAATCAAACAGCATGTGTTTTGTTTGTTTGAAGTAGTTCTGTTTTGTTTCCAGGGCTAAGGATCAAGCCCAAAGCTGGCATGTGTAGGCAAGGGATCTGCCTCTGGGTGACACCAGTGCCTGATGGATGCTGTGGTTAAAGCTTCATCTGAGTGAATCCTACTGGAGACAGCAGAATGTTCAAAATAGCAACCATGTCCTCATGCCCCTGTGCCTTTTCAGAGCTGAGAAAAGAGGAAGCAGTGTTGACATCTGTGCACTAATGTTGGTCCAGGAACAGGCCAGCTACATAATATACAAGCCAAGTACAAAATGAAAATTTGAGATTTCTATTTCAAAAAAGCAGGATACTAGTAAAGATACAAAAAATATAAAGCTCTTTTCCTTCTTCCACGCGGTGCTCATGCCCTCTCTCCTTTCCATGGTGCTTTTATTTGCTTTTAATGTTACTCCAAGGAAAGAAAAATTACAATTTTTAACATGAATTTTGCCACTCATCTTTGCATTGAACAATGCCAGTTTTAAATGCAAATGTAAGAACACTTACTTTGCATGAAAAATCACCAAAAGTAGGAAAGGTGTTCATGATTCACATATGAATATGTAATTGGTTCTTAGCAAAACAGAGGAAACGTACAAAACTAACTCCACTGTTTCTGCTTTGCTCTTCCTGCAGCACCTTCTGTCAACACTCTGGTTTACTGATCAATAAGGAAGGCTTCAATGGTCGCACGTCACTTTTTCCCTTTGTTTCTGGTTAGTGATTTTCAGTGTAACTTGTTAGCCAGGCAAGGGATGTGTAGAGCAGAGGTGACAGGCTCTGAGGGCTGTGAGGTCACTGGTGCCTCTGAGGACACTATGCCCACATTTGAAGCAACCCAGCTTCTAAGGGGAGCAGACCCTCAGAGCTATCAGGGGCTCTGTCTCTCTGCCACACCCATAGGCCGTGATTTCTTGGTCTCCCTGAGCTCCCATGCCTGGTGTATCAGCTAGCAGTCTGTGGTCCTGAGGTCTTTGCAGAAGTTCTGTGCAAATGGAGAAGCAGAGAACAGAAGACAAACGTGCACACTGCACATACCTCTCCTGCTTAAACACGTGCTCCATTTTCCCATGGGACTCATCAAACATATATGTTTGGTTTTTCACAGTGTTGAGGGTAGAACACAAAGTCTTTTCCCTATGCTATAAACTCAGCCTGTATTTCGGGTTTGGTTTTGAGATTGATAGGGTTTCGTTAAATTGCCCAGAATGGACTCAAATGTGTGATCCTGCTACTTAAGCACCTCCAGGTACGGGGGTTACATGCATGTGCCACCGGGCCCAACTTCAACTTCAGATCTTTTGAGGATGAGTCTTCTTCATACAATTCAACCAAATAATCTATGAGCCAGACACAGTGGCACATACCCATAATCCCTGTACTTGGGAAGCTGAGGCAGAAGGATCAGAAGTTCAAGTCCCACCTGGGGAATTTCCCTCCTGACACAGAATGAGAAGGGGTGGCAATGTGGCTCACTGAGAGGTCTTGGGTTTAATCCCTAATTTTTTTTGGGGGGGGGGGAAGCAACAATAAAAAAAATCCCACAACCAATCTATGATAACCGACATATCCAAATATTGGATTCAAATATCTTTTATAAAACCCGATTCTATATTTCCAAAATGTAGAACAGTTACATTTGTCTTACTTATTTGCTTGGTGGAAAACACTTATGTAACAAAATTATTGTTTATAAACTAATAAATATGTAAATATTTAAATATTTCTATGTTTCAGTTCCTAACACATTAACTATTAATAGCTGTAAGTCACCTAAATAAACAAGAAGGGGATCAGGCCTGCAAATAAACCAGTAGAGCATTGTTTGTTGCATCATCTTGAAAGCCTACCCTTACCGCCCCCAGAATGGTTTATTGTTTTCAACTTCTAAAGCGAAAGCATTCCCAAAGTTTAATCCTTTCCCTCACCCTGCCTGCCTGCCTCCCTGCCCACCTGACCCTTGTCCCTCTGCCCTCCTTCCCCTCTGCCCGCTGCTGCCCTGCCTCCCTGTGCCCCTCACAATTTCAGAAGATCACAACCCATACATGAGCAAATGGCAACGATAGAAGCACATAGCACTAGAAAGAGCAGGAGCTAGGCTGGTCACAGCATGACGAGCATGAAGTCAATTGAGGGAGGAAGGGTGGTACGACCTTCCATGTTCTGCCTCATTGATCTTCTCCTTCCGGGCCAAGCCCCAAGCATCTGCCCCTTCCAGCCAGGCCCCACCTCCACAGCGTGCAAATACACGAGGTCTCGGGGGCCACTCCAAATCCAAGCCACAATGCCGATGTAAACACCACACATGGACATTTCCATCACCCATTGTCCTTTACGACCATTTTTTGGCAACTGCACCATTCACACCTCAGGGAAGCCAGCAACAGGCACAGAGCTGAACCCGTCCAGTCCATGGCCTCTCCTGCGCGCTCTTCTTCTAGTGCACTCGCCGTGTTGAGGTGCATTTGTTCGTGGTCCTTCCCCACTCCCAAGCAGTGTACTCCTAGAAGGCAGGCCCCTGGCTCTTGCTTGTCTCTTTAGCAACCAGAAAAGTGTGGAAGGAATACTAAGTGCTGAGCTACATGTGCGGAAGAAAACAGAAAGCACATGAGTGAATGAACCTACCTATGAATAGAATAAACTTAACATTACTGTTTTCCAGCAGCACCAGGGTCTAGAAAATCAGGGTGGGATTTTACATCAGGAAAGCAGTTGGCTAACCCTAGCTCACCCACCCACAAGGTTTTCCTTGTCATTTAGGGGAGTTCTGTGTACCAGCCAAGGTACCCACTGCAGACCATGCCCTGCGGTGCTTGGCCATCTAGCTACTAACACTAGCTACATTTGAACACAGTTGGAAATCAGACACAAAATGTAAAACATCCTATGATTTCTCTTACATGAGAAACTCACCTGCGAATAACTTAAAGAACAAAATGAAAGATAGATGCTAGGAAAGAGGAAGGTAGACTTGGTGGAGATGGGAAGTGGATTTCAGGATGGCAGCACATGGGTCGGCACAAAGGGGAAGTAAGAATGATTACGATGCTGTATGTACATGCACAAACTCTCCAAGGTGAAGGTAGTTATTATGTATCACAAACATGAAGTAATAAAAATAATAATTACAGGAAAATAAGTGAACACATTGAATTATTTTCGGGATTTGTGTGTATGTGCATATTCAAATCTGGAAAAGTCATATCTTTCCAGTGCCAAAAGAGATTTAATAGCATTAGACTTTGATGCCTGTGAGGGACTCACTTGAGCTTTAAGGACAGGCACAGGCTGGAAGGCTGGGAAATGGTGTATCACACCCATGCTGGTCAAAGGCTGCAGGGATGGCTACATTTACGTCATGTGCTCCAAGTCAAAGATCATCATAGGTCACAAAGATGGTCCTTACACAAAGGGTAACAGAAAAACACAGCAAGTGTTTAAGGTTTTTTTTTAAGAACTTATTATAGTAAACGGTACATTTCCAAGAGAAAAAAAAAAAGGAGTAAGTGTTTTTAAAGTGAAGAGGAGTATTTTGGAGGAAATTCATGGCAATGTGTCTTTTACTGTAATAAATTATTTAAAAGTTCACTCCAGTATAATGATAAAGGAGTCTATCAGGAACATATAACAACTATAGACATGTACACACTAGGTACCAGCGTACCCAAATACATAGAGCACATGTTACCTGAACCAAAGGGAGAAACAGACAGCACTGCAGTTGTAGAAGGAAATTCCAGTTCCCACTTTCAGCAATCGAGAGCCCATCTGGCAGAAAATGAAAAGGGAAACAGCGGGCTTGAACAATACTCTTGACCAAATGGGCCTAACAGACATGAACAGAACATTCAATCCAACAGTCACAGAATACAAAAAGTGCATGCTGAACAGAGATTTTTAGCTTTAGTCAGAAACACATCTTTACAAATTTAAGATTAAAATTATACTAAGACTCCTTCTTTTTACCCAGATATTATAAAAATAGAAATCAAACATAGGAAGAAAATCAGAAAATTTGTGTGGAAAATTATATACATGTGGTCCTGAGCTATCATTGGGTCAGAAAGGAAATCAAAAAGATACCTTCAGAAATACAAAAATGGAAGAACAGATCCCAAAATCAATGGAATACAGCAAAGGTATTTTGAAGAGAAAAGTTTATCATAATAAAGAGCTACATTTAGGGGGGGGAAATGCTCAAATAAACAACCTAACTTTACCCCTATATTGCTCAAAATTAGCAGAAGGATGGAAATAACAAAGACTAGCACAAAAACAAATAAAATTGGGACTAGAAAAACAAAAATATTAATGAAAGCAGAAGTTGAGCTTTTTTTAAAAGGTAAATTAATACCTTTAGCCAAATGAAGAGAAAAAAAATGTAGTCAAAAAGAGAATATTAAAACTCATATCACAGAAAAGCAAAAGCTTATGGGAAATTACTATGAACAATTACACACCAGCAAACAGGAAGTTCTTTTAAAATGGAGAAATTCCTAGAAACATATAACCTATATCATTATGGAATCATGAAGAAAAAAAGAATATCAAAAGAACTCAACAAGTAAGGAGACTGAATCACTAATTAAAAACCTTCCAACAACAACAACAAAAATCTGTTACCTGATGTTCTTCACTGGTGAATTCTGGCAAATATTTTTTAAAAATGAATTCCAATCCTCAAACTCTTTCAAAACATTATAGAGAACAGAACACTTCCAAAGTCATTCTGAGATGAGCACAGTCATGATATCAAAGCCAGGCTGGGATATTGCAAGGAAAGTACAAGCTGTGCAAGTCAGCTTCCCGTCACCACACCAAACACCTGAGGTAATCACCCTATACAGAGGAAAGGTTTGCTTTGGCTCACAGTTTTGAGGTTCCAGTCCATAAATGGTTGTCACATTGTTTCAGGCCTGTGGCAAATGGACACATCATGACGGGAGGGTACAGCAGAGCAAAACTTCTCACCTCATGGAGTCAAAGAAAGCAGAGAAGGAGGGGGTCCCATCATCCCCTTCATGCCTCAATGACCTAAAGGCCTCCTACTAGACCCCACCTCTTAAAGTCACTACCTCCACCTAGCAGCACCAAGTTTGGCCAACCCTTCAACCCAAGGATCTTTGTGGGGATACTCAAGATCCAAAACATAGTATCACAAAGTTAAGGACCATTACAAAAATCTATCATGGTACATTTTCAACACACTAAAACCTTCACATACCAGTATCACCTTGTATAATACTCAACTTGTATCACCCTAATTTAAGCTGGTCACTAATCTATTCCCTATAAGCTGCCCACTCTGGACATTTCACAGAAACAAAATCAAATAATTTGTATAGGAGGGAGGATGCGTGGTATTTCAGCTAGCCCTTTATCGTGAAGCCCCTTAACAGCAGAAATATGGGAAGAAGACACAGCAATAGGACACCAACAGAAATGCCTGAGGACCCAGAAACTAATGTCATAGGCCTGAAATAGTGTAACTCATAGGGAAGAAAGTCAAAAAGCAAATAATTAGTTGAACAACCAGTTCAAACAAGATATCCTCAAAAAATGCAAGCAATGATCAGTGGACTTAAAGAGAAACTTATTAAACAAATAGTGGTCCGAATGGATACAAAGCTTACTGAGCATATAGATGCCACAAATAAAAAGTTGGCTGAAGTAAATAAATAAATGCAAGATATGAATGAGCATTTGATAGAGAAATTTTGAATGTGAATTCTGAAAAGAAATCTAGCTGAAATTCATGAGATGAAAAATGTATTGCAAGGCAGGGGAAGTTGACTTGCACATTGTGAGAACAGAATTTCAGATCCTGAAGACAAGGCTGAGGAAATAAATGCTATAACTAGTCACAACTCCAAAATTAGAAATGAGCAAAGTAACTGGGTACAACAGCTGATGGATGACTCAAAGAGAACCAATCTCAGAATTATGGGTGTGGGAAAAAAAGCAGAAGACAGCACCTAAGGTATAAATAATTTATTCACTGATATCATGCAAAAAATTTTTTCCAAATCTAAGAAAAGAAATTTACAGCTTCCGGTCAAGATGGCGGCTGAGTAACAGCACTGCACAAAGTCTACTCATCAACTCACTTAAAAAGTCAAGAAGATAGTTAGAAAAGGCCTGTTTGGTGTAGCTAGGAAAGAGAGGCACATCCCCAGAAACTGAAAGGCGACCAGCGGGAGGCCAGAAACTCTGAAGGATCATCAAAACCAGAGGGGGTAAAAAATAAATAAATCCCCGCAGTCCAGTAAGCCGCCGAGGCCAGTGGCAAACCGCAGGCAGCGACAGACAGAGAAACGCTCCCAGGGACCTGAACAAGAGGCTGTGGGCAGGTCAGAAGCAGCCAACTCGGCCTGGCCCCACGCTGCCAGCACCCACAGATCACAAACAAGGTCCGGAGGCCAGACCTCAGCCTGAGGTAAGCACGGACCCGGACTAGTCGGAATCATTGGCTGCGGGCGGCCTCAGAAGCACCAACCCGCGGGTGTTTGTACTATAAACGCAGTGGGCGCCCCCCCCCCCCCCGAAAAGATCCCGGAATCTCAGATCAGAAACAGAACTCAACAGCCTTCGCAGGCTGCGATGTCAGCAGGAGCCATTCACTTTTTCTGCGCACCAGAGTCAGTCAGAGGTAGCAGTACCATGGGGAAACGTGGTAACAAGTCTTATACAAAAAGATCTGATTCCCCAGGGGAGGGTGCAAGGGGTGCTGAATTTGCAGAACCCAAAGAAAAGGACAAAAATGATGGTACTTCTGGGCCCAGATAGTCAGTGAATTAAAATGGGAATTAAAGCAGGAAATTAAACAGACAGCAGAAGAGCTACACCAGTACATAGATAAGCAAAAAGCAAGCCTTGAAAAGCAACTAGAGGAGACCAGAGAAGAAATATACCAGAAGACAATGAAGACAAAACAAGAAATTAGAGAAATACACAACAGAGATATAGAAAAATTGAATGCAGATATTCAGGAAATGAAAAACACACAGATAATAATAAGCAACCACTTTAAACAACTTCAGAATAGTATGTCAGACCTAGAAAATAAAGTGACTAAGCTGCAACATATGGGCCATGAAGAATACAAAGCCAATAAGGAAAGTGAGTCATTACAATGACTGATAGATGATTCAAGGAGAAATAACCTCAGAATTATGGGAATCGAGGAGAAGACTGAGGACAAAACAAAAGGATTAAAGGACATGTTTAATGAAATAATGGAAGAAAATTTCCCAAATTTAAGAAGAGAAATGAACATAGAACTTTTGCAGGCATATAGAACACCAAACAACTTCGATCAGAAACGACCCTCATCACAACACATCATAATTAAAATTCTAGAAACCCAACACAAAGAGAAAATACTAAAAGCGGTAAGAGAAAAACAGAAGGTGACCTACAAAGATAAACCCATCAGGATAACGGCAGATTTTTCAATCCAAACTCTAAAAGCAAGAAAATCGTGGAGCAATATCATCCAAGCACTAAAAAAAATAGATGCCAGCCAAGACTGCTATATCCAGCAAAATTATCTTTTAACTTAAAGGGAGAACTTAAAACTTTCCATGACAGAGACAGCTTAAAGGAATTTGTAGCCACTGAGCCAGTATTGCAGAAAATACTTAAAGGAAACTTGGACAGTGAAAGGGAGACCAGCGACACCAATGACCCCAGAGAAAAAGTGACAACAGTTAGAGGAGAATGAGCTGAGAAAAAAGTAGGTTAGTAATCAGTGAAATATGAGTAAATAAGATATGAAAGTTAGGAAATTAAGAAATAACTAGATTTGCCTACATGTCTGTCACTTTAAGTGCATTTATGTGGTGTAGATTTAAGTTCATTGAATGTAGCAATGTGATATAGTTTTAACTTTGTTTTGTTGTAGCAATTCACTTATTAAGTCACTAATGAAAGTTTATCCTAAGGAAACTGATTGATGTAAAGATAACCTTGTGAATGTACAAATATGCACCTTCCAGTATTCAGCTACGGCAATTTAATTTTATTTATTTATTATTTTTTCTTCTTTCCCAAATTAACTATCCTTTTGAACTACATGCTTACAATTATTTTCTAGCATGAACTGGTGGGTAAGGCCACCAGGTTTAACATTAGCAACAAAGATGTAGGAAAATATGGAAAAAAAAAACTTTTGGTGAATATCCCAATGAAGGGATTGGTTGGATTCAGAGAGGAGATATCAAGATTTGACCACCACGAACCCATTAGAGGAATAGGAAGCTGGGGTAGAGTGGTGATTTGAGTGAAATGACTTAGGTGCGGAAGATTAATATGTTAAACACCATATGGTTTCTCGGGCTTGGAAAACCCAGAACAAAGACATTCTTTGAAACCATATGAAGTGATAGCTGGAGCTGGGGGAAGGGACAGGGAGGGGATGGGAAGGTAGAAGATGGGAAGGGATTGTGAAGTCAATGTGATACATAGATGTACGAAACACCCAAATTCATTGTAAATACTATGTATTACATTTGCATATTAATAAAAGTAGTGGGGAAAAAAGAAATTAATTTTCTGGTACAAGAAGCTTATAGAACATCAAATAATCTCAACCAATAATGAAACTCACCAAGACTTATCATAATCAACACTTCAGAAATACCACATAAAGAGAAAACACTAAAAGCAGCAAGAGAAAAACAGACATCATTATTCTACCAAGGCAAACCCATTCAAATTACTGCAGATTTCTCAATGCAAATTTTAACAGCCTGGAGAACCTGGAGCAAAATCTTTCAAGCTTTAAAAGACAGAAACCTAGGTTGTTGTAGCCAACAAAATTATCTCCGAAAATTGAAGGAATAGTAAAAATTTTTTGTAACTAAATATCCCTAAAGACATTTGTGACCACTAGGCCAACATTGCAAAAAATACTTGAAGAAATCTTTGAGAAAGTCAGAGAGACAAGCAGCACCAAAAAACAAGGAGGAAAGGAAAGACGTAGAGAGTAAGTGTGACAAAAAAATAGATTGGTAGTTGGATCATTTGATTGGTATCCTACTAAAACAGTACCAGCTTTCTCAAAAAATCTGTGAAACTTCCTCTAATTATTATTTTAACAGCATATTAGTTTGCAAGACATAATACTTACATTCAATATGGGGGATTGCTATAAAATCTTTTTAAAATATGTATGCATGAATTTATGAATGGATAGGTATATAAAATGATCAACCAAATCTGGCAAAATGTTGGTAACTAGTGAAATGTGAGCAAGTAATTTACGAAAGTTAAAAAAATTCTGAAACAATTAAGCCTTTATATCTATTGCTTTATGTGTAATATACTTTTATGA
Organism: Ctenodactylus gundi; assembly: GCA_004027205.1. Classification (NCBI taxonomy): domain Eukaryota; kingdom Metazoa; phylum Chordata; class Mammalia; order Rodentia; family Ctenodactylidae; genus Ctenodactylus; species Ctenodactylus gundi. Next base: position 194,387 of record PVKB01000664.1, read on the forward strand.
TATAAACAAGTTCATTTAATGTAGTAATTCAATATAGACTTAAGTTCGCTTATTGTAACAATTCACTTATTTAGTTCATGTAAGTTTATCCTAAGAAAACTGATTGATGTAATGATAACTGGAATGTCTTTAAAAAGTACAAACATTTACCTTTCAGTACTCAGATAAGAAATTTGAAAATTAAATCTTCTTTCTCAGAATTTCTAGCCTTATGAAGTTCATTGTTATAGCTCTTTTCTTATGTGGACTGAAGAGTGAGCCCAGGTTAAAGAATCTCAACAAAGGTACAGTAAGATACAGAAAAAAAGAACTTTTGGCAAATCATTCCAATAAAGGGCTCTGCTGGACCCAGAGTAGAGGCATCAAGATATGGCCACTGCAGCCCATTCTAGGGGTGGGAAGCTAAGCTGAAGAGTGGTGAAGTGATTCAGACACAAAATATTAAATATATTAAATTTCACATAGATTCTCTGATTTGGGTGTGATAGTGGGAGTTGGGGGGATGGGGAGGATATGGGAGGGCCAAAAATGAGAAGGGATTGCCATGTTGATTCGATATATATGTGTGCAAAATACTCAAGTTCATTGTAAGCATTATGTTTCATATATATATTAATTAAAATGGGGTGCAAAGAATTTAATATTGTTAGTGTCCATATGACCCAAAAGAATCTACAGGTATAATGTCATTCCAGTTAAAACCTCAATAGCATTGTTCACAGAATAGGAAAAAATGATCCTAAAATCCACATGGAGCCATGAAATACTGAAAAACCAAAGCTGCACAGATCAAGAACAGAATTGGAAATATCACATTTTATGAATCGAAATATATTACAAACATATAAAAATCAAAACAGTGTAAAAATTTGACACAAATCAAGCATAACAGAGAGCCAGAAATAAACATAAGTATTTACAGGCAAGAACATCAAGAATACAAAAATTTGAGAAAACAATCTACTCAATAATTGATTTTGAGAAAACTGAATATCAACATGCAAAAGAATGAGATTGAACATTTATCTTACATCATACACAAAATGAATTAGAGATAAACATAAGACCTAAGAATGTAAAACTCCTAAAAGAAAACATGGAAGAAAAATTTTTGACATTGGTTTCAGCAAGGATTTTTTTATATATATACCAGTACCACAAACAGCCAAAACAAAAATGAACCAATGGAATTACATGTGATTTGTTTAAAAGTTTGGGGAAATATTTTTTTAATCTTACAAATGAAACCAGAAGGATCTCAAGTCCTTCTAGACAAGCGGTTCTGAAACTTGAATATATACAGACCTACCTAGAGGGTCTGGCCCCATGGTTTCTGCTCCAGGCTGTGGGGCTGAATCTGAGAATGTGAGTTTCCAATTAGGTCCCAGAACCACAGGGTATGAGACACTGTTCTAGACTGTCTGAAAATCCCAAGGAAAAATAAATGTTTTGACCCAAAACATCTTTTAAATCACTACTTTAAAATATTAAAACAATCTTGCTTCTAACTCTAAAATGTGTTTTATCATAACCTCACACATTTTATTAAGGCATTTTAGTAGGTAATAATATGTTAAATATCCATTTTTTTAAATGTCAGAAATATGCCTGTAGTGGGGGCGTAGCTTGGTGGTGCAGCACTTACCTGGCATGCGTAAGGCCCAGTATTAAACCCAGCACTACCAAGAAAAAGGGAAAGAATTCCTAACTACATTATAATGAACCTATTTTGGTTCTCAGAAGTTTAGGCACAGATTTGGGGGGCGGGGGGGTTGTTTCAGCTTGCAGACAATTTGAAAAGAACATATGTGCCCTGTATTTCAGTATAACATAAAATTAAAAACACTTTTAAATTACCTTTAAAAGGCAACTAAATTTAAATTAACTTTAACATATGTTTACAGATTTTCCAAAACTTTCTAAGTGAACTTTTACCACACATAGTTAATTTTCTGTAAGTTACTACATGATTATATGATTAGAGTTTGCTACCAATTATGTGCATTTCCTGTTAAAACAACCACAACTAGAAGTTCACAACTTACAGTATCCCTTATTCACCCTCTATATGGTAATATAACAAGAGTACCTCATCAAAAATCAATTTACCTTAGAGTACTCTACACACACCATATTAGAAAGTAAGTAGTACTATTATTGCAGTAGACTAGTACCATACACTAGTTTCCTAACTGTTATGGAAGAATTCATGTCAAAGGAAGTACTTTTCAGTTAGTAGTTAAGGATTTGAAATTTCAAGTTACTAAACATGTGGGAAGAACTTACTTTGTATTGATTTTAGAACCTCTGTACTTAGAACCTAAGTAAATATATTCTGCATTTACTGAAACACTTTTTAAAAGTAACAGCTTATGTTCATTTACTGCCTCATCCTGCTCCGCTCTGTGAATATCAGCTCCTCTGAAGCTCACCAACTGATACAAGAAAAAAATTTCCTTAAGACAATGAACCTCCAGAGGAGGCGCCTTCTCAGAACATAGACTGCTTTTTGTGTTTGCTTCACTCAATGTTCAAGCATGCTCTTAATAAGAACCATGCCCTGGAACTCATTGTGATGATTCTGGGAGCTACCAACCCCCTCCCCTTTCAAAAGTATGTAAATTACTACTATGATGAGAAAGCTTGCAATGCATTTGGTCAAAATTAACAAAGATGAATGTCTTAGTCACTTTTTTTGTGGCTGGGGCATGATACCTGACACCCACATCTGAAGGAGGAGAGCTTTATTGTAGCTCCCAGTTCAGAGGCCTCAGACCACATGGTCTGCTGGCATGGAGGATGGGCATGGCAGAGGACAGCTGGCCAAGAAGCAGGAGAGGAGGGAGCGGAAGGGAGGAAGGCGCACGCGTCCAGGTCGTGCCCCAGCAACCCAGCCCTCCAACCAGAAATCATGAATCCCCTGGCGAAGGCGATCCACCACCTTACAAGACAGGGACTTTGGGGGTACATTTTGGATTTAAATCACACAGTGGGGAAATTGTAAGATTTAAAGAATAGTTATCGTCTGACCTAAAGAGAAGTGAAAAGCATGAGTGGTCTCCATGGCTGTGCAAGTGAGTGGCGCTTGCCATCAATTGTCATCTGACACACAGCGCTTCTGGCCAGCCGCGATTCCTCCACTTAGGGCATTATCACTCCCTGCCCCTCCTCCAGCTAGTCAGTACTGGGCAAGGTCTGAGGTATTTGTTTCATTGGCTGGCTAAAATAGTTTCAAATGTCAGAGGTCCAGGACACTCGAGGAGCCTGCTTAACATCCACTTCCAAAGGGCTACCCTTCTCCCCCTACTCTTCTTTTCATATCGTTAATCACTAATGCTCAATGAGCGTCAAAGCTTTTGTTAAGTCCCTACTTCACTCTTGGTGTTGAATTCCCCACACGCCACTCAGCATTATTCCTGGCTTTGCCCTGTTGCGCCATGGCTGAGGCTGCAGTGCGCTGGCGACTCCTCTCCACCTGCTGTCAGGGTGGCGCTTACACACGCCTCGCAATAGTCCACTCCAAGATTTGCATATACACCCATAGCAGATCCACTGAGGCATTTGACCCTTATAAACATGTGACTGACAAACACAGATGGACAAGTTGGGAGAAAGCTTAACCACATAATAGAGAACGTGAGCAGCAACCTATGGACACACTGGGAGTGTGAAAGGCCCAAGCCTGTCTTCACTCGGTCTCTGAGAGTCAGACCCACCTGCCTCTTGAGTTTGGTTAGTCTCTGGAGGTTGCAATACCTCACAAATTTCCGGCAGCTACTTCGTGACACACGGGTTGCCAGTCACCTGGGGCATAACTTAGGACTCTCAGGAGCTCCAGTTTGACCTACTCATTCTCAAAGAAGATTAAATGAGAATTATGAGACATGTTTTTGTTTTCACAGCAATGATTTCTTATTCCAACACTTTCTTTTTTCAGTAGTACAATCTGAAGTGTGTCGTTACAGCAGAAGGAGAGTATAAGGACATATGGATCTGTCTCCACACAGCAAGATCACAAACTTAACTGCATAAGTACTTTTTACTTTTTTAACATTTGTATATATGACCATTGTGATACAGCAATTTTGTTTCTTGTTCTTCATAAAATCTACAACTCAAAAAGCATGAAATATTCCATTCAGCTTAATCAATGCTCCATTGGTTGGTCATCACTTCTCCTTTGCTAACCTTCCTTGTCCTTGGTCTACACCGCCCCCCCCCCCCTTGTTCCTTCTCCTCTTACCCACACTCATTAGCTCCTATCGCTCCTGAGACATTTTCATTTTCTGAGCTCTTTTATTTCTTGATACCCAGCCTTTGAAGCTTCTGTACTGTAGTAAATACCAATCCATGCAACAATCCAACCCAGCCTCTGTCTTCTGATCATGCATCTACACTATCCTGTTATCCTCAAGCTAAACACATAATGTAGCCTCACATAACTATAAGACCCTGTATCCCAAGACACAATGCTAGTTCAGGACTAAACTTGTGTCCAAAACCGGGAGTCCGTACCACTGTCATCTTAATTTACAGATGTTTCCTGGCTTTGGGGATCATAGACTGAAAAAAGGAGAATCAGGGTGAGCAGCAGCTGTTATGTCACCACACAGACAAAGTTTGCCTAAATTACGAGAAAACAAGACAGGAAATAAGGAGAAAGTAAGACAAAGGGTAAACAGAGGCAAATACAAAATCACGTCAACCATGGCTGTATCTGATTTCTGTCACCTGAACTCCAATGAATACTAATAAAAAAAATGGGAAGTGGATTGTCACGGCTAACTATGTCAAATAGAAGAATTGAACGTAAGAGAGTTGAGAAGGAGTAGAGAGCAATGAAGATTCCACTTCTGGCTGGAAAGTTGGCAAGTTACTCATTTATAAAGCACTTACCTAGCAAGCTATTGTTTTTGATGTTATGGTTCACCTTCCTTTTTCTCCCAGTCATGGGAATGGGTACCAAGAAGAGTCTTCCTTTGAGTTCTTGACTAATCACAGTGTGAAAGATGAAAGTTTGTGGGCTGCTTCTTACGGCAGCACAGCCAACTCATAAAGTGGAAACCCATGTTCAGACAACACGCAGCAGCTACATTCCAAGGAGCACCCGGCGACACTGGACATAAATTGTTACTGTGGCTGCATGTGACACTGTTTCCCTAGGAAAAGTGTCTGGCGAGTCAAGCCTGCACGTCAGGAAGATGGCCGAGGTTGCCCTAATTCTGACTCTGCTTCCGGGCACAGAGCTGGGCCGTCTTTCCTTCCCTTGTCACTTTGAAGTCCGGCCAGTAAAAGCCGAGCAGGAGCGGTTGCATATCACTTCCAGCGTCATCTTGAAAAGCCAAAGTACAATTCACTTTGTGGCCTTTTTCCGGCCTTTGGACCGCGGCCACGCGCTCTCCTTCAGCCTGGTGCCTGGAACACGGAGATCAGAGCCCCCTGCTGGCCAGGATGATCCAGTAAAGCAAGAAATTAACATCTGTCAGTTTAAATAACTGAGATGTCGTGGCTGTGTTTTATCACAGCCTAATCGTGCCTATACTGACTGACTTTCTAAAAGGCAACGTAGCTAAGGAGGCCTTTTCTGGAATGATTAGTGTGGGTCGGGTAACGACACACCTATTGCATGGCAAACATCCATCTCTGTGCTTGCTGGAATTTAATGCCCGCCAAAGAAGGGGACTATGGGGAAAGAGCTAAAAAACAGTGAGAAAACTCCAATTCCCCAGCCTTTCTCCAGGAAGCCCCAGGGCCAACCCATGAGTCACAGAGGTAGCAGGACTTCCTTCCTCGAGTGCCAACATAGGCTGGGATCAAGCAGCATATCCACTCTGCCCCATGACCTGGGACAGAAGTAGTCAAACGCTTTAAGGAAATTACTCCCGGGTTTGGATTACAGAGCTCTAACCAGTGTGACGAGGGGCCATCTTTTGTTTCTAAAATCACGTAAAAGGTGAACAAAACTTTACAGCTTAGAAACTGCATTCATCGTGGAAACCACAGTCCACGGGTGAGGGAGTGGAACCAGAGAAAAATGGACTACACTCTGAACATTGATAAAACACTTTTTTAAAAAAATCCTCATTGGGCTAGAAGAATGGCTCAGAGCTGTGCCCAGCAAACGCAAAGTACCTGATTTCTGTTTCCCATATAAGCTGGGCGTGGTGGCACACACCTGTAATTCCAGCACTCAGGAGGACTGCCATTAGCTCTAATCCATCTAAAAGAGCAACTGTTTGAGGTGACTGAGCTTTCAAGCAACTTACCAGAGGTTCCATGTCAATTAGTAACAAAGCTGGCGCTGTAACTCACAAAGTGCTACTGGCTCTTCTGGACTGGGCCTCCTGTGCTTTTTGTTGGCCTCCTCCCAGCATTCAGAGGAGACCCTGCAGGTGTGAATCAGGTGGTCTCAGATGAGGCCTGCAAGGTGGTGGCGGACTCAGAGGGCCCAGAGAGAACACTGGGATTTTAGGCTTGGCAAAAAGCACTGAATCTCCTGCAGGGCTGATCCACAGGATTGAAAGCAAGCTACCTCAAAGGCAAGCCAGTGCAGCACTTCGGACAAGGCTCCTCTTAGAACCACTGAGCTGCCACTCAATCAAGAAACCCAAAGCAGCTAGCTGACGCCCAACTAGAACGACGGAGGCACACCATGGAGACCAGGGCTGATGGTAGCTGCTTGCCAGGAGCCTGAGCTACCAGACTTCAATCAGCAGGAGTAATTTCAAGAGACCCACCACCAACCCAATCAACAGACCGCACTGCTCCTTCCTACTGTCAGTCTAGAACCAGGCAGGCATTGGACAGAGGAGTCTACAAGAGCATGGTGGTGCACGCCAGCAATCCCAGCATGGGGAAGGCTGAGGCCGAACTATCGTGATGTCAAGGGCAGGCTGGACAACATAGGGAGCTCAGGACCAGCCTGGACTACAGAGCAAGCCCTGTCTCAAGACAAAAAAATACAATGAGTCTAAAATGTGCGTATCATCCATCACAATGATTTAAGGAAGCAAGTAAAGCAGGGTTAGTCATACTGAGTTTTGCAGTTTGCACTTTAAAAAGGCCATCCCCTATCTAAGATGATGAATAAGGAAGAGGATGGAATAGATGAGAAACTCACTAAATTCTACGTACACCCATCATAACCCTCAGTGCGGCACCTGGAAACACCCAGGCTGGGGGTTGGTTTACCATTTAAAAGTTAACTTTCTGCTAAAATGACATAATAGTTTCCGGTCACTTTTCATCAAAATGGTTTAGATAGTACATAAAACATCTGTGGAGGAGTTCCTGAGGGGTGGAAGGGTGGTGGAGGGCAACCCAGGGCATTCACACTGAGTGACAACCCCAGCCCAATGTTACTGCTTTATTTTGAGACAGGGTCTCACTAAGTCACTAAATTGCCAGGCTGGGCTTGAAATCGCGATCCTCCTGCCTGCACCTCCCAGAGTGCTGCTATTATAGGCCTGTGCCAGTGGGCCATGACAAAAAACATCTGTGCCTGCTCCTCGCTGTGCCCTCATTGTGAGTTGTGCTTGGTATCATTCTGCAGAAGCCACTTTGCTTCAGAATTGTTTACTTAGAGCTGAGTGGAGCAGCTAAATTGTCTCCAGGTGGGACTTAGGGATGACTGAGTCAGTCGTGCCTGATTAACAGCTGCCGGGTAGAGACAGAGCCATGGGAGGAGCAGGTCTACAGCATGCACTTTTGCCCATGGGTTGCTCTGGGTGTTCTAGTTACTTGACTATCTCCACACAGCCAGTCTCTGTCTGAGCCCCCACCAGCCTCATGGACTGGCAAATCCCAGGACTAGAATCAAAAACGCTTAATAAAATGGCTGTTTCCACCTCGGAGCACAAGAAGGGTAACAGGCATGGAGAGAAGAGGGATGATGGGGCTGGGAAAACTGCAGGTGACTGCGGTTCTGCAGAGCACAGGCAGATAGATGCGGCTGGCCTGGCTTGACTGGCCAGGGTGCTTGTGGGAAGTAACTTTCCAACTGGAGGCTTTGTGATCACTGGGGAGCATCCAGAGGCTTCATGAAGATATTCTGAGGTAACAAAGCGCATCTGCCTGGGTCACCCGAAACCTGGGATGCCCCCCAGCCAGGCAGAGGCCTGACATCTCAGACATTGTCAGGTGCCCGGTGCAAGTTATAATTGAAAACTGTGAGCAGGAAGCAAAGACTAGTAGCGCACATCCATGCGTTTTCTTGAATATCTTCAAACTGCAAAACAATAGAACGAGAAGGAAATATTTTAATTTAAATCTTAGGTAAAAAGCAATCTGTTTCAGTAATGAGGTTTTCAAAAAATAATTCCTGTCTAAAGGAGCATTTGGGTGTAATTCAGTCGACTTCTTGGAAGCTAATTTTGCCCCTGAGGGGGCACTGGCCGCTCCCTGGGCTGCCAGCATGGGTGCTTAGAGGCCAGGAAGGCTACTCAATGTCCTACAGTACACAGGACAGTCCCTAGAATAAAGAGCTCTTCACCCAAAGTACCAAGAGTACCACTGCAAAGACAGGGGTCCTCTGGGCTCACTGGTGGGGTTTTCCCCAACATTTACATGAAACTAATATTCCCGAGTCTCTGCCTTCAACAGATATAAGCAAGAGGTTACATCTTGACGAGACTAATATCAAAAATGATTCCCAAGATAAATATTTATTTCAGTAAAATCTATTACATCCTATGCTTTTCTTTTTCCCTGCAATCCTGGAGATTGAGCTATTCACATTGAGCTGAATCCTCAGCCCTTTTTTTGTCTTTTTTTGAGATAAGTCATACTAAGTCACAAAATTGCCCAAGTTGAGCTCAAAATTATGAACCTCCTGCCTCAGCCTCCCGGAGAGCTGGGATTACAGGCCTGTGCTGCCACACCTGGTTTATATTTTTAAAACAAGAGGTGATTTTAAAACTTTGCACTGAGAATTTAAGTCAAATAAAGATATGTTATTTAAAAAGCAGTTCCTGGCTACTGGCCCACCAGTTGTATGTGTGTATGACAGTCATTCAGGCAAAGCTTATGCAGTGACAAAAGGACATCAGAATGACTTTGAAACCCTGGTAGTATAATTTGCTTTACATAGGCACATTCCCAAGGCCAGCTCCTCACCTTCCCCATTCATCCTTCGAGTCCTTTCTGCTATTGTCTTTCCTGTGCCCCAGTAGCTTCCCAGGAACAGTATTTCTAAAACACTAAATAATCCCCTAGCCCCACATGTGACAATCCTAAAACATTTCAAATATTGCTTAAAATGCTGAACACTGGGTTGGCATTTAAATTCATTTAACTGAAAACATTTCCAGCCAAATAACAATGTCTTTATTAAATAAATCTCCTACTGAATGAATGAGGATTTCTGAAGATTCCTGGAGCAGGTTTCTCTTTTCATAGAATTTATTTTGTGGGAGGAAAGAGAAGTGTTAATATGACCTTCTATCCATTATGTAGAAAGAAGCTACTTCAAATTAAAGTCAAAGGTATGAAGGTAAGTCACTTAAATAATTCCCCCACGTAGAATCTGCCAGAGCCAAGTCCGTGCCTCCCAGAACAGTTCCTCATGCCGGCGTGCCTCCCATTCACCAAGAAATGCATTGCCAAGCCACAAAATAAGAATTACACTCTGGAGTTTATTAATGCATTCTATAGAAAAGTTCTTCATACCTGCATACTTTCCCCACTGCTGGCCAAATAACAAAAACTGCCATCATACAGAGGTGTCCATTTAGAAAGCAGCAGGTATGCCCTAGGACCCTCAGCGGGCACCATGCACACACCTACCTTGCTGGCCAGGTAAGCTCCTCTGACAAACCAGACTCAGCCAGCTTCTACACAGCTCTAAAGGGGGCCGAGGGGCATGGCTCGTGGTTACAGGGCATGCCTACCATGCACAAGTTCAATCTCCCAGCAGCACATAAATATTAGCTGGGCATAGCGGCATACCTTGTAATCCCAGCACTCAGGAGGCTAGAGCAGGAGGATTGCCATGAGTTCATTGCCAGCCTGGGCTACATAGTGAGCTCAGGACCAGCTTGGACTGCAGAGCAAGACCCTCTCTCAAAAGTAAATCAATTTACTCATTTGTTCAATAAAGGGGCAGGGTCCCTCCAGTCCAGACCCAAACAGCTCTGCTCTATGGCCTATGACATGCCAAGGTCTCTGCTGTGGCAAAATTCACGAGTTCAGGAGAATTTTTGATGTTTTTCATTCCTTTGTATTTTGCTTTGAACCATATCCTATTGTTCAAATTCCCGAGCACAGACAGATTATAAAAGATTGCTGTAGTTACACTTTAATTCCCCCCTTATAGTCAGTTGCACAAAGGCATTTTGCCCAGTGTAGCTCTGTCCTTTTCCTAGTGCCATGTCACAGGCACAGGAGGGGAGGGAGGTTCTGGTTTTGCTAGTTAGTGTGACTTTGATTAGCTCAGGCATTTGCCAGCATCTCGCACACATCCTTATCCGTAGGCTGTTGCAGGACACAGAAACCAGATGTTTGGAGGGAACCGAGAGCCTGTGTGTTCTGCATGAAACTTTTCCTCACTGCCCAGCTTCGTGCTGATGCGTGTGGGCACGTGTACATGTGAAGAGGATATTGAGGCTTTTAGAGAGGGTGGGCGGGGGAAGAGATTCTGAGACAGAGGAAGCAAGGAAAGAAGAGGAAGAATGAGAGAGCAAGAAGAGAGGACGGCTTTGTGACTGCTAAGACTGCAGACAGAAATAGCACACAATCCCCGTGAGCTGTGCACGGGTCAGAAACTGAGACCAAATCTTATTCCCTTTCATTAATCAGCTGCTCACGAAGAGCGAGATGACATCTGCCCCTGTCTTCTTCTGCATCCTGGTGATTGGGAAATACGGTAAGTGTGCACAGCAGCTAATTTTCTATTCGTTAGCAAGTACATGTGTTCATTACTGACATGTATGCTTTTAAGCTAAAAATGTATTTTCTCATAAGATTGTAATCTTGCTTCAGAATTATTCTTCTGAGTATATTTCTATTATTTGTTTGAAATACTTAAATGCTTATCTTGTCATAGTCTATCTGTAAGCAAAACTAACATGCCTCGTAACCTATGTTTGCTAACAGCCCATATGTATAATTGCTTTGCAAGTAGTGTTATGATATCGGAAGGGTGGCAGTCCCTAGAGAAACGTGTCCAAGCAGTATGTCCACTGAGATGTCCTGGGAAAGTCCTGGTATTTGTTCAGTTTTGAGGTAGTTGTAATGTTCTGTCCCTCTCTGGGGTGATGGTACAGGTGTGTGTCCACACAGTGATGCGGTCCTGTAATGCTTTACTTAGCAAGGTTTCTCATTGTTTCTTGAAAGAAAAACAAGAAAAGCAAAAGCAACAAGAAACACAGACACATAAGGACATCCAAATAAACATTAATCTTACTTTGACCCACAATGGCGAATTTTGCTTTCTCCACATATGCCATGATTTATTCAAAAAATCTTGCTTTAAATTCAAAGGAAAGAATCAGTATGCATTAACCCTCACTTGAGTTACATTATGGAGGTAGAAAGAAAATGGTTTGTTTCTTAGGTTGTAAACAGTGAGAGAGTCAAAAGCTGAGGCAAGAAACAAACTTTCTGAGTGTCTTTGATACCTTACGATTAAAGGGACTGTTAGCTTCAACAAATCTGGAATTTGTGAGCACGCTTAGACTTCTTCATCTCTCAAAGGTTTACAAAAGTTGTGTTTCCATGAAGAAATGCCAGGGAGGAAAATCTCAGGGTAAACGTCAATCCTGAGGATCTGCATACTGATAGCATGTTCTATATCAAAGTGGTTGTTTTTTTTCTTTGTTCCTGCTTCTGGCACACTTTACCTCCAAGGTGGGACACTGTGTCAAAGTCAGAGAAACTTCTTCAAATTTCTAGGAAATATCTTGTCCAAACTTCCTCCCATCTCTGATCTTGATTACTGACGTGTCCATTTGTTAACTAGATGGGGAAGAGTGAAATTGCAACCAGCAAAAACTGAATGATGCCAGGTGTAACCCTATATTTAAGCTACCAGAGCTTCTAGAATTTACAACCAATGGCCTTGTAAATGACACATTTTCCCATTCCATATGGTACTTCAATGAAATTTTGCATAGATTGAATAAGGCAAAGGAAAAATGTGAACATAGGCATTCTAGTATGAAGAATTCAAGGGTATATAAAAGGTAGACAGGGCAGATTTCAAGCAACTTTAGCAAATGTGTTACGAAAGTCATTTCAGGTTAACAGAAAAAAAAGTTCTATGTTATCAGGTACTCCCTTGCTAATGAGAACTCATTTTCATAAGCATAAAGCAGAAAATTGGTGATGATGATGATGATGATGATCATGACGATGATCATGACGATGATCATGATGTCATGGTGGTGGTACCAAAACCCTCCATCTTTTGACCAAGTAGAAAGGCTTTGGAGCATTGTGAGGACCTGACAGCTCCAAACCCTCATCCCCCCAGGGCCTCCAACAGGGATGGGGCACAGGCATTTGATTCAGAGTAAGCAAGTTCTGAGCTGCATGATGATAGCTAACTGTCAGGATGGGGGAGCTTGGAGAGGACCCCTGAGTGGCAGCCACAGCCTCAGCTCACTTCAGTGTGGCCCTTTGCCCAGCTCCCCCCGAGTGAGCATTTCCTGTGTATACAGCCATGAATATTTACAGCACACGCAGCACTAATTCTTCTGCCTCCAGAGCTGCCCTATGGTTGCTGACTGCTTTGTTTTGCTTCAATCCACTCTCATGCTACCTGGCAAAAGCAACACAAAACCACGAATAACGTCTGTCCTAAGGTGCCTGGCTGAACCCCGTACTAGTCTGAGGATTCCCAACCTTCCTCTGCCCTCACTGAGCCTCGTCTGCACACTGGCAATCTGTCTCAGCCTGATGGGGCCCCAAGGTTTGCCTCTTTATTACAAAAATTGCCTCCTTCATCTTCTTAACTCTTATGTAGATAAAATTAAACACATGAGGAACACAGGACCCAAGGACATTCAGAAATTTGTCACAGACTTAGGTGGATCCATGGCAAGATTTGAACGCTTTCAGCCCCTGCCTTTCCCTTAACCCTGGCTATTCCCAGCATATGTAACATATAAAAAAGCCATGAAAACTGCAGGCTCTTTATAGACAAAGCAGATATTAGTCATCCTGTTAGCCACTGCGCCTGCTAAATGCAGGCACTCTAGTAAAGGATACAGCACAACCCAACCCTGAAGGTGCAGAGTGGGGAAGTCAACATTCTAGACAATCGCATTGCACGCTGATGGTTTTGATAATGCGCTATTGTTATGTAAGAATTCAGCATTAGGGAAGCTGGGTGAACTGGAACTCCTCATAGGACTTTTCAACTTCTTGTGAATCTACCACTGTTTCAAAATTAAAAGTTAAAAAACAATCCCCAGAAAGAGTCGTATCAAGTCTTTTCAGCAACTTGTTACTTGAACAATTAACATTAAGCAAATGATCACACCGCATAATACATTAGACAGACAGGAAGCAAGGAACAAAACAGGAACTGGAAAAAGCCCGAGCATGGACTCAGTCCTTCTCTGTATTTAGCCAGTGACTGTCCCAGCTGAAAAAATCCTCCCACAGGACCCTGACCAGAACAGCTGGCCTTTGCCCTGAATCCCAGCCCCTACGAGACTTCCATCATTCTACCTGTGACTGTGACCAAGGGGAGGGAGGGGCACCGCCAGGAGAGGGCACCAGCTTGCTGGGTATATGAATATGGACAAGAATGGTCTACCTGCCCACTTGGAAAAGATAGGAGGATGAGCTTACCAGCATGCAGACCACAGTAGTACCTGGTACTCCAGCTTAGACCTTGGAAGTCGTTAACAATTTTATCTTGTCCTTACTATGATTTGGAATCATACTTTCCACTAGAAAGTAACAAATCCATGCAAATGAATCACCATCTCCTTCACCAAGACGAACTTGTTCTACCAAAATGCCTAGAGTTGAGTGTTCTAATTGGATTGTTCTGTTTTCCAATCAGAAAAATTTAAGCATTTGAACCATGTGAGTTTAAGCTTCATGGTGATGGATGTGTTTTTATATTTTCCATTAGTAAGAGATTTCCACGGACCAGGACCCACACTAAGTACTTTACAAGCATCTTATCTTACTCTGTGACCAGCCTGAGATCCCTTCGCCTTCTGAAACAGGAAATAAAGAGCAAGTAGCCTTCTTGGCACCACCATCCAAAAAACACTGCCAGAGGAGATTTGAATCCAAGTCTGTCTCAAAAACACTACGCTCATAAAACACAATTCAGTTATGACACATTCTAAAATTGCATCATAAATTTTTAAATTATAGATACCTTGATCTAGCCCAGTGCCCTTCAGCCAAGCTATATATTTCTCCTGGCTAACTGTTTGGGTTTTTGGCTTTTGGCTTTTGTTTTGTTTTGTTTTGTTTTGTTTTGTTTTGTTTTGTTTTCGGTATACAGGAGCAAGCCTAGGGCCTTTCTACTGAGCTACAACCCCAGTCTTCTTTCTTTTTATTTTTTTATTTGGAAAGAGAGTCTTGCTAAGTCTCAGAGTTGCCCAGGCTGGTCTTAAACTGGGGCTCCTCCTGGCCTCAGCTTCCCAACAGTGCTGGGGTCACAGGTCTGACTGCCATACACAGCTGTTTCTCCATTTTAGAAATTAGTATTAATGAATTGAAAACACATCTGTTTCCAGCACAGAGGCTGGCTTGTAAATGTGGTAACTGCCAATAAATATTGACCTGGTTCCTAGAGAAGCTCCCCCACTTCTGGGTATCTCCCTGCTTGCTACCCCATAGGCCCAGGAGCCTGACTTCCTGTGGGCTGTGTGCCAGACCAGGGCACTCACATCTCAGTCTGTGACCTGATCAGAATGAGAAGCCACTCCTGAAAAACAAAGCCCTTTCCTCCCTTGGAGATGAGCTGGGTGGGAGATCTCAAACTCAGCTTTTGTTCTCTACCACCACAGAAAAATTCCAGGTGACAAAAAACAAAACGGGACAGTAGCAAGTGAGGCCTCCTATTTTTTGTAGTAGAAATTGGTATTTTCTACAAAATAATTGTAGCAATTCAAATATTTGATATTTTGTTAAATATTCTTTTATCATTATTTTACTATTACCTAAATTAACTGGAGCCCCTCCATTGCTCCAATCTTCCGTAATGATAAAGATGTCTTTTTTGAAATAAAAATCAGCATTCTCATGAAATGTGTGAGCGGTCATCTTGGAGGAGTCTCCTGGGCCCTGTCCCTGCAGCTCTGGGCTACGGAGAGCCCCTGCCTCTGAGCCCTGTGCGGGAACCTCTGTGGCCTTCATCCTTTAACCTCTCCTTCCCCAGGCCCAGCGCTTGTCCCTCAGCGCCTGTTCCTGAACTTTGTCCCAGATCTGCCTTTAGTCAGTCACAGTTCCCGTGACTGACGGCAAAACCCGGCAGCGGGTAACCGGCCACTTTATTTCGGAGCAAGATTTGTCCTTCTCAAAAGGCCATAGAGATTGTATGTAACTTTGTTGCTGTTAGGGGACTGACTGTTCCCTTGAGCCCAGGGCCCATCCAATCACAGAGACTACTTCATTGATAAATCATCTTTTTTTTCCCCATCTTTCTCTCTAATTCGTTTAGGAAAAAAAAAAATGGTTCCTCTTTTTTTCCTCCCTGAATTCTGAGCCTCAAGTGAATTGTAATCTAGTTAGACAATTTCCATTCATATCTAAATAATTTTTAAATCTCGGATTATAGAGTTCCTGAGTTAGAAGAAAATGTTAAACTACATCCCCAGGCTTTCTTTTTTTATTATTTTATATTTGAGACAGGTTTTTGCTAAATCACTAAGTTGCCCACCCTCAGCTGGAATGAGCTGTAAAATGCAATCCTCCTGCCTCAGCTGTCTTCGTTCCCCTCCCTCCTTGTCAGTGACCTGCCTCATGCTGCTGATACTTGAGCTGGTTTTCCCGCCGCCAGGGAGTTGGGCTCTCCTCCAGGGCCATTTCTGCTTCTTTCCCAGCTGTGGCTGATTTGTTGGAAACTGCAAACTGCCTGTTAGTGCCTCTTTCCCCCATACTTACCCTCCTCTTTTGAGTTAATATCGAAAGAAGTGGCTAGCTTGGCTAAATTAAATTTAGATTTTTATTTCTGCCCATCTAATTGCAGTCCCTATCCCTCATCATTTAAGCCAACAGCACAACAGTGTAAGCTCCCTGGGGGGAGGAGGGGGTATTTATTCCTTGACTTTCAATGACAGTTTCAGTTTCTGACGCCTAAGCATTCAACCCCAGTGCTGACATGAAAGAATGTAACAAATCTGCCCTCAGCAACCCCACTTCTATAGGGGTGGGGAGACTCTGCAGAGCTTGTTGTGGTGCCGCTGGTCCCACAAAAAGTTTTCATATGATTCTCACAATGCATAGAGGTCATTAATTAGGAAAAGCCACACAAAGACATTCAATAATCTCACTTCTGTCCCTCTCGGAGTTCACAATCTAGACAGAAACATTTGGAGAGACAGATGCTAGACTTATTAAATTAAAATGGAAACAGAAAAGTCAACGCCAAACGTTTGGTCATCATCATATCCCCTCAACATTTGCCTATGATATATTAAAGTTATAATAAGCGGTTGAGTAGATTGTCAATGAATATGGCACTGAGGAATAAGACTGAAAATTAGAATTAGCGAGACCGAGGTGGTCAAGGGAGAAAAGAATAAGGTATGTGGCACTGAGAAAAAATAAAGATTGTGTACAAGGAGCAAGCCGGCCGAGATGGCAGCCCCAGCAGCCCAACTGGAGCCTGGGTGGGCTCCAAACTGAGGACACTGTTGGAAAAGTAATAACACAACCCTTGTATACCCAACCTGGGCATCCTGTCTCTGAATGGATTATGGATTTACTCATGTCTCTAGAAAGGGTTAAAAATAGCTGCATTCTATCACGCCCCAACTCCCACTTTCATGGTGAGTGCGGTGGCCCTACACTCTCCTCTGTGGCTCTCAGTCCCTACCAGCCTCTCACTCTCTTCACATGAAAGATGGCTCCTGATTCGAGGCTGGAACCTCTCCCACCTCCCCAGCACTCACTCCTGGCAGCCTATTCCCACTACACCTGTTCTTCCTGGGTGCAACATTTGTTTCCCTTCTCCCAGGCGTGATGCCAGCAAACTACATTCTTGGCCCTTTATACTTTTTATTTTTGAGATGGAATCTCACTAAATTGCCCAGACTGAGCTTGAATAGGCAATCCTTCTGCCTCAGGCTCCAAAGAAGCTGGGATTATAGACCGCACTAACTGGTCCAACTTTAATCTTTCTTTTCCCCAGTAGAACTAACCTCAGTTTCTGTCTCTTCGTTTTTGTCCACAGAAAGCAGAATTGGGATGGGGTTAGGAAGCTTAGGAAGACAATGACAACGTTCTCTGTCATGAAGTCTGAGGGTGGAACAAAATGTTACGAGCTGCGAGTACTTACTACACACACACTTCAATAGCTTTGTTCCATTGTGACATTAAACATAGCATCAGAACCAGGTATGGTGTATGGTAAAAACATTTTTATATTGTAGGGGCCAAAAACCTTTTATTTCAAAATAAAATTTCATACTTCTAGGGCCAAACTCATAATTTATAATGACTACATAAAATAACAAGATACTTCAATTTGTTTACTCAAGCTACATCGACTTAAAAATCAACAGTGTTGCTTTTGCATACAACCTTCATCACTTAAATAATTGTATCCCCTCTGACCTTTTCCCTTCAGCCCAACAGTGGCTGCCTTTAGCAGAAGCTCCCAGAAACATGGAAGTTGGAGGACAGATGGCAAGCTGACAGTAGAGGTGATTTTGCCAGCCTTCTATGAAGGTTAAGCCCTTCCAGCAGATGTTGGCAGCAGCCATACCAGGCACTCACTGTTCCACAGGCTCCAGTGTGTGTGTGTACACCAAGCAGCAGGCCAAGTCCTAGCCGGCCTGGGCGAGAAGGGGGGTGCACTGGAGCCCACCCAAGGCGCCAGGGAGGTTTGGCCCCCTCATACACTCTGCCCCTCACTACCCCTCCCATCCAGCTGGGCATGGCCTCTACTGCAGACCTATCCCTTCTCAGGGTGTGGATAAGGGTCTGGCTCCCTTCTGCTTGAGCAACCCGCAAACTCTTGGTGATTTCTATCTCCTCCATTCCCCAGGGTAGTTTTAGATCCCAAGGGAAGAGGAGGTGCTTCACCTTCACAATTAGCTCTCACCAAGTCCAGAGTAAGTGCCCTAAGGGGACCCGGGGCTGCACCCTCCCTACGGACTGTGGGAAGACTAGGTGCTCCATGCCCACCCATAGAGCTGGTCCTGGCACTCGCAGCTGGGGAGCTCTGAATAGATGGTGGTGATCGCGATGAAGACAGAGAGGTGCTAAGTACACATTTACATTGATACATTATTTAAATACACACACACACACACACACACACATATATATATGTATGTATATATATACATATACTCATGCATGTGCATCTGTGTCTGGGTATGTTCCCTCTCATGCCACAACTCGAAGCTGTGAATTTAGCTAATGTAGAAGAGATGTTTTGTGCCCTACCTTTCCTGAGCCATAAAGTACAACTCAAACACATACTTTGGACGGCAGAAGAGGGAAAAAAGAGCTATGACAGAAGGTGTTTTGTATTACATATAACAAAATCAAGGAGTAAGCAGGAATTATGAGCATAAGGCAGTAGTAATTCGAGATAGCAGTTACAATGAAATAGCTTAGTAGAACAGTAGTGATCTTGAAATATGGCATGTCACAAGTCAAGGCTTGTGCTGTCCCCAGCAGCGTTGATGTTTGTCCTCACTTTCAAATTTCTGTAAGAGAAGCAAGACTTCTGGAACTTGTGTCATGGTGGACAGGCTTACTTATCTTTTTTTTTAAGGGGTCTCTTTGCTGAGTAATTCCAAAAAGAAAAAAATTGTGTTCTGCTGGAGAAACAGCAGAGCAGTGAGAGTGCTTGTCTAGCAAGCAAAAGGCTCCGAGTTTGATTCCCCAGCACCATATAAGCCAGGTGTGGTGGAAATCCCAGCACTCAGGACACTGAGACAGGAAGATTGCTGTGAGTTCAAGGCCATCCTGTGCTACACAGTGAGTTCAGTTCAGGATCAGCATGAACTACACAGCGAGACCCAATACTGAAAAAAGTAATAATAATAATAATAATAATAGAAAATTAATATATTTTGAAAATTTACGTGTGTGTGTGCGTGTGTGTGTGTGTGTGTGTGTGTGTGTGTGTGTGTGTGTGATTTTGTTCAACCTGAGTCAAAATTGAAGGTGTATCCTTGATAATCAATGACAATGATGATCTAAGGACTGTCAAAGGACTATCATTATCAGGAAAGTATCTTCATTTGGTAACTCTTAAAGTCACACAAAAAGTATGCTCAACCCATTTGGATTTAAACTCGCCCTAGCTGGAAATCCTGTAGTCTTTAAGACATCATTTCTTCCCAGTCTTCTGTTCTTTTGCCCACCATGGTTTCTCTTACTTCACTTACACCTGCCTCTTGTGGAACTTTTATTTTTAATGCCCCTCCTTTTACAATGTGCTTTCCTTTCCTTGTTCTAATAATACTAATCACAATATTAGAGAAGAAAACACCACTAGATAAAATGTTTTTCAGAAAGGGAATTCTTCCAAGCGATTAGGCTCACTCATTAGCTTTCTTCTACAAATTCTTCCTGATGAAGGAAGGAGCAAGGGATACAATTGTGTCAACCTCCTAGAAGCTGCACTGTCACAAACATGCCTCTCAAGTCCCCCAAGAAGGCACTCTACTTTTAAATTTATTCTGGGAAAATCACGGCAAGTTTTTAATAAATATCATAGTGTGCCTTATTCTAGTTACTTAGATACAAAAGTAGAAGTTACAGATTCAAGAGACCCGTTTGGATCACTAATTGATCTATTTACCATATGCTAAGGCTGCAGTTTTACACAATCAGCTAGACGGCTGAAGTTCTGGTTAAATGACAAGCACCTGTAGGTACTTGGCAAGCCATGTTTTCTCAGCTCTTTACAAAAGGGACAAAGTCTTAAAGAGATTCAGAAACTGGCCACAGTCACAGGCTCAGAAATATCCAACCCAAGGTTGGAACTCAGTTTATCTGATTCTAGAGGCTCAGTCTTCCTTCACTCACCCTATGAACACCAGAACCATGTTACATAACTAGGTGTGGTACCTCTCGTGTTTTAGGACAAGGCATCCTGTTTCCATGCACACCTGAGTAACTAACCCAGTAAGCCAATCTTAGGTTAGGCCCAGCAGGCACCACTGTCCAAAGAAAGAGGAAGAGAGGGACAGGGAAGGAAAACCTAAACCATGTTCAAGGTCATAGTGCCAGGAAAGCTCAAAGCAGGACGGAATCAAATGCTCAGATGGTGATGTTCCAGAGAATCATGGGGAGCAGATCAGGAAGATGGCTTGCTACAGAATCTGGGTGTAAGATATGAGTAACTGGAGTGAAAGTTTTGTAAGGAATAATATAAAAATATGTATTACTTATGAAGCCCAGGAAATTTATGAAAAATAAATTAGAATGTGAGAAACTGAAATGAGATGATAGTGTGGCCATTGTAGTTGAAATCACTGAAAAGATAGAAGCTTTGGCTGGCCAGAATGAGTCAGCTGCTGCTGGGGGTTTTGGTTTGGTTTGGTTTGGTTTGGTTTAGTAGCGTTGGTTGGGTTGGGTTGGGTTGGGTTAAGTTGGGTAAGTTGGGTTGTTTGGTTTGGTTTTGATTGGTTTGCATAATAATATTTGTCCTTCAGAATGGTTATGTGGTTTAGATAGTTGGTACATGCATACAACATATGCTGACCGTTGTCAATCCTTTTATCTCTCTTTCCCTTTCCTTCCTTCTCCCCAATCCACTTTCCCATTGCCAAGGGTCTACTTTCTCAGCCATTGGTTTTTACATTTTCCAAGGACCTTACTACATTTGCAATGTATTTTCTCCATGACAAATGCCTAAATATATGTAAAATACAATATGTTTTTTTCCATAATTATTCCTTTTATCAACATGTATTTGCAACTCATAATAATTACATCCAGCTTGAGGAACTGGTGCATACACACATTGCATCTCTCCCTTTCCCCAAATCCTCTTCTCATCCCAACAAAAATTCTATGTTCCCACTTCCTGTCATTTCTCAAGATGAGGTTTTTAATTCCCCCACTACAGGAGGGGAGACTGGCATTTGGCATCACCCTCCACAGCACCCAGTTATTCTGTCTGTCTCTTGTTCCGAGGAGCCCAGTCCACAGTCCAGTGTGAGTCTCCATAGGCCACACTCCCTATTTCTTATGTGTTATTTTCTAAATCACTCTTTCCTCTAGCTAAAGCTTTTGGATACAGTCAGCAAATTCAGCAATAGATAAGACTTTCAGAAAACTGTTAACAAAGACTTACACAATCATGACAATAAACAGACAAAACACTTTCATACACAATCATTTAAGTAATACACAATTCAGATGTATAATCGTCCTCTTAATGACTGCAGCACAAGGCTGTTAGTAAGGAAGTATCCATCAAGAAACTGAGGAGATTTTACTCAGCAACTATAATATCACAACAGTAGAAAAGAGCAGATACATAAATAACTCAAAATATTGTGCTCACGAGGCCAAGATTTAATGTCTTTGAGAACCTAACTTTATTCTGCCCATATTTACTGAGCTCACATTGTAAACCTAGCGCTGATCATGGTAAGCTTTGTGAACAGATGTTCGGCATCACTGTAGCCCTCGTGATTGCCTTTATGGGGGCACCCTGAGGCTGGGGCACAGAGGGTCTGCCAGTTGACAGGCGCCTATTGAAATTGCGGCCAAAATACTCTTGTTTCCTTAGCATATTTGTTTAAAGAAGGAGACACTTATTTTAGCTCATGCCTGAGCACATTTTTAATTTCCCTAAAAACTGCAGAACCATGGTCATTCTAGAGAAATAGCTTGCCAAGAATGTCTTTCAAATAAAAATACATTATAGCATTCTTGCAGGTAATTAGTGATTGAACTAAAAGAGGTATCTGACTAAAAACAGGCTCTTTTACAAATAATGCACAAATTATGTAAAAACCATTGCTATTGGTTCTAATGTCGGTAGGAACATCAAACTATAGGTTTCAGAAAACTATAAAGTACTTTCATTGTATGTAGAAGAAGACTAGTGTTTCACCTTCCGCCATGCTAAGTCACCTCTCACTGGATAAATGGCTCTCTGGCATAGTTAAATACAACTTTGGAAACTGCATGCACTCATTCAAAGTAACAGCCAGGAAATCCCATACACTCTGCAGCTGCAACATTGGTGAACCAACAGGGTTTACACACGGAGCGACAGGGAAGTGAAAATGATTAGGATGTAACATGTATCTGTACCAAGTCTCCACGTTAATTATTATGTATTGCAAACACATAACACATATTAATAAAAAAGAATAACTTGAAGGAAAAGTAAAATAAAATATGGGATGAATGCACTATTTTGTTTACTGTTTCCAAGAATTGAGAGCTCTATGACAATTTGTCAGTCTGTAGAAGTCTAGCTAATCTAGGAAAGAGAGTTCTGCTCACTTGATTAACACAGATGTATGTCCTAAAATCTACAGCCAAAATCCAAAGAGTCTTTTCATGTCCAGCTACAGCAGAGGTGAATACGTTCCCTATGCTATCATTACTGAGGAGTGAGTCCTAATTATAATTTTTTTAAATCTTTTTTCCCCTCACTGTCTCTTTCCTCCCCTAACGCATTACAAAGCAAGTACTTCTCTCAGTTTCCCTCCCCAGGCAAGATCTGTGGCTCTGGGGTGTCAGTGAGGCTGGCAAAGGGCCTCTGTCAGCTGAGAAAACCAGGACTTCCTGGCTGATGTCAGATTCAGGATGCCCTTGGGGATATTTATAGAAGTTGGGTCCTAGCTAATTGAAGCGGGAGTCCAAACAAAAAGGGCTGCTTCCCAGGCATATTAAAGAGATCATCACAACACTGCCACATTACTCTTCTAAACATTTCAGACAGATGATTGTTCATTCCTCCTATGCTGCAACGCACCTCGCACCAACACGTCATCAATGGTAGTAGCGCCCGTGAAACCCTCCCCTATGGGCGTGACCATCTGGTGGTGACACCCACAGAGAAAAAGAGGAAATCGACAAACACCTCAACTAGTAGTGATTGTGGTGAGGGAGTAGGAAAACACTGGGAATAAAATAGTACAAGTGATTCTAGCCACCTTCCAGCCTCTGGGGAGACCTGGGAAGTGAACACTCAGCCCTGGGGTGCACTGGGGAGGATCATGCCAGGTGCCCATGTATCAGCGGCTAACAGAGAGACCCCAAAATAAGGCCAAACTCAGGACCTGATGGACCTCAGGACCTTTAGAGACAATGCAGAAAGAAGATGTATGGAAAGACACCAAATCGCCTGGGCCTGGTGGCACAGGCCTGTGATCCCAGCACTCTGGGAAGCTGAGGTGGGATGATCACAAGTTCAAGGTCAACTTGGGCAACTTAGTGTCTTAGTGAGACTGTGCCTCAAAATCAAAAAGCAAAAATGGACTGAAGGTGGGTGTACTGTAGTGAGAAGGCCTTGGGCTCAGTATCACAAAAACAAGTGAAAGAAAGAAAAGAAAGAAAGAAGAAAGAAAAAAAGAAACCAAATCAATGAACAGGAACAGTCCATGTATGCAAGGTCAAAAAGGAAAGGCAAAAAGCCTGGCTGTCATCCTAAGAACAGTGGGATATTTGCAGAAGTTTTGAACCAAGACACTCTCGTGGTACAATTTATTTGTGAATGATTCCTCCAGCTGTTACGTGTAGAATACGCTGACAAGAGGTGGAGGAGAAAACAGAAAGCCAAGAGGGGCACAACTGCACAAATCTGAGGACAAAAAAAGCCACACTCCATATGTGGTTAAAATAGAAAATGGTCCCATAATCTATGGCTTCTCTGGCTACGCATTAAGCTCTAGAGGAATGTTGGTCCCTACCACAGGTGCTCATCCCACCCCAGGTGTGGGTCTGCCGAGCTAGTGCGGGAGGACATGTCAGCTGGCCGCCACTCGGAGCAAGCCCAGGTGGCAACAACAATGACAGGGCATGACCAAAGAGGGACAAAACAAATCCTTTCTCATTGCCTAACCCGGTAACCTAAGTGAGCAACCACCTCTCACAGCAGTGCCTGCCCTTAACGTGAGGTGACAAGCGTGGTTGGGAACATGAAGCCAGCCAGCAATACGATACTGCGTGCCTGCAGAGGAAATGTTCTTTATGAGACAATCAGCAAAGGTTTGGAGGTGCGCGGAGAAAATGCAAGAAGAGTGCGCAGTGGTTTCTGATGCACAGGTATAAGAAAAGAAGAAAGGCCTAAGCGACAGCTGCTGGGATGGAAGAGTGATGTTAACATCCGAGGGGAGCGTGCGCGACGCTCAGCGGCTCAACCCACGTGTGGCCCAGGCGCTTATTATTCTGTGTGCTGGCGGCTGATTGGTGTGACTTTTGCTCGTGCTTTGTCAGCTGGGATGAATTTTTAAATGTCTACCTGACTGATCAGGCACAGCGCTGAGGAGGACTGCCTGAGGGAAGAAGCCCCACCCAGATGCGGGATGGGCAGCGTCAACCAACAGACTTGCAGCCGGACAGAAGACGAAGAAAAAGGAAGATGGAAATATGCTCCTCGTTTTTTTCCTGGAAGAACTCTAGTCTTTGCCTCTGGACGTGGATCAATTCTACAGCGAGCTCCCCCTCGCTCTCAGGCTTCCACCTGGTGTCCGGAGCAGCTACTGGGCTCTCCTGTCGTCCCACGTATAGACGGCCATTTTGGACTCTCGTTTTTCTGATCTCAGGTATAGCAGATTCTGTAAGCTCTCTTAATAAATCTCTTCACATAATTTTAAAGATATATTTTCTATTCTGTTTTTCTAGAGAACCCTAAGTAATATAAACTGGATAGTATAGACTCTGTGAAATATATATATTTTAGTATAGGTATTAGTTACAATAGAACTGACCGGGAAGTTAAATCCATGGACTTAGGAGGGGAATTGGCATTTGTACTGTGACTTCAGTGAAAAATAATGAAGAGAACTTTTACATCCCCATCTCCTTTTGTTGTGGTACAGGGATTGAGGTCTGCGCTATGCCCCCAGACTCTTCTCAATTTTTAATTTCAAGACAGGGCCTTGCCAAGCTGTTAAATTGCCTGAGCTGGGCTTGAACTTGAAATCCTCCTTCCTCTGCCTCCCAGAGCACTGGGTTTACAGCACTGCACCACTGAGTCCAGCTGACATCCCTTAATTTCATCTAATCATACCAAACATCCTGGGGGGAAGCTACCTAATCTCAAGCTCTAGAAGATGACACTGAGGCTTTAAAATCCTGAACAAAGAATCACCTGTGCTGTGAACTCACAGTAGAAGCATGTGGAGCCCCATGACTGACTGCTGTTGTCGGGGCTTGAGGTGACTCAACTCCTACACCTGTCTCGGCGAGCTGGCAGGGAAGTGGGCACTTCCAGTCCTTCCACTCCCTCCTCCTTTATGTGCTGGTTTTCACTCATCTTCTCAGCCATGGGGCAACTGCTACTGCAGCTCCACAGAGAAAGGAGGGCACAGAATTACATTCCTCCCCACCCTCACCCCATAGCCCTTTCTTAGAAAACCAATAGTTTTCCCAGACTTTCCCCCAAGGAGACCTCTACCTCTTAGACCTTAGCTGCCAAGGAAACAGGGAAGGCAGGAAACCTGAGCACTGTGATCACTCAGGCCAGTCACCTCACCTACTGCATGGAACACATAGTCACCACAGAATGCACTGTCACCACCACACAATGGGGATTCTGTTACCAAGGAAAACAAGGAAATGGACCGTGGACAGGTAATGCAAGGTCACACTGAGTCACATCTCACTGTTTGTATTTGCTTATTCTGGCTCTGCTGCTTCTCAATTCCATTTGAATTTTTTCTTGTTTTTTTTTCATTTATCTTCTCTCCCTAGTATTTCCTCTTTAAAAATTAACTTTGAAATGATTTCTTTTTAACATGTCATCTTCCACCTAGTCAAATACCACAACCGTCTGTACCGTCTCCTCCCCAGACATGGGAGGAAACATGAAATTCAGTGAGAGAAAATGACTGCCCCTCAATTCAGAGTATACCCAAGAATAAAACATAAACTGACTGCATATTGAAAGTTCAGTATCTGCTTCTCAGGACACTTGATGCTTGTTTTGCATTCTATTCTCTTACCCATATCTTAGGCATTTAAATATAGAGTTCCTTCTGCAGACCTCTCCAAAGAAGAGAGCTAATGAAAGGACCATTTCTTTCTTATTTTTTTGTTTACTCCATTAATAAAAAGGAAAGAAAAGTAGGATAATAAATCATTGCCTTCGTTGCAAATCATTGCTCCAAATGAGCCATGAGTCTGAATTTAAAAGCTTTCATCTCCAATATGTCTGTCTAGAAAAAAATATATTATTTAGCTACTTAATGTTTGTCTTTGACCTTGAAAGAAAATACCTTGGAAAACTCTGGGCAACAAAAACATGAAATATCCCCACAGAAAAGCATTTCATCTTTGTAATGAGAATTTCAAAAGAGGGAATGATCACCCAGAAGAGAAGTGGTCAGAGAGGAGTGCACTAGGAGGTGTCATTGACCTTGACCTTGAAGGTCCTCTTCAGTTAAAAGGAAGATGAGAGAACATGGTTGTAAGTCACAAGTATAAAAAGGAAGCAGAAGGACTAATGAGTTTTCAAGGACTATAAGCAAGTTGATAAGGAGGGTTTGAGGTAAGGAGGCCCGGTGGTTAAGAATGCACGCTCTGAAGTAAATCAGACCTCAGTCTAAAACCATTTCCACCACTCAGTAGTGTCACGGTCCCCAGGCAACTTGCTCCTCTTCGCTGCCCTTCTCTGAACTGTGACAATATTAATGCTTATTTAATAAAGCTGCTATGAGGAAGAAGTGAAACATGTACATGTTTAGCTGAGAGCCTCAAAAAATGTAAAGGCTCAAAAGCATGAACCAAAAAGCTACTGACCAGAGTGAAAACTTATTGTCATGGATGACTAGATTTAAAAGTAAGTAGATTAGGTTTAAAAGGTAGGTCGTGGACCAAAGTGTCAATCAACAGTTTAGTAAAAAGAAATCCTGCCCTATGGGACAAGGTAAGTGAACTGGGCAGACACTACACCAAGTGGAATAACCCAGGTACAGATAATTTTGCTTATATGTGGAACCTGAAATATTAAACACATCCACATGGACAGCAGAATGGCAAAAGGCAGTGCAAAGGATGGAGAGCAGGTGAGAAATAGTAGTCCAAAAGTTCAGAGTTCCAATCAGTCAGAGATCTACCACACAGCACAGTAATCAGCTGTGTGCTTAAAAATTGCTCAGAGGAAGTTCCAAGTGTTCTTCCATAAAAATAGGTGCATATATAAGCTGGTTTGATTTCATTATTCAACTACACATGCATATGTATGTGTATATCACCCTGTGTCCCATAAATATTTACAATTTTGTCAATTAAAAACAAAATATCTAAATAGGGGCTGGGTATGTAGCTCAGCAGCAAAACATTTGCTTACCACATGCAAGACTTGGAGTTTGATCTTCAACACTGAGAAACAAAAAAAAAAAAAGAATGTAAAGACAGAAACACCAGGAAAAATGTTTTAAAACGAAGTTGTAGCTAGTTGAGAATGCTGTGATCATACAGCTAACATGTTGGAAAACATTAAAAATTTATTATTAACTAGACATGAGCTAACTCAGACTGGAATCATGACTGTGACAGCAAGAATGAAAATAAGATGTTAAATGGAAGAGGCATTAAAAAGAAACCCAACTGCTCTTGATTCACGATTTTGCTTTTTGGCTGTACTACCAGGGTAATCAATAAAACTGAATTATCACACCAGGGGGTGAAAAGAATGTGATGATCAGAGAGTCAAGAAAATAGTTTTGTCATGGTTGAAACCTGCTAGAAATATATAAATACAAAATCTAGAAACCTTGGCTATTCCATGTGTTGGAAAAATATGTGATTGGTTCAATAAACATTTACTGAGTGGTTATGATGGCCGGACACTGAGCCCTGAACAGTGTTTATAACAGACCACATGAGGCAGAGTCACTTACCCTAACCCTCAAAAATGTTGCTTCTTAAAAACGCATGGCAGAAATGAAGGAAGGAAGGAAAGGAGGGAAGGAAGGAAGGAAGGAGGGAAGGAAGGAAGGAAGGAGGGAAGGAGGGAAGGAAGGAGGGAAGGAAGGAGGGAAGGAAGGAAGGAGGGAAGGAAGGAAGGAAGGAAGGAAGGAAGGAAGGAAGGAAGGAAAAAGGGACGGAGGGAGAGAGGGAGAAAGGAAGGGAGGGAGGGAGGGAGGGAGGGAAAAGAAAAAAAGAAAGGTATTCGCACTTTTCTCCAGGCACTCACTCATAACTTGTTTCCTGAGCCTTACACAGAGGTCTAATATGCATGAAGACCTGCACCTATGGCAACAACACGTTCAAGTAATAAATTGGAAATGGGAACTAAGTGATGAGACTACAGAGGGTGACACGGAATACAAGTCCCAGCTGCTAATATTGTGGAGAAAAATGATAAAAAGTTTACACAACTACGAAGCACAAAATTCATAGGACATGATTCTCTTGAGATGGCCCTAAAGACATCACTCTATTTTTCAATAGGGTGACCCTATTTAAAAAAGAAAAACCAGATTTCCCAAACTTTATTAGTACAGTAAACACGAAAATTTGTATCAGAGACACCGATGGAGACTTTTTTCTAACAAGTTTTTGTAAAAAGTTAGACAAGAAATGGAGATGGAGTGACATGAGAAACTGAACTGAGAAAATAATTTTTCATTTGTTTTGTCCTGTTTTGCATTTTGAAGACGAAATACTCAAGAGCACATTTTCAGTGTGCCAGGACTGATCTAAGAAAGGGATAAAAATCAGTGATGCTCCCAAAAAGGATGTGTGCTGAGTAGGGGGAGTGGGAGGGGATGCTCAGGCGAGAACCAGACTTAGAGCAGAGACAGTCCATCACGACGATCTCAAGGGGGCACAGAAGGCGAGGGGCTGCCCAAAGCCCACCTAGAATATGTGAGCAAACCTCTACTCACCCCTATTGGCACAGACAACAGACCAACGTCCACTCTGGGGAACCAATCAGTTTATTGGGGATACTACAGGAGCACAAGTAAGGGGTAGCAACCTACAGGAACATGGGCTTGGAATCACAGGCCTATGGGTGACCCGACGGCAGCCCATCACCACAAAGCCCACCCAGCACAGGTGGTGACTCTCAGAATCTGCCCACTGGCTCGCAGGACCCACCTTCCAAGGCAGTGACCTCTCCTCTACGGTCCTTCTGTGGTTCTTTCCCAGTTCTTTTTGCCCTGCCCTGTGGCCTCAGTGCCTTGAAATTCCTAAATTGTAGGGTCCCCACTCAGGCCCAGGAAGCACACCTCAGGCCTCACCTGGGAGCCACCTACAGACCTGAGGCTGCCCGTCCAGTTGGGGGCGGGCTCCCCCGCAGTGCGCACCTGTGAGCTGTTCGCCTCCTGGGGCTCAAGGGCCTCCTCCTCCCTCCGGGACAGGACGGTATGAGGACTTGCTGTACAGCACCCCCAGCACCCATTGGGAAATGCGGGGGGTGGGGGGGGGGCTCGTGTGTCCCAGAAGTCCCTGCATCATCACTCAAGTGGGAAGGTAGAGCGAGGGGCCGGAGGTTGGAGGCAAGAGGAAACAAAACAATATCCAGAAGATGAGAGAATAGACAGAAGAAGGAACAAAGGACCAGGAAGCAGCTGCTCTAGCTTGGGGGCTGGACCTGAGATCCTGCTTTGCCCCTGTGGAGTTCGGCCTTGGCAGTGCGTGATGTACTGGGAAAACGGAGTGAGGTGATTTGTGGGCGCGGGAAAGGGGCCGCACCTCTGTTCCATCAAAATGGGTCACTGAGAGAAAGGACTCCTAGGTGGGAAACCGGGGACAGAGGTTAGGTCACCAGCTGCCTCTAGAGGGATGCAGACCCAGCCTGCCTCCCTCCCTCTCTCCCGCCTCTGTCCTCCCCCCCCACTCCGTCCTCCTCTCTCTCTCTCTCTCTCTCTCTCTCTCTCTCTCTCTCTCTCTCTCTCTCTCTCTCTCTCTGCCTGTCACTTCCACCATGACATGCTGCCTCACCACAGGCTCAAAATTAACAGACCAACTGACCATGAACTGAAAACTCTCAACACTGAGTCAAAGGGACTGGGGGAATGGTTAAAGCACTTGCCTAGCAAGCACAAGGTCCTGAGTTCGACTCCACAGCACCACATAAACTTGGCATGGTGGTGCACGCCAGCACTTGAGAAGCTGAGGCAGGGGGATTGCCATAAGGGCAAGGCCAGCCTGGTTTACACAGTGAGTTCAGGACCAGTCTGGGCTACAGAGTGAGACCCTGTCCCCTGCCCCTCCCCCCCAAAAATACTGAGTCAAACTCTTCACTCTTTTTTCAGTTGAGTATTTGATTATTTCAGGTGGTTTGCTACAGTGATGGAGAGACGACACCTTATAAAACAAAAAAGCCCCATTGTAATATGTTTCGGTGCCTGCTCTCTGCTTTGGTTCTCATACTACAACCCCTAGGTTCCATGAATAAGATCAGACGGCACAGACGGCATGTTCTGCCCTACACTGTCTGGAGTTACCCACACACCTCGAGCCGCTTACTGTGTCGGTAGATGTGCATCTACTCCACTTTTTTCAAATTGTTGATTCTAATAATTATGTGCACATGGAAATATAATTATGTAATATATACAATAACCCTCATCCATAATTATATTTTGTTTGGTTTTAGTTATCTGAAATACCTACATATAGTTATTCGTAAATGTAGAAATTCTCCTTAAACACAAATAGGATCACTGTGGGAAAAGCTGTGTTCACGACGAGATTTCGTCTCATTTGTTTTCAATATTTTGCTCCCTACCAAGAAACCTCAGCAAACCACCTGTGCACAGAGAGAGGACCTTTAAGGAGACAAGAACATTGTATATTTCCTGTAGATTGTGGAAAGGATTGTAAATGCTGGAAACAAGCCATAGAATTAAAGAAATTTGTATCTTAGTTCCTGCAAAAGTCACAGCGGTACAGACACTAAAAAACCTCTCATTGCACGTACACTTACGCTCACCAGATTTACTTTAAACTTAAGTAAACCAACCTGCCCTTCCCTAGGTCACTGGTTGCAGGTATCTCAGTAGAACTTGCCAGGCTGATGCTTCACGTCCTCGCAGAACTCGGCTGCCACTTCACTCCAAGGACCCCCAGACAGGCGTGTAAATGCTACAGGATTTCTCTCAAGGTCTGTAAGAGAGTAAAAATCTAAGATCACTGCATTAATGATAATTCACTAGGCACTCAGCCTCCAGAAAATGTTTACTGAAACCCTGAGAGTAAATTAAGATTCGAATGTAATCTAGCTCAGACCGAGTCTCCACCTGCAGCCAGAGAGCCACGGTGCCGGCAAAGCCTACACCAGTTTCCTGCGTCACAGCCTGCACAGACATGTGAAATGTGCTGACACACACATCTTTCCATCACAGAGGAAAGGCACACAGAAAAGAGCCACCAATCCCCACCAGTGTTTGAGTCCCGGCAGCCAGGTTCCTGCCTCACCACTTCTCCATCCACCCAGGGGACCTCAAGGATTTATCAAAAATAATTCTGCTGTTGCTAGTAAAATTATTTTTTCCATTATTTTTATCAATATACATATGCAATACATAATGTTTGCAATGAATTGGAGTATTTCATGCGCATAAATATAATATCAACTTTACAATCCCTTCCCATTTTTGACCCTCCCACTCTCTCCCTATCCCTTCCCCCAACTCCGGCTATCACTTCATGTGGTTCTACAAAATGTCTGTGTTCTGGGTTTCCCAAGTCAGAGAGACTATACAGTACTTAACATATTTAATCTTCTGCATCTAAATCATTTTACTTAAGTGACCACTCTGTAGCTCAGCTTCCTATTCCTCGAATGGGCCACAGTGGTCAGATCTTGATGCCTCTTCTCTAGGTCCAGCTGAACCTTTTATTGGGATATTTGCCAAAAGTTTTTTGATCTATATTTTGCTATAACTTTGTTGATATTCTTAGACCTGGCCTTACCCGCCAGTCCACATTAGAAAATAAATACAAGCATGCAATTCAAAGGACTAGTAAATATGAGAAAGAAGAAGAAAAGTCAAATTTCAAATGCCTTAGCTGAATACTGGAACTTACATGTTTATACATTCACAGGGTTATCTTTATATCAATCAGTTTTCTTAAGATAAACTTACATCAAAGACCTAAGAAGTGAATTGCTACAATAAACGAACTTAAAACTATAACACATTGCTACATTAAATGAACTTAGATCAATATCACGTAAGTATACTTAAAGTAACAGATATGAAGGCAAATTTAGTTATTTCAGAATTTTTTTAAACTTTCATGACTTATTTACTCACATTTCACTGATTACTAACATTCTGCTAGATTTGATTTATAATTTTATCTGCCTATTCATCCATATATTCATGCTACATATTTTTAAAAGGTTTTATGTCAATTCCCCATGTTGCATATAATTATCCTGTTTTGCACACTACTATACTGTTACTAATAATAATGATGCGGGAAGATTTCACTGATTTTATAGAACAGCTGGTACTATTTTAGAAGTATATCAGTCAAATGATTTAAATACCAATCTATTTTTTTATTACATTTTCTCTTTCGATGTTACCTTTCCTCCAAGTTATTTTGGTGCTACTTATCTTTCTGCCTCTCAAAGAGGATAAACTCACATTCAACATCAAAAAAGTGAATGGCTTCATTAAACAAGCTTAAGACTTTATCAATTTGGTACATTAAATGGACTTAAATCTGTATCACATAAGTATACTACAGTTAAAGCAATAGATAGGTATGCTTAGTTATTTCAGTTATTGTAACTTAGATATTCAGTTATTTTAAATTTCATATATTGTTTACTCACATTTCACTAATTAGCATTTTTCCCAATTTGGTTTATCCTTTTGCCTATCAATTAATTCCTAATTTCGTGCATAGCCTCACTTTTTTCTCAGCTCATTCTCCTCTAGCTGTTGTTGCTTTTTCTCTGGGGTCATTGGTGTCACTGGCCTCCCTTTCACTTTCTAAGTTTCCTTTAAGTACTCTCTACACTGCTGGTATAGTGGCTGCAAATTTCTTTAAGCTTTCTATATCATGGAAAGTTCGAATTTCTCCCTCTAAATTAAAAGATAATTTTGCTGGATACAGCAGTCTTGGTTGGCACTTATGTTCTCTTAGTGTTTGGATGACATTGCTCCATAGTCTCCTGGCTTTTAGAGTCTGAGTTGAGAAGTCTGCAGTTATCCTGATGGGCTTATCTTTGTAGGTCACCTTCTATTTTGTCTTACAGCTTTTAGTATTTTCTCTTTGTGTTGGGTTTCTAGTATTTTAATTATAACACATCATGATGAGGATCTCTTCTGATCAAAGTTCTTTGGTGTTCTATAAGCCTGTAGTAGTTCCATGCTCATTTCTTTTCTTAGATTTCAGAAATTTTCTTTCATAATTTCATTGAACATGACCTTTAAGCCTTTTGTTTTGTCCTCAGTCCTTTCTTAGACTCCCAAAATTCTGAGGTTGTTTTTCTTTGAATCATCTATCAGCCATTGTAATGGTTTACTTTATTCCTTTTTTACTTTGCATTCTTTACAGCCTTTCTGTTCCCGCTCCATCATTTTGTCTTCTAGGTCTGACATTATGTTCTGAAGATGTTCAAAGTGGTTGCTTATTATTTCCCTCGTGTTTTTCACTTCCTGAATATCTGCATTTTTTAATGTCTCTGTTGCATACTTCTCTAATTTCTTGTACTGCCTTCATTATCTTCTGGTTTATATCTTCTTTGGTCTCCTAATTGCTTTTCAAGGCTTGCTTTTAGCTTAGCTATGTCTTGGCGTAGATCTTGCACTGTCTGTTTCATTTCCTGCTTTAGTTCAATGAATTTCTGGGCCCAGAAGTTACCATCATTTTTACCATTTTCATCTTTGGTTACTGCAATTTCAGTATCCCTGGTATCATCTTCTGGGGTGTCAGGTCTTTTGCAGGAGATTTATTATCTTGTTTCCTCATGGTTCTGCCGTCTCTGGCTGTCTTTGGCTGGCTGTCTCTGGTGCTCAGGAAAGAAGGGTTTGGTGAAAGACCAGTCCTAGATGTCTCTGGAAGCCACTGGCCCAAGGGACAGACAGAGCAATGGAATTTCCAATCCTAGATGTCTCTGGGAGCCTCTGGGACTCAGGATTGACAGGGCAATGTAATTCCCTGGTAGCCTCTAAAAGCCTTTGGCTCATAGGATGGGTGAGTGATGGATTTCCCGGTTCTAGATGCCTCTGGCGTGCAGGGCAGTGGTGAATCAGCAGCCTCTGGTGCATGCCAGAGGAATGAGGTGATGATCCCCATTTTGAGGTGTCTTGTTCCCCCCAGTCCACTCAGCAAAGCTCTCCATTTGTCCTGGCTTCCCTCCCCCAGAGTGGGGCTCTCCGCCCTCGGAGCAGAGGTGCCCTTAGCCGTTCAGGGGACCAGCAGCTTTTTTTCCTCTCTTTTTGTCCCTCTGCCGCTTGTGCCAGTTTCTTCCTAGGCACTGTTTAAGGGTGACCCCCAAAGCCCTGATATGCTGCTCTTCTGAGCTTTCTTTTACTCTAAATTGTTCAGTCTTGGGCTTTTTTTTTTTCCTTCTTTTTAAAATGGCTCCTGCTGACGTCACTGCCTGTGACGGCTGCTGAGCCCTGTTTCCGACCTGGGATCCAGGGGCCTTTTCTAGGGGGAGCGCACACTGTGCATGTAGTACACACTACCCATCGGGTGGGTTTTCAGAGGCTGGGGCCGCCAGCTGCCGACAATTCCCACTTCTCCCAGATCCGTGCTTACCTCAGGCTGAGGTTCTGGCTCCGGACTTTCCTCCATCTGTGGATGCCGGCAGCTCAGGATCACGCTGAGTCGGATGCTTTTTTCCTCCTCTTCCAATATGACTTCAGGATTTCTGACCTTTCCACAGCCTGCTGTCCATTTTGGGGTGTTCCGTCCTCTCCCATCTCCGTCAGATGTTCCAGGCTCAAGCAGGCTTTCCTCCATCTGCTGGTAAAATTGTTAAGCAGTTTTCCCAAGCAAATTTCTTTTTGTGTGTATGTGGCATTGGTGATTGAACCCAAGGCCCTCGCACTGAGCTATATCTCCAGCCCTATTTTATTGCATTTTATATTGCTATTTTGAGACAAGGCAATGTTAAGTTGATTAGGTTGCTTTTGAACTAGCAACCTTTCGTCTTCAGTCTCCTAGAATGACAGGGTTACAGGCATGCTTCACCATGCCCAGCTTCTGTTTATATATTGTAATTTTTTTAAAAAAATTCTTATTTCTTAGGGTCATTTTTAGTTACTCAGGCTTTTTAATTAATTAATTAAGCCTGTTTTATATGAGATGAGAATATTTAAATTTGAAACTGTAATCATGACAACTTAATT
Organism: Ctenodactylus gundi; assembly: GCA_004027205.1. NCBI lineage: Eukaryota > Metazoa > Chordata > Mammalia > Rodentia > Ctenodactylidae > Ctenodactylus > Ctenodactylus gundi. Next base: position 230,002 of record PVKB01000664.1, read on the forward strand.
CCAGATACCCCTGAAAGCAAGATGCATCAATACCAGCACTTAGTGTAGCTTACAACACACTCAGAGAGCCAGCTCCCCACTGCTGTCCCAGCTCCCCTCTGACTCAGGCAGTCCTCTGCATCACTGAATTCTTCTGAGCTCTTTAATTCAGCACTGAGTACGTTTCATTGCCAGTCTCTACTGAAATTATTAATTTCCTTATCCCCATGTACTGGTACTCAGATATATTAACTACTTTATTCATACAGTCAAAAAAAACCCTTCAAAACCTTAATGGAGGGCACATGCTCTGAAACACCCACTTTTCCCATAAGTGTAACAGTATCTACTGCATATACCATTTTCTTAATTTTTTGTCTCATTTATTCCTTACCAGAAGCGCTAACTAACACCTTTAAGACAAGTAAGTTTAACTTAGAAAAAATCCGAACACATCTATCTCCTTCCTCATTGTTCTCGTTTTCACACTTTGATGGTTGGTGGGCACATTTGGCAAAGGTTCACACACGCACGAGGACGGGGCAGAGACAGAGAAACCGTACTTCCTCCATTGAAGCTTTCAGTCACAAAACCACCATGCCCTCCTTGTTGTTGCCAAACTATACAGAAACACCTCAACAGAGACTCTCAGGACAGAGCGGCCCATCAGAGGAATAGGATGCTCGGGGCCCATATGGTTCCACAGAACAGAGCTTGTGTTTTAATGTAAGTTACTCTTTGGAAAAGCCATTCTTCTTCAGGATTTCTGACTTTCTCATGGCCTCCTTCAATTGTTGGGATGCTCCATCCTATCCTAGCTAAGTTGAACAGGCAGTTTTTAATTATAATCTCAACATTTTATGTGAGTCCATGAGGAGACATTGTGCAGTTCTATTTCTCGACCACCATCTTGCCCTTAAGTCCTCAATTACTTTTATTTTAACTATTTAAATGTTTATGTAAAAGTTTGGTAAAAGTGATAAAATATGTTTTAAAGATTTTAGTTATTGTTTTCTCAAATATTCTAATGTTACCTATAAATTTGATTAAATCTCTTATAAATCACAAGTTTAAACCAAATTACATATTTTTAAATTCAGTAGGCTAACCTGTCATTTTTAATTATCTAATTCTATTGAACATTAAAGATACTCTAAACTCCAACTAAGTTTAGATTATTCCTATTTTTAAATTCAGCACCAGTATTCTACATCTTATGAGCTTTTCATCTCTCTATGTATTTAATTTTAAGCTCAGTCAAAATCCATATAACCATTATAGAACTGGATCACATGAGGTTGACTACTGTTCATCTCAAATCGTCTGAGGTTATTGTTTACCCAACTACTTTCTTACCCAGACATAGTACCTCTTCCACACACAACAATTTTACTTGAAAATTTAGCTATAAGGAACTAACTCCAGGTGCACCATTCAGGCTAGTTGGTACTAAAGTCCACAGAGCTTGCATTCAACTTAGACTTGTATTAGACAGAAAAAGTTACTTCAGTCTCAGGCTCTGTATGTGGGAACTGCAAAGAAAGCAGAAGGCTGATTAACAGGAGAAAAAAATCACATGCAGGAGCTAACAAAAGTATTTAGCTCAAGAAATAGCTAAAGTTAGAGACAAAGTCGGACCTGATGGCCCAGGCCTGTAATCTTAGCACCCTGGAAGGCTGAGGCAGGGAGATCACAAGTTTGAGCTCAGCCTAAGCAGTTTAGCAACTTAGAGAGAGACTATCTCAAAATCAAAAGAAAAAAACTGGCGGAGGATATAGCTCAGTGCAAAGGCCCTGCACTGGATCCTCAGTGACACAGTAAATAAATTAATTAATGAAAAGCTAGAAACTAATATGCCTAGTTAATGAGCAGAAAGAAAGGTAAGGCTTCTATGGAAAGAACAAACAGGCTTATTTATTTGTAAGAAAGACAGAGACGTTTTATACGAGAACACACAGAAGTAAACAAAGTTTGTGCTTTTTCATACATTTTTATTAGTGTGTGTTCATCATGTGGAATCAAGACCCAAACACAATGCATCTTATCGTCTTTCCTTCCCCTCTTGCCCTTTCTTCTCCCCCATCCTGTTTCGTTTACCCATCTGACAGAGTCCACCTCCTTGTTTCCAATAATATTTCATTTTTCTCTGTAAATCACTTATACTGGGGGTTTCTCAGATAAGTGAAGAAACGTGGTAGTGAGCCTTCCACCTCTGACTTACTTCCCTTAGTATCATGGTTTCAAGACACATCCATTCTCTTACAAGTGACTCAAAGTTACCTTTCTTTATGGCTGAGTAGTACTCCATTCTTTGCATATATGCCACATTTTCTTCACCCATTCACCTGCTGATGGGCATATGTGGCAGCTTGGGGTGCTTGTCCATGCAGATGTGGGGGCTCCATCCAACCTCTGGGGCCTGGGTCGCCCCAGGGAGGGAAGAGATTCATGATAGATTCAGTCATGTTCTCTTTTCTAGGCATAGACTGACCAAAAAAAGATGCCGGTTTCATTTCCTGGAAGCTTCTGCTTCTAGTCAAGTAAGGGGACGTCTGCAAAGCCTTATTTCTGCATCTGTTGACTATTAACTCTGGGATTCCAAATGAATCCTCACGCCTGTTCAAAGATTATTCAAAAAGAATTAGGAGAGAGAGGAGAGGAGATAAAATCATGACTCATATGAATACAAAATCAGAATGTCTCAAGGATTTTATATAACTCTTTTACTAACGAGGAAACTGGTAAAGTGTTACAACTGATTGAAGAAAAAACACAAAGCACACACACAACACACACTACATGTGTAATGTATGTGTGTATAAAATCTCCAGGAAAGACGATGACATATGTTTGCTTGTTATGTGCAATATGCAAACGTGACCAGTATCTGTCAGTGTATCTCACTGTCTGTCTTTCTGTCACAGAAAAGGGCACTGAGCACTCACCAGGAAGCCTCCATTTCTATGAACAGCAGTCATTTTCATGACTGTAAATTTTCTATAACTTACAGAATTGCAAAGCTGCAAACTAAAATATTTGGAAAAGCGAGGGAGCGATAGCGTGATCTTATCTTTCCTGCCTATTTCAAAGTTGTTTTTTTTTTCCCATCACATTAACTAGATATAAAAACCAGACGGCCCTGGGCCCCTGGGTCGCTGCCCACAGGACCTCAGCTGGTCTGCTTGTGCTTCTGTGAGTTGTTACTTTCATGGGTGACTCTCTGCACGACTTCGCATGGGGGCCTCCGTAACAGTGGTCCTAACCACCAAGCTAGTGTATCACAGTCTGCTGCTGTCTTAAGGACAGGGTTTAGGGGTAAGGAGGGTACAGTGGGAACTGGTGCCCATTCCCAACCACAGTAAGGAAGGTAAGAAAGCTTCCCGCTGTGGGAGGCAGAACAGAGTGGAGCCAAGGAGAACCTACGTGGGGCAGAAGATGGGTCAAGATAACAGACACATTAAAAATAATGCAAGCCAGGACCTGCAGTGTGGGTCTGTAATCCTGGCACCCGAGAGGCTGAGGCAAAAGGATTACAAGTCCAAGCCCATTCTGGGCAACTTAGAGTCTCAAAGTGAAAAGTAAAAAATGTGCTGGAAACGTCGCTCAGTGCAAAATCTCTGGGTTTGATGCCCAGTACCAAAAAATAAATAAATAGATAAACAACAATGAAGGCTCCTTGCTGTCAGAAAAGGGGGTAATTGAAATATAAGGGACAGAACTACACTAAACTTTATAGTGTTGGGTAGAAATTAAAGATGAATCCATAGTTTTCATCATATGTAGGCATATATGGAGAGAGAAATATAGACATAGATGTTCAAAATTGGGCCTGCAGATGCGTGGGTGTATCAGTTTGGGTTCTTTCAAAAGGCAAAATCTCTCCCCAATTGTCACAGCGGGGTATGAATAACTATACACATTTCCTAGACCGTCCACTGAGAACCAGGGCAGTGACACCCGGTATCAATGAGCATACCAGGGCCCACGTCTTGGCTTCTGTACCCAACTGTGCCATAAACCAGGAGGCACCAGAGAAAGTGCAAGATGGTACTGAAGCACCTTAATGCTGGCGAGCTAGAAAGAGCTCACAGAGAATGACAGGTACATTTCTTCACAATGACCAGAACAGGGTGTAGGAGTTCCCACAGGCCAAACAGGGACAACTGGAGCATTGAAATGGCAGCAATTAGCAGACTGTGACCCACAGAATGAGACCGGAAATCATGAGTACGCCTTAGAGAAATAAGTGGACATTTTGATGAGAAAAAGATTTCCACATAGTTTCCAAACACTTCTCTGCAAAATACTTACTACTTACCAAACTATATGAAGGGTATCTTTGTAACTGAGAATCTGGGAACAGTTTAGTCACATGACTAACAGGATGATTATCAGTAATAAAACAATAAAAATCTTAACACCACTTGGTGGATTGAAGTGAACACCACTTCCGTGAGTTTCTTGTCAAAGGTCCACAACCTGAATCAATCGTGAAACACCCATCAACCTGAAGTCAGGAACATGGTGCGAAATAAGTGACTGCAATCCTGCACTGCCACGGATACGAAAGACACAGGAAGTTAGCTTCCCAATGAAGTTAGACATGCGACGATTACTGCCAAGGGTGATTACAAAATCAATCCTTTACCTACAAAAATAATTTTGGAGGCAACATATCAACTTAAACAGATGCTAGATTTAATGAAGCCAACTTCCTGATTTTAATGATTGTGGGAGAATACCTTGGCTAATAGAAAACACTCACCGAAGTATTGAAGGGTGATATGGGCTGGAGGAAAGGCACAGCGACTAAAAACACTTGCCTTGCAAGCACAAGGCCCTGAGTTCAGTTTCCCAGCACCACTTAAAGCCAGACGTGGTGGGACATGCCTGTAATCCCAACACTCTGGAGGCTGAGGCAGGAGGATTGTCCAAGGCCAGCCTGGGCTACAGTAGAGCAAGACCACGTCTCAAAAAAAAAAAAAAAGTATTGAAGGGTGACAGAGTGACAGGCCAACATCTTATTCTCAGATAATTAAGGGAGGCTAAAAGTTCTTTTTGCTAAGCTTGCAGATTCTCTGCCAGCTTGAGATTGTGTCAAAATTTGTATTTTTAAAATATTTAAGATTTTAATATATCTGCTGAACCATAGCTAAATATGCTACTAAATATAAAGAAGGCATAGTCGGGGGCGCGGCTCAGTGGCAACGGCCATATTTGGCATGCCAGAGGCCCTGAATTCAACTCCAGCACCCCCACCATCAAAAGGGTTGTAAAAACACAGTGTTCATAGACCTAAGTTTAAGAAGAATTTTTTCACAACAGCAGCATGAAAACATTGAAAGGTTTGTTTAATTCTATTTTAAGCAATTGGTTGGGGGGAAATTATGAGTTTTAAAAATAATTTCACAAAGGATACTATTTGCCACACAGCTCTCTGCATAGATAGATTTGGCTGTTCCCTTCATCAAATGCTGTGCTCTAAAGCAACCGTGCACAATCAAAGCCAGGCAGAGACTGTCTGGCCCTCTTAAGAAAGTAAATTTCGCTGCTCTTAAAGGGTCCTTTGCATCTTACAAAAGAAAAGCTACTTCTTTTCATGTGTTGATCATAGACCACAAATACATCGTGATAAGAGGAGCTGTAGTGATTCTTCAAACTATTCTGCTTTTTTTTTTCTCTTAAGTATAAATATTCCAGAAAATCTCAAAGATTTACAGACTTGGCAAAGACTATAGCATACAGTTCTATTTGGAGTCTACAGTATTCTTTAAAATCATATAAATCTGATATTTAAAATGGTATTGTTGACTTCTATACATGCAAAACCCTAACCACAGCTTTACTCCTATTTGCCAAAGATCTTTTGTAGAAGAGAATCAAGCTGACCTGTAGAGTGTGGACAGACGGGTGCGGTGCTGGGAATGGAACTCGGAGCCTTGCGCTAGTCTACACCTCCCCCCCTCCCCCCGTGCCGATTTTGTGATTTTGATTTTGGGACGAGATCTCACCACATCGCTAAGTGCTACTACGTGCCTTTGCTACCCTCCTGCCTCAGCCTCGGAAGTGTTGTCATGACAGGACTGAGCCACCTAACCCGGCTCAGGCTTTTTATTTAGAGAGAGTGAAAGAGGAGAAATTGCAGGCTGGCACTCTAGAAGGAAGCTGAGGCAGGAGAATTACAAATTTCACTTCAGTCTGGGCACGTGAGATTTAATGAAACCTTGTCTCAAAATAAATACTCAGAAAAGGGGGAACGGGGGCCAGGATGTACGTCGCCAGGTCCTGGTCTGTTCCTCTACTGCCCGTCCACCCCCCCACCCACCCACACACACACACACAATGCAAAGGTGCAAATCCTGGCGCCCTAGGAAACCCAGGAAAGAGCGCCCTTCCCAGGTGAAGACGGAGTCAAGCGCGCAGAGGGGGCGGGAAGCCCCGCGATCGCCCTGCCTCTGTGCTAACCCTGCTCTGCCCCCTCTCTCCTGGCAGTCACTCACGGGCGCGGACAGGAGGCCCGGTGCCCCCTGGGCTACTTCCCCTGCGGGAACGTCACCAAGTGCCTGCCTCAGCAGCTGCACTGCAACGGGCAGGACGACTGCGGGAACCAGGCGGACGAGGAGAACTGCGGTGAGCTGCCGGGCCGGGCCGGGCGGACGGGGCTGGCGGAGGGGACGCGGGAGGGACGCGGCGGCGCAGAGCGCGTGCTGCTGGAGGACAGCTGGTGGCTCCGCTCGAGGCTGACGATATTCGTTCTTAAAAAGAATCATCCTCTCTACGTAACGCAAGGTTCTCTAGGGTCACCACCATAGGGCAACATCTACAACACAGTAAGCATATTTGATCACTCGGGATTGGTCCGTTGACCATCTTTGAAGTCAAACAATGCTGTGAGGGAAAATCAGGCCGCCTCAGCTCCGCGCACGGGGTGCCCCAAAAGCGGCCCTAGAGGGAGAACACGGACTCGGGGCAGCTGCAGTGTGGCAGCGGGTAGTCCAGGAAAGCGGTGACCCGTGTAGACTCCGGCTTTTAACCCAACGAACCCGCCGGGCCGTGTGCTAGAGGCCGGCCGACCGGCGTGGCCATCGAGGGGACGGCTCTCAGCCAGATTCCCCGGCTCCGTAGAGATACGCGCATTCCCCAGCCTCGCCGTGCCTCAGTTTCCTCTTTCTGCAAGGGCGTGATCATTCCGCCTGCGCTGAGCATTTGGGAGGATCGACGCGGAAGCGCAGGAAGAGGCCGGCGCGCGGCGGGCGCTCTCCAGGGTGCTACTCCCCCTGGACCTCCTGTTTTCTATGGGGGAAGGCGGGACTTCCCAGGAAAGAAAGCAATAGCCAAGTGCCACTTCCTGGTTCTTCAAGCAACATAACGTGCCTCCGGTTTTGCAAGGCCAGCGGGGCAGATGGCTAGCCAACCAGAACACCGGGGAAAGAGCTTTCCTTCAGGGTTTTTGTTCAAATTTTTGAAATCCTAAAAATACCAATTTATAAAAGAACTTGAATTTTCCAGAGCTGGCTCCCAGCACTCAGGGGAAAGCGAGTCGTATTTGTGGAGGAGAAGAACATGCCCAGCAATGTTAATATTCAAAACGCTGCATAAAGATCCCACCAGAGGACACCTTGCAGTTCTCATTCCCTTAGTTGGCGCAGGCTGCTTAGGATACTCTCGTGATGAGATTGAACCTCTGCTAAAATAAAATGGGACCAGGCCTTAGAGGTGCAGGCCTGTAATCCCGGCACTGGGAGGCTGAGGCAGGAGGATCACAAGGTCCAGTCCAGTGCAAGCAATTTTTTAGTAACTTGGCAAGGCTCTGCTTCAACATCTAAAATTTGAAAATTGGGATGGAGTTTTAGCTCAGTGGGAAAGCCCTCGACTTTCTCCCCAGGACCACAAAAATAAAATAATAAAACATAGAAGGCATATGGAAGGCAGGCCTGAAAATTCCTTGACCTCCTTAGCCACCTAAGCCAGATTTGAACCTAAGGGAAGATAAGCAAGTTATTTCAGACAAATGCCTCTAGTGATCACAAATGAAACATTAATCATCTTCCTAAAATGGTATAGTCACTTTGGACCAACTCTCTGCCCAGTGGGGTCCCTACTGCTCTAATCATGAAGGTACCACAGCTCCGTCATGGCTACTTCATCGGCACCCCCAGAATCACCTCTCTGTGCTGCTCCCTGACTGCTGGCAGTACTCCCTCTTGCTGTATGATAGATAATAAGCCTTTAGTTTCTGGGGCTGATCGTAAAACCCAGGGGCACGTGCACATGCACGTGCTGCATCAACCCCGACCACTTGCCTAAGCTCCCAGACCCCCAGTTTTCCTTTTTAAGTTTTCTAACTTGATCTGCTTCTATTTCTGGCACTTCTCAGTTGGTAAAGCCACCGTCTCTAGAGGATGGCCATAACTCAAGGGCGACCATGTTTTAGAAATAAAAAACCAACCACAGCTAAGATTTACCATTACCTTTGATTTAAAGGGCTATTGACATTTGTTTGAAAATATTATCTTGCTGAAATAATTGAATGTGACACAAACTGTTCTTTAAAAAATGAAGATAGAGCTGTGCTGTGCATGGGGCTACCCACTTCTCTGTCGACGTGCTTGTGGTTGTCTTCAAGGGGCCAAGATGGCCGCAGGAAGCAGGAAAGAGACCTGTGACCACCACAAGCTTGCTACCAAAGGTCGGTCGTCAGCAGAGAAATTTGGGAACTTTAGCTTTAGTGACGAAGGTAAAGAGACTGAGTAACAAAAGCCACGATCCTTATAGTGACAATCCTTACAGCCTCAGGATTCCCAGTCAGCAGCTCAGAGAGAGGCAGTAAGGCGAGTGGGTGGAGAGAGCAGGTTCAGGATCTGGGCTTCAATTCTGGCTAGAAGGAAGCCAAAAATGCCCCTTTCTTTCCTATAAGATAGGACAAATAAGAGCGCCCGTGTTAGTGAGTTGTTCAGAGGACTCGATGAGACGGGGTATAGGAAGACGGGCAGGTGCACCTATTCCACCCTGGGACGCAGCCCCCAACTCCCACAGCTTAGGAGAAGAAAGGCTTATCTAGCTCGCGGTTCAGAGGCCTCAGTCCACTCAGGTCAGCTGGCAATGAGCAGAAGGTCTGGTCGAGAGCAGCTGCTCACGGCTTTGCAAGGGGAAGGGCCCAAGCTAGGAGAGAAGCCAGGGTAAGAGCACATCCTTCCTTCCCCCACCCTCAGCGGCCACCCTTCTCCACAGGCCCCGCCTCCTAAGGGTACATGGAATCCATAGACAGCCAACAACATCCACATACCTGAGGCTTTGGGGAACATTTCAGATCCAAACCATAACATACACCAAATGCTGCATCCTTCAAAATTCGTGTATTGAAATCTTACCCTCTAGTCACTAGTGACAATCATCTGCAAGTAGAAAAAAATAAACTGTTCAAAAGCTCAAAGGCAGCCAGTTGGCACACTGCTGCTGTCCGTGATTGTGTAGGCAGGAACTTGCCAGAGAGGATGGCAGAATTTCATCGCCACTGTTAAAGTTCCAGATGATAAAATCTATGATATTGAGTTATTTATGCTGCTTCTCATGCTTTAATTTTTCTGCCAGCTGTGCTTTTTAATTTCTTCATTTTATAGTATCTGGATAATTTGTGCCCCCAAAGCTGTTTATTTATAAGACATCCATATTTATTCTGTTTAATGTTAATTAAATTAAGTCAGAAAGTTGGTTCTTGCAGAATATGTTAACTTCATGCATATTTGAACAAGCAGTATTAGATATATTTGCAACCGTGTAGAGTTCACTATCTTCATCTACTTACACAAGAAAAAACCCACAGTTAAAAAATACTTTCAAAGTGAACATTTAAAACTTAATAGTATATTGTCAAATAAAAAGCTTTTTCTTAATGGAAAGGGAAACTTTCTTTATTCAAACCTTTTAAAGTAAAATAGAGCTCTAAAATCCTCTCCCTTATTCGCTAATGGTATTTAAATATTATCACTAGTAATGACTGTTAAAATGGGAAAATAAGTCACATGAATTGTAGAAGCAAATTTGGGGTAAGTCACAGAAAAATGAAACCGCAAATGAATCAGACTGACACCACAGATATTGAGCTGTTATGTGTAATAAATTTATTTTAAAAGAGCTGCTACTTTTGTATTATTTTGTGTAATTTTAACAAGTACTCTTACTTGAATATTAAGACCCCAGTTTTCTCAGAAACCTCACAAATAACTTCTCTAAAATGGAACATTTTGCTAAGTATATGAAAAATAAAGTATCTGAGAATGTTATTAAGATGTTAAACCACTAAATTTTTTCATGGCTACAATGAAAGCAAAAGAAATAGATTCAACTTTTTTCAGGTGAATCTGTTTGGATCTCTTTCTGAAACATTTATACAATGTAGAATGTATATACATACATAGACATACAAGTGTCAGAATTGATGGCATCCAAGAACAAGGGATACCTTTCCATTTCCTGATGTCGCCTATGATTTCTTTCTTCAATGTAATGTAGTTTTCTTTATATAGGTCCTTAACGTCCTTGGTTAGGTATACACCTAGGTATTTAATTTTTTACTGTATTATTGAGAATAAAATTGTTTTTCTCAGCTCTTTCTTAGTGAGTTAATTGTTAGTGCAGAGGGAAGCTATTGACTTTTTAGTATTGATTTTGTAGCCTGTAATTTGGCTGAATTTGTTTATTATTTCCAAGAGTTTTGTAGTAGAGTTTTTGGAGTCCTCCATGTAGATAATCATATCATCTGCAAATAAGGATGGTTTCACTTCCTCCTTTCTGATGCAGAATCCCTTTATTTCTCTTTCTTGCCTGATTGCTGTGGCCAGTGTTTCAAGGACTATGTTGAATAAGAGTGGTGAGAGTGGGCAGCCTTGTCATGTTCCTGATTTGAGAAGAAATGATTTCAATTTTTCTCCATTTATTATGATATTTGCAGTAGGTTTATCATATATGGCTTCTATGAGTTTTAGGTAGGGCCCTTCTATATCCATTTTTTCTCAGGGTTTATATCATGTAAGGGTGCTAGATTTTATCAAATGCTTTTTCTGCATCAATTGAGAGGATCATGTGGTTTTTGTTTTTGCTTTTGTTGATGTGGTGTATTACAATGTTATCTACCTAATCTTTGATGAAGGAGCCAAAAACATACACTGGAAAAAAAGAGAGCCTGTTCAACAAATGGTCCTTGGAAAACTGGACACTTACATACAGAAGAATGAACCTAGACACACACCTGTCACCATGCACCAAAATCAAATAAAAGTGGATCAATGACCTAGACATTAAAACTGCAACACTGAACCTTCTAGAACACAAATTAGGCAAATATTTAAAAGACATGGGTGTAGGCAAAGACTTTCTTAGTAAGACACTAAAAGCAAAAGAAATTATCCCCATCACAAATAAATGGAATCACGTCAAATTAAAAAGTTTCTGCACAGCAAAGGAAATTATCAGCACTGTAAAAAGAGAACCAACAGACTGGGAAATAAATATTCACCACCAACACCTCAGATATGGGGCTCATAATCAGAATATACAGGGAACTGAAGAAAAGTAAGCCTCACAAAATCAAGGACCCTATTGAAAAATGGACAAAAGAAGTGAAGAGGCAGTTCACTGACGAAGAAATTCAAATGGCCAATAAATACATGAAAAGGTGATCAACATCCCTAGCCACAAGAGAAATGCAAATCCAAACATCACTAAGATACCATCTAACTCCAGAGAGATTGGCCTATATCAAGAACTCAAACAACAATCAGTGCTGGTGAGGCTTTGGGGAAAAAGAAACCCTCCTGCACTGCTGGTGAGAATGTAAACTGGTACAACCACTATGGAAAGCAGTATGGAAATCTCTCAGAAGACTGGACATAAACATCCCCGGTGATCCAGCAATACCTCTTCTGGGAATTTTCCCAAGAGAGTTAAAAACAACACATAACACAAATACATGTATACCCATGTTCATAGGAGCACAACTAACATTAGCTAAAATGTGGAAGACACTAAAACACCCATCAACAGACCAATGGATACACAAATTATGGTGTTTATACACAATCGAATACTGTGCATTTATAAAGTCAGACAGGTTGGAGGCTTTTGTAGGCAAATGGAGGAAACTTGAGACCATATGCTTGTGAAGTGAGTCAGAAGCAGAAGGTGAAACATCGAATGGTCTCTCTGATATGAGAAACCCAGAACACAATTATCTCATGAAATTTAAAGTGGAAAATAATGGGAACTGGGGGTGGGGTGAGGGGTTGAGTAGGGGGAGAATCGAAAGAAAAGATGGGAAGGTCTTGTAATCTTGCCAAGATATGTATGTGCACAAAATGCTCAAGATCAATGCAAACTCTAAATTTTGCACTTATTCGTATCAGTAAAACGGGGAGGAGGGAAATATAGTAAATGTCTCTTTTGCTTATGATATTTTTAATTTACAATGGATTTATTGAAAGGTAATTTCATCATAAGCCAAATATTTGAAACATTTTAGTATTTTTAGTCAAAGACCCTGTGTTCCATTCTTACCACCGAAATATGCATATGGAGAGAGACAATAGATGGATAGATGGGTAGATAGATAGATGATAGAAAGATAGTTAAGGACTTCTGGCCAAGATGGTAGCCAAGGAACAGAGTTCCACAGTGTCTCCTCCTGGACCCACTTAAAAATTTGAGAATATAGTCAAAAGCCACCTGTTCAATGTAGCTAGGACAGGAAGGAGCATACCAACAATTGATAGGAAGCCATGGGAAGGCCAGAAACTCCAAAAACACATTGGAAGCTGAGATAAACAGCAGCCCAGGAAGCAGAGCCAGGCTGACTGAAAATGGCTGGGAGCCACTGACATCCCCAGACCAAGAAAGGCCTGCCCACGGCTTCTGATCCTCTGATCAAGGCGAGTGGGATCTGGGAGAAATGGGAATTGATAGCAGCTAGAAGCTCAGCTTCCAAAAATGACCCTGCAGATAGTGCATACTATGAATGCAATGAAAGCTCCTGCTGGAAAAGACCTCCAGAGCCTAGATCAGAAGCAGGAGCCATTAGAAAAAAGAAGCTGGAGACTGAAGAGCACAATAGGAATTTTGTGGTCACTCTTAGAGAGTGCCTAGGAAGATGCTGGCATGGGAGCTGGTGGTGGAGAGGAGAGAAATGCTACTGACCACCTAAATGGCTTGAGTATGGTGGGAGTACTGCCATGGGTGGAGAACCTCACCCTCAGGACAGGCAGGAGCGCTTTGCTGGGGTCAGTGTGGACAGGACACCTCAGAGGCCATGGGACTGTTGGGTCCTCCCTCAATGCCTACTCCCAGCACAGAACTCAGAAGATGTTCACCTCCCCATCTCCCCAATAGATACACCCTCATAGTCATTCAAGGAAACCTCTCGCTAGAACTTTAGAGTGAAGCCCCTTGGTGACAGAAGAGCGGGAAGAAGACAGGGCAACAGAACATATACAGAAATGCCTAGGACCCCAGAAATTAATGTCATGGGCCCTGAGGGAGTGGAACTCATAGGGAAAGAGGTCAAAAAGCAAATTAATGAGTCAAATATCCAGTTCAGACAAGATATTCTCCAAGAAATGCAGGCAATGATCAGTGGGCTTAAAGAGGAACTTACCAAACAATAGTGGTCCTCATGGATACAAAGCTCACTGAGCATGTAGAAGCCACAGATGGAAAGCTGGCTAAGGTAAATAAGAAAATGCAAGATATGTAGGAACATTTTGATAAAGAAGTGGAAATTTTGAAAAGAAATCTAGCTGAAACTTAGGATATGAAGAACACACTTGAAGGCAGGAGAGGTCAACTCGAACATTGTGAGACAAAATTTCTGACCTTGAAGACAATACTGAGGAGGCAGGTGCCATAATTCAGCACAACTCCAAGATTAGAAACGGACAAAGTAGCTGGATACAACAGCTGATGGATGATTAAAAGAGAACCAGTCTCAGAATTATGGGTGTGGGAGAAAAGCAGAAGACAGCAACAAAGATATGAAGAATTTATTCCCTGAAATCATATGAGAAAGCTTCCCAAATCTAGGAAAAGAAATTAATTTTCAGGTACAAGAAGCTTATAGAATTCCAAATGACCTCAACCAGCAATGAGAATTGTCACAACACATCATAATTAAAACCTCAGAAATATAACATAAAGAGAGAATACTGGAAGCTGAAAGAGAGAAACAGACATTATCCCACCAGGGCAAGCCCATTCAAGTTACCACAGATTTCTCAATGCAGCTTTGAGGGCCAGGAGAGCCTATAGTAAAATCTTTCAAGCTTTGGAAGACAGCAGGTGTCAACCCAGGTTATTGTATACAGAAAAATTATCCCTGAAAATTGAAGAAGTAAAAATTTTTCATGACCAACAATCCCTAAAGAAGTTTGGGACCACAAGCCCAGCACTGCAGAAAATACTTGAAGGAATCTTTGAGAGAGACAGGGAGATATGCAGCTCTGGAGAACATGGAGGAAAGGAAACATCGAGAGAGGAAGTGTAACAAACAGTACATGGTGTTTGAGTCATTTGATTAGTATCCTACTGAAACAGCACCAGCTTTCTCATAAAACCTGTGAAACTGCCCCCATAATTATTATTTTTAATAGTATATTAGTTTGCAAACCATAATAATTATACATGGGAAATTGGTGTAAAATCTTTTAAAATACTATGCATGAATTTATTGATGGATAGGTAGTTAAAAAAAATAAGCCAAATCTGCCAAAATGTTACTAATTTGTGAAATGTGAATAAATCATTTATGAAAGTTTTTTTAAAATTCTGAAATAAGTATTATATCTGTTGCTCATGTATAATTTATTCTTGTGATATAGACATAAGCTCACTTAATGTAGAAATTCACTTATTGGGTCTTTGATGTAAGTTTATCCTAAGAAAACTAATGTATATAATGCTAACCTGAATGTCTTTTGAATGTGCACACATTTGCCTTTCAGTACTCAGCTAAGGACTTTGAAATTTAACTTGTTTTTCTTTCTCACATTTTCTAGCCTTATGCATTTGATTGTTATAGTTCTTTTGTTATGTGGACTGGTGGGTGAGGCCATGTTAAAGAATTGTAACAAAGATATACTAAGATACAAAAAAATTTTGGGGAAGGGGGCAAATCATCCCAATAAAGGGCTCTGCTGGACCCAGAGAAGAGGCATCAAGATGTGGCTGCTGTGGTCCATTCTAGGGCTGGGACACTGAGCTAAAGAGTGGTGATTAGAGTGGTGAAGTGAGTCAGATGCAGAAGATTAAATATGTTAAATGTCGCATGGTTTCTCTGACTTGGGAAACTCAGAACACAGCACTCTCTCGAACCAAATGGGTGTGATGGCAGGAGTTAGGGGAGATGGGGAGGGTGTGGAAGGGCCAAAGATAGGAAGGGATTGTAAAGTTAATATGATATATATGATATATATATATCATATATATATATATATATATATATATATATATATATATATATATAATGGGGGAAAGATAGAGATAGGTAGGTTGGTAGGTAGGTAGATAGAGAGATAGATAGAGAGATAGACAGAGAGATAGAGAAAGAGATAGAGATTTAGTCCTGCTGAGTGTAGTGCCTCACTCCAATAATCCCAGCTACTTAGGACGTCTGAGGCTAGCCTGGGTATCTTAGTCAGACCCTGTCTAAAAAATATATAAATATAAATATAAAGGACTGGGGATGCAGCTCAGCGTTACTGTCCCTGAGTCCGAGCCCTAGTACAAAAGGAGGAGGAGGCAAGCCCAACCATAGTCTTCCTATCTCATAAGGAGAGAAAACATATGCAGTAATAAGCGTAGCACACTATACTGAGTGTAACAAGAACGTCATAAGCAGAGTGCCCTTCAGCGGGAGCTGCCGCAGGGTCTTGTGGGACCAACGGGCAGCCAGCTGGCGGCGCTTCTCTCCACTTCCCTCCAGTCCTCTCTGTGCTCATCCACTAGGGCGGCTCCTGTGATGCGGTCTCTTCAAAGCCTGTTCTCAGGCCCAGGACACATAAAAACTCCAAGTCCCCAGGCTCCACCCACAAGAAATGAATCAGAGTCTTCACTGGAAGAGTCTGGAATCTGTGGTTTTGATGAGTATCTTAATCCCAGATTTGATTTTAGCAAAAAGGAGACTGTTTCTCCTAAAAGCAGGAGCTCAGACCATTCACTCATTCCTCAGGAAATAGTGATCGAGTCACGCAGCATCAAGAGTAGATTTTTCTTAATTCACATTTTTTATTTATATTTAGAGTCATTTCAAGTCATTATAACATTTTGCATTTTTAAAAAATCTTCTTTAGTGTAAAATGCTGTTACCCTAGGTTGCCTCAAGAAATATCAGAGAATCTAATTTTAGCAAGACAGTTACTAAAGTATGAAATATGATTCTGCTTACTGCCCCGTGCATCCTAACACGAAGGCTCTACGATTTAAAGTGTAGGAACAGACTAAAAGCTGTTCTCTTAAAAATGCTAACTTTCCAACGTAGCGATTTTGGCAGCAGGCCCCATGTTCTGTATTCCTGCCTTCTGGTGGGAGGAAGTAAGGATCGGAAGAGGAAAGTGCCTTGGGAGGTTGAGGGAGGTGGAAACTGCTATTGTAGAAAGATTGCTTAGTTCAAGATGTTGCTATTTAAAAATAAGACAGGCAGACAGAGACAAAGACCTCAACAACCATGCACTTGAACTTGTTGGATTACAATGTTGCAACCAGGTCATATACATTTTCCTCCTTAAAATAGCATAAAATAGCAGGAGGGCAAGAGAGTTGTGAGGGACAAGGGACCAGGAAAGGGCTCCAAGCGCGTGATTTTAAGCCATTGCACAATCCATCAATGGTGAAATGCGACCCCTTGACCCGTCCATTAGTAGACACTCAGCTGCATATTGCGACCTGCTGTAGAAGCACCATGAAGGAAGGGCAGCATCCTCTGGTAGCCACCCATGTCCTCCTGTCATCAGTGTTATAGAAACAGTGAAAATATGATCCTCAAAACCAGCCCGGGTTCTAGAATGCTGTCACCTCGCCTTTTTCCCTCATCATTTCTGAAGTATATAGGTGGAAGTATTGGGACTGTGGCCTTGACCTTGACCGTGATGTGAGCATGGTGTTGAACATAAAGACAGAACATCTGCCCCTTCTGCAGAGTGGCACAGAACCAAGCAGCTGCAAGATCAAATCCTTCAGACCCATGCATGCCCACCTCTCATGCACTTGCTTGTAAAAAATGTCAATGCAGAATCACACCCAACTTACGTGTTTTATTTATGACATTTATAAATCTACAAACACTCGTAGCACTACTTTGAAAATTAATTGATTTCATAATTTTTCAGTAGCATCATAAAGATTTACAAAATTTCATTGATTCTATGAATAAAAGTGATGATGAGCTCAAATTCTAGCTGTTGCTTATTAGGTCAATTTTTGTGTAACTCATAGAAATCTGATGTAAGAACCTGTGTGTTAGAATGGGGTGGCTCTTCTCTGCACTCGTGGTGACAGGTTATGGCCAACACTCCTACACAGCACAGGTTGGCAGGGAAAGAGCGTAAGGGATTTGTTTAGCCAATGTTTTATGCAACATGGAGGTGGAAGCTTTCAGAAAGACCTGGAAACTCCTCTTAAATTTACATTTGACAGCTGTATAGAAATGGGACCACACACACAGAGAGAGAACATAGTTCTAATGCTAATACATTGAGGGCAGAAACCCAGCAAGCCTGGCTGTTTCTTGACCTCTCTGGATAGCATCCCTTCTCCCAGGTGTGGGGCAAAACTCCTTCTGGAATGAGAATTTTATAATTTACTGTCAGATGCCTTAGGTCAGAGATGTGGCTTAGTCATTTTCCTGTTGCTGGGACACAATACCTGACACCTGCAATGTTATTTTAGCTCACAGTTTTAGGTCTCAGTCTATCCCTGGGCAGCTGACAATGGCAGAAAGGATCTAGGAGTGAATAGTTGCTCATGGCATCACTGGAGGAAGGATCAGGGCTTAGGAGAGGCAGGGGCAAGAGTATGTCCTTCCAGATCACACCTCCAGGCACACTCTGCACCCTCAGCAATCCCCCCTCCACCAGGCCCCACATCCTAATGCTCAGGAAGTCCATACATATCCACGACATCCAATACTTGAGGATTTCAAGGATGTTCCAGATCCAAACCACACAGATGCAATATGTAAATGTACCAATTCCCCAAGTTGAGTGTAATTATAAAGTACCACAAGCACAAACTAATAAAAAGAATAATGGGGTGAGGGGGTATGGAGAAGGAATGACTCAAAGATTAAAGCACTTGCCTAGCAAGCACTAAGTACCTGAGTTTGATTACCCAGCACCACATACACCAGGCGTGGTGGCTCACACCTGTAATCCCAGCACTTGGGAGGCTGAGGTAGGAGGATTGCCATGAGTCCAAGGCCAGCCTGGGCTCCATAGGGAGTTCAGGACCAGCCTAGGCTACAGAGCAAGACCTTGTCTCAAAAGAAAACTCACAAAAAGAATACTTTGGGGGAAATAGAAATTAGATAAGTGTCATGAAATTCTCAAAAGGGCTAGAGAACAGAAGTCATCAAGGCTCCTACAGGTGTTATTATACTCAAGAGTACACACCTCAGCCAAACTCCAGATTGTAGGATGCTGCTGCCCCCAGCCCTGGCAGCCAGTACCTTTGCCTCTGGACACTCACAGAGCTAGCAACACCTGAAATGTCCCGCCACAGCCACACTTGCTCCTGAACATGACTTTATTAAAGACACAGCAGTAGGAAAATAACACTGTACCTCACATCTAGCAGCCAAAATTCACACGAATGCATCTAAAACCTCTTACAGAGGAGACACGAGATGTTGCAAGCATTTCAGCCTCTGTACCATAGGAACACACCTATGATGATCCCATCAGAGGCCACCTGTAGCACAATCCTCTGCAGGCCCAGTGCAGCTGCACAGCAGATGGCCATACCCCAAAGGATGTACACCCTCTGACTCAACATCCATGTGCATTTACCTCCCCACTCTGCTTGTCCTAGGCTGAATTAGTCGGCTTTCTGCCATGATAATACCTGAGATAAATGAAAAGGTCAATGTTGGCTAATGGTTTTGGGGGTCTCAGTCCATGATCGGTTGACCCTGTTGCTTTCAGGAATGTGAAAGGAAGGCAGGACATCATAGAGGAGTGTAGGGTAGAGCAAACCATGGCCCTCAGGGCCAAGAGTGGGAGTGGCCGGAAGGGGCCAGGGGTCCCACAGTCTCCTCAAGAGCATGTCCCCACTTACTAAAGGCCTCCTACTAGATCCAGCTCCTGACAATCCCCTCCTCCTCCCTCCTAGGCCCCTAGCACCCCAGGCTGGGGACCTGGCCTCTAACATAGTCTTTTAGGGGATCTTCAGATCCAAACAACATCCACACTTTCCTTGAATATTATGATTATTATTCTTTTAAAGTGATATAAAAATTTAACATAAAAATCAGAAAATATACAGGAGGAAATATCTAAGCAGCCAGAAATAATCACTCTAAATACAAAGGTACCTTTTAAAAGGAATGAGATCACACTAGTTGTGTTCTTTCTTTTTTGAAAGTGATCTCATGACCATCTGTCCATGTTTATCATGACCTACATTAGGTGAAAGGTGACTCAGGGCAGCACAGTTCAAAGACTAAGAGCAAGGTGCTGTATTTTGGAACAAGTGAAATACTATCCTCTCAAGTTTGGTCCACACACCACAGAGCCACTCACGATAGTGCCTGGGAAGAAGGAGGAGGAGCCTCATCCCAATCCACCCGTGTGAGCACCTGGAAATCTGCATTTGCACCCAAGTAATGTGTATCCTACTGTCTCTGAGATGCACTGGCTTATTTTCCTCCACATGCTAAAATATAATTTTTTCTTTTCACTTTCTTCCTCTCTGTTTTTTTTTTTTTAGGAGACAATAACGGATGGTCTCTACAACTCGACAAATATTTTGCCAACTCCTACAAAACGGCTTCCCCAGACACAGAAACACTCGAGTGCTGTAAGTAATCATCAAGATTGAGTCTCCTTCCCCATGCGTCCCTAAGGGCACCATGTTTTTAAAAGGTGGACACAGCATTTTCTTTAAAAAAAAAAAAAAAAACAGCTTTCGAGTTGCAAGCTTTATTACAAAGACAGACTTAATTTAGGAACTCTGTTTTAAAATGACCCAAAGATCCTAAGGGTAAAAGTAATCAGTCATGCCAGGTACTATAAATAAAATTTATGTTAGTACTTGAGGTTGATATTTTATACAAGTTTTCACAGTCACTATAACTCCAACGTCAAGGAAACTGAAAAACTAGAAGAGCCGTGAACTTGTTTGGATTTTAGTGTTGGCATACAAAAAACAGTCTTCTGAGGTCTAAGCTCTATTTTAGAGCTACAAAGTCCTTATTCATTGTAACCTGTTGCTATTAGTCTTATGCTAAAAACTTTCAAAAATCCCAGGAAGGAAAGTAGAGGGGTATAAACTGGAGGATTAAGTGTATACTGTCTTAGATCAGCAAGATTTATAAAATAAATCCTTTAAATAGGTTTTGTCTATTGTAATAAACTCGGTAAATGTCAGCCTGCACCTTGGGGCTATAATTTCAACCTTAGCTTTACAAGACCTTGGTTAAAAAGTAGGCAGTGTGAGGGAAGCAGAGAAACCATTTCCTGCTTTGTTTTGTTTTGTTTTGTTTTTATGGTCTACCACAAATTGTAAAGTCTAGCTTTTCAAATTTTTCAACTTTTTTGTCTTTCCTACTCAAATGAGATTAAACTCCTACTAACAGAGTTTCCAACTTGAAGAGATATAAATTTTCTCCTCTCCCCCAGTTCATCCCACTTGGGAGTCATAGAAGCTACTAAGCATCTGTTTTAACATCACTCATGGGGCCCAGAGGGTAGAGGCCAAATAATCTGATCATTAAGAAGCTAAAAGCTTTTGAAATGAAAAAAAAATTGACAGGTATAACTTACCTGCTAATGGAATCTCAAAAAAAATAACGACGAGTTAACCTGTGCTATCTTAAAATAGTTTACTTTTTTTTTACAATTTATATTGGTTTGATTTCACTGCTTAGATTGTTGTTACATCTTTCCATATCTTACCTCATCCCACCCGGTTTTGGCAACGTTTAGTAGATTTAAACCATTCACATGATATCAAATTTCGGCAACTATATCCAAAGCTTAGTTCTTGATTTTGTAGTCATTGGGTCAAAGAAAAAGTATACTGGTTGTACAATTCTCGTAGTCTTGCAAAAGCAAGCACATAGGGGTTGGGACAGATCGAGTCATCAGGAGAAATAAGTTTTTGCCAGATCTAACACGTTGGAAGAAATTTGTCACACATAATTACATAAGAGGAATGCAGCTATACAACGTGTGGTGGATCAAAAACAGAGGAAAAACTATTTACATCCAAACTCAGTAATGCAAAATATATAGTTTCTAATTAGATTTTTTAAAACAATGACAAATTGCAATTAATAATCAAATGTCATTTTCAAACTTGAAAGCAGTATAAAAACACACCAACAGGTGTAGTATAAAACATGGGATTAAAATTTAAATAAAGGTTCCTATTGTGCTGCTTCATTTAATTCAGATTATCAAGGGGACTCACTGGAATTTTCACTGAGTGATCTATCATCTTTCTTGCTTGTTTGCTGATATGTTGCTCCATTTTATTTCTTTTTAACACAGTTGAAATTTCCCATATAAACCATTTTCTAACAGCGTTTGCCATTAGCATTTCAGCTTTTATAGATATCCAGATTTTTTGCAAACTCTTTCAGAGTACATGACATGTAGGGCTGGGGCAGAGTGCAGAGGTAGAGCATTTGCCTGGCATACGCAGGGCCGCGGATTCAACCCTCACTACACCCACACATACACATGAGATATACTCTTATAATTTTCTCATACTATGGGTAATTCTGTAGTTCACATGTATGAGTTATCTTAGTTCAGCCTCTATATATGGAAAGAATGCTGGGATCAGCACTGACTTTACCTCCTTCTGTTTATGCTCTTCCTGCACTATTTCACTCAAGATTTTCACCTTCCTCCCCAGCCTCACGACCCTGTTCCAAGACTACACATTAGAGAGGACTTTGACTTAGAGGCAGAATACATTTTCAAAGATATACCAAAAAGGGTACTTAAGCTATAAGACGATTGAGAAAGTTTTAGCAATACTGTTTCCAAAGAACAGTGAAGCTAAGTTATGATCCTTGTCTCTTGTAACCCTGCCACAGGATCTCTGGCATTACTTGGAGGAAGGAAAGGACACCTTTCACTCCTGAGTATGACCGAGGGGCTGCATTTCAGGCCCGAAATGACACATACCGCTTCACCTGGAACACTTCACCTCCCTCCTTGGAAACTTAGAAAGTGGGAGCTGGTGAGCAGATCTTCCTCATAGAAGAGCTCTTTCTCTATGAGAAAGATCTGCTTGTGGAACAATGTTTTAAACTAGCTATTATCATTTTTAAATAGATAATTCTATATAAAACATTGCATGTCTGGTTTCTCGGAGAAAGTTGGTAGACCGGGTTGCACCTGTTTCAGTCCTGATTCAGCCACATTTAGGAGAAGCGGTTTCTCTTGGATGTCTGGGCACCATCTCCCCCCAGTTTGGCTGCCCCCCCACCCCCACCCCCCGGAGATGTCTGAGTCTGCACCCTCTGCTCCGCAGGCCTCTGTTCTGCAGGCCAGGGCTCAGAAGTAAATGTCAAGGGAACGTGATTCTTACTGCTCTCTATAGTTCTCTACTTCCTAGTAAGGCGGGAATCAAGCTCCACTTGTCCTACTGAATGATGCTCCAATTATACTGTCCAGCTCCATGGATACCTACCTGCATGCCTCTGGTAGACGCTGGATATGCTGAGTCACAACCGTACGACTACCACTCTAGACCCACAAGATTGCCAAAGGCACATATGTGTCCGGCCCTCTCTCCTGCCAACACCCCATGTCAGTGCACATAGAATGGCCAGGCAGAAAAAGTGTCACTCTCAGAAATGAAGTTTCCAACATCCTTCACTCTGATGTAAGCCGAGAAAGATCATTTTTAAAGTGTTTTGAAGAACCCCTAAATTTTGAGAAAGAAATATTCTACCAGTCCTCTATTCCTGTTGATTTAAAAATGGCTCGGTCTTCTACTAGAGCTTTTAATGATGCCGTTGATAAATACTTTTGTCTTAGGTACTTTTTTGTCACTGTGAATCCATACTCGACATCCACAACTTAGACAGGAAAGATTTATTGTAGCTTATAGTTTCAAAAGGTCTCAGTTCGTTCATGGGTGGGCAGCTGGAAAAATGGTGGAATCACACGGTGAGGCCACAGCTAGAGCCACAGTAAGAGCCGGAGCTCCAGAGACAGAGCTTCTCACAGCATGACACAACTGAACACTAAACCCCATCACATCCTTTTGCTAACATAAGAGGAGATGATTTCATTCATTTTGCAACAATGGAAAAAAAATGGTCTCCCAATGTGAATACCTGAGCATCACTTTGAAGTTAAATTAAAGGCAAATTTTGGAACTTTAAAGTATTGTGCCAAGTGCTTTTATAAGACAGGATGTACTTTTGTACTAACATTCTCATCACTTCTCTTTTTTTTTTTCATTCCCCTCCTCTGCCTGACCGACCACCTTTATCCTTCCTCACCACCTCCTCTTTGCTCAGTGATTGGCCCTGTGCCCGAGGACTGTTTTTGCCAAGGTCTAAACCTTGGCTGTGATGAAGCCAATTTACGATCTGTTCCATCAGTTTCTTCAAATGTGACTGCAATGTAAGTAGAAAATAAGAACTCATCCTTACAATCAAAAAGTATCTGTGAAACTGTGTCACAATTAAGGCTGTGTCACAGCCTTTATTAAGAATACACTTTTATTCAAAGAAGATGTCTTTGTTTCTGGATCAGTTACAATGATTGCTCATAGACATTTTGCACTTATTAAAAGCCAGAACTCCCCCCACTTAAAGGTATTAATTTATTTAACTTTTCATAAAAGTCCTTGGAGTACTTAATATTGCTATATTTTAATCTGCACAAAAGATGTCATCAACAGCATATGCAACTAAAGAAAAAAGTCCTCTAATTAAACTAGAATATAGAATTTTTACTTGAAAAATATTGAGAATACACTTTTAGAATATATTGGATGTAAGTTTTAATATGTTATAATGTATAAAGGAAAATAACCAAAATAAATTGGATATTTCCAGAACTTCACATTTAAATTAACTTTTCAAATCATATTTTGACTCAGAGATGTTAATGGCTTATTCTAAGTAATTCAAACATATGCATGTAGAAGAAAATTATTCTCATAAGAAACAGCTTGTCAATTCCTAGTGATTATGGTCCTAAGTTTCTACTAGTGCTACATTGAATGCAACCAGATTTCAGCAGCCTAAGCACACATATCTAGCTAAAAATTTTTAAAGGAGGCCAGTGAATGATGAGTGTTTTGATCGAATATTTTCATTAAGTTTTCTATTTATTATTTTTCACCCAAATGTTTTAGGGCCTTGTGGCTCTAACTTTTAAGTACATGAAGGCAACAAAGAAATGTTGGAAGGCTTAACCTTTCTCAAACTAAACCACAGGCAATGTTTGACTCACAACAAATGGGAGATCTACAGGGCAGCATTCCTATAGATAAGAGATTCTAAGCTTTTTGACACCAGGGGTGGGTTTAGTTGAAGACCATCCTCTCAAGAAGGGGAATGGGGGAAGGGAGGAAAGTACTTGCTATGCCTCAGATTGTTGAAGGATAACTTTGAAATGGCCAGCAGACCCAGAAGGGAAGCAAGCTCTACCTCCTGTCAGTCAACGGCAGCATTAGAACTTAATAGGAGCCCTCTTCTTACAGCTGCTCTGAGGCCTGCTCCTTCCAAGGCCAGGGACTGGCACTGGTGCGTGCCCCAGGGGCTTGGGGACTCATGTTATAGACAAGGTTATCAAATTCACAGAATCTAGGGAGTTTACCCAACGAATAGCATCCTGGGGATTTAAATTGAGGACATCAGAAAGTTAGCCACAAAAACTACGTTTTGGAAAAAGAGGTAACATCTCCGGAGCTAAGAAAAAAGATGCCCAGCATGCTCGCCTCTCTCTCCGTCATTCCCAGGGTTCCTCATGCTGTGTATGTGAATTCATACTCCTATTCTGCTTTCAAAGGAAAATCACCCCAATGTTTATATCAAATTGCTAGAAAATCTAAAACAAAGACTATCCTATCACTTCCGGGCTCATGCTTCATGTTCCCGTGAGTCAGATTTAAACACATACTTCAATAGTTCTACTAACCTGTGTGAAAGAAAGGAAAAGAAGGAGAGAACTGAAGGGATTAAGGGGGAATAAGTCAATGACTACTCAGAATAATATGCATGCTCACCCACTGCGTGAGTTATTCTGTTGAATTAATCTTGATCTGATTCAAAAAGTTGGGCAAGGGCTAATACATACACACATGCATTACTTGTATGTACCTATATACGTGAACAGACCTTTGGCCATCCAGTTTCCAGCCCCAGTATGTGGGGAAAAAAGCACAAAATGGTAAAGTTTGCTTATAATCTGAGCTGCTTGGGAGACTGAGACAGAGATGGCAAGTTCAAGCCCAACCTGAGCAACTTAATGAGACTCTGTCTCAAAATAAAAACTAAAAAATTCTAGAGGTGTAGGTTAGTGGCAGCTTGCTTGCCTGTGTGAGGCTGAGGCTGGGTTTAATCCCAGTGCAGCAAACAAGGAGGGAGAGCTAGGGCCAGATCTTCACATGGTTGTCCTGGGGGAGGCAAGAGAGAAGCGGGGAGGGAGGTCAAAGTGTTAGAAACGGCTCTTAAGAAATTTGCCTGTCCAAACAAAGGATAGACATGGGAGGGATGGATGACAGAATGTGAGGCTTTACTTTTCTTTTTGAAAAAGGACGACCTTTCTACATGTAAGTGGAGAGAGGCACATGGAAAACGTGTTAGGTTCAGACTTAAATTCCTGGGCCGCAGGTCCCTCCCCCTGCCTCTTCATATTGGCAGGATGCACCATCTTCCCAATAAGGTCTGAAGTA
Source organism: Ctenodactylus gundi (assembly GCA_004027205.1). Taxonomy (NCBI): domain Eukaryota; kingdom Metazoa; phylum Chordata; class Mammalia; order Rodentia; family Ctenodactylidae; genus Ctenodactylus; species Ctenodactylus gundi. Next base: position 256,108 of record PVKB01000664.1, read on the forward strand.
TTGGCTCACAGCTGAGTTTATCACAATGTCATTACCTTTATCTCTCCTTTCCCTTTCCGCCTTTGCTGGTCACCTGGTCAGGTAAAGCATGAAAATGTAAAGATCCACCACCTTGAACAATGTGCCACTGCTACCGCTAGGTGACGCTCACAAAAGAAGACTCCAGGGTGCCCATGCTGAGCAGCAGTCTGATTTAGAAATAGGAGGCCTGATGTCAATAAATGGGAACTGTTAGGATTCCAATGCTGGATGCCATTTTTTCCCACTATTTTTATTACTATACAAATGTAATACGTAGTATTTACAATGAATTTGGGTGTTTCGTACACCTATGTATCATATTGATTTCACAATCCCTACCCATCTTTTACCCTACCACCCCCTCCCTGTCCCTTCCCCCTGCTCCGGCTATCACTTTGTATAGTTCCAAAGGATGTCTGTGTTCTGGGTTTTCTAAGTCAGAGAAAGCATACAGTGTTTAACATATTAATCTTCCGCACCTAAGTCATTTCACTTAAGTCACCACTTTACCCCAGCTTCCTATTCCTCTAATGGGTCCGCAGTAGATAAATCTTGATATCACTTCTCTGAATCCAACCAATCCCTTTATTGGGATATTCACCAAAAGTTTTTTCCATATTATCCTATATCTTTGTTTTTATTGTTAAACCTGGCCTTACCCACCAGTTCACATTAGAAAATAGCTATAAGCATGTAGTTCAAAAAACTAGTTAATTTGGGAAAGAGAAAAAAATAAATAAATACATAAAATTCAATTGCTGTAGCTGAATACTGGAAGGTGCATATTTGTACATTCACAAGGTTATCTTTACATCAATCAGTTACCTTAGGGTAAACTTTCATTAGTGACCTAATAAGCAAATTGCTACAACAGAACAAAGTTAAAACTATATCTCATTGCTACATTCAATGAAGTCAAATCTATACCACATAAATATACTTAAAGTGACAGACATGAATGCAAATTTAGTTATTTCAGAATTCCTTAACTTTCATATCTTATTTACTCATATTTCACTGGCTATCAACATACTTTTTTCTCAGCTCATTCTCCTCTAGCTGTTGTCACTTCTTCTCTGGGGTCATTGGTGTTGCTGGTCTCCCTTTCACTTTCTAAGTTTCCTTTAAGTTTTTTCTGCAATACTGGCTCAGTGGCTGCAAATTCCTTTAAGCTGTCTCTGTCATGGAAAGTTTTAAGTTCTCCCTTTAAGTTAAAAGATAATTTTGCTGGACATAGGAGTCTTGGTTGGCATTTATGTTCTTTCAGTGCTTGGATGACATTGCTCCATGATCTCCTTAGAGTTTGGATTAAGACGCCTGCAATTATCCTGATGGACTTATCTTTGTAGGACACCTTCTGTTTTTCTCTTACCGCTTTTAGTATTTTCTCTTTGTGTTGGGTTTCTAGAATTTTAATTATGATGTGTCGTGATGAGAATCTCTTCTGTTCAAAGCTGTTTGGTGTTCTATATGCCTGCAATAGTTCCATGTTCATTTCTTTTCTTAGATTTGGGAAATTTCCTTCCAATATTTCATTAAACATGTCTTTTAAGCCTTTTGTTTTGTCCTCAGTCTTCTCCTCGATTCCCATAATTCTGAGGTTGTTTCTACTTGAATCATCTATCAGCCATTGTAATGATTTGCTTTCTTTATTTACTTTGTGTTCTTCATGGCCTGTATGTTGCAGCTTAGTCACTTTATTTTCTAGGTCTGACATTCTATTCTGAATTGGTTTAAAGTGATTGCTTATTATTACCTGCGTGTTTTTCATTTCCTGAATATCTGCATTCAATTTTTCTATATCTCTGTTCTGTTCTTCTCTAATTTCTTCTTTTGTCTTCATTATCTTCTGGTATATTTCTTCTCTGGTCTCCTCTAGTTGCTTTTCAAGGCTTGCTTTTTGCTTATCTATGTATTGGTGTAGCTCTTCTGCTGTCTGTTTTATTTCCTGCTTTATTTCCTGCTTTAATTCACTGAATTTCTGAGCCCAGAAGTTGCCATCATTTTGCCATAATCATCTTTATTTGCCCTGATATGATCTCCTGGGGTTTCAGGTCTTTTTGTAGGACATTTGTAACCACACTTCCCCATTTCTTCTTTGGTCTCCTCTAATTTCTTTTCAAGGCTTGCTTTTTGTTTACCTAAGTGTTGTTGTAGCTCTTGTGCTGTCTGCTTTATTTCCCGCTTTGCTTCCTGCTTTAATTCCTGCTTTAATTCACTGGCTATCTGGGCCCAGAAGTCACCATCATTCTTGCCCATCTCTTTTTTGAGTTCTGCAATTTCAGCACCCCTTGTACCATTCCCTGGGGAGTCAGATCTCTTTGTATAAAATTTGTTACCACATTTTCCCATGGTTCTGCTACCTCTGACTGTCTCTGGTGCACAAGAAAGAAAATGGCTCCTGCTGACATCACTGCCTGTGATGGCTGTTGAGCCCCGTTTCTGATCTGGGATCCCGGGGCCTTTTCTAGGGGGAGCGCACGCTGCGTTTGTAGTACACACATCCGCAGGTTGCTGCTTCTGAGGTTGGGGCCACCAGCACTGCCAATAATTCCCACTTATCTGCATCTGCGCTTACCTCTGGCTGAGGTTCGGGCCTTCGGACCTTGTTTGTGATCTGTGGATGCTGGCAGCTTGGGGCCACGCCGAGTCGGCTGTTTTCCTCCTCATGAGATGTGACTTCAGGATTTCTGACCCAGCCGCAGCCTCCCCTCCCTTTTTGTGTGCTTCGTCCTCTCCCAGCTCCATTCAGTCAGATGTTCAGGTCCCAGGGCGCTTTCCTCCGTCTGCAGCTGCCTGCCCTGTGGAGCTGGCTGCAGTGGCTTCCTGGACCACGGGAATTTCCACCCCCTCCAGATTCAATGACCCTTCAGAGTTTCTGGCCTCCTGCTGGTCGCCTTTCAGTTTTGGGGGATGCTCCTCTCTTTCCTAGCTACACCAAACACGCTTTTTCTAACTTTCTTCTTGACTTTTTAAGTGAGTTGATGTACAGTGCTGTTACTCAGTGACCATCTTGACCGGAAGTCTGGATGCCATTTTTGAGATTAAAAGGTTACTCAGCAGCTGGAGGAATGGCTCAGCTGTTAAAGCACTTGCCTAGCAAGTGCTAAGTCAGGCACTAAGTACCTGAGTTCGATACCCCAGCACCACATAAGCCAGTTGTAATGGCACACACTTGTAACCCCAGCATTCGGGAGGCTGAAGCAGGTGGATTGCCCTGAGTTCAGGACCAGCCTGGGCCACAGTGTGAGACCCTGTATCAAAAAATAAAATAAAATAAAATAAAATAAAAATAAAAAAGTTTACTCAGACCAGGCCAGGCAGGAAAAAAAAAATAATAAAAGGTTACTCAGAAATCTACAACAGGCATTTGGACATTTAGGACTAAAGCTAAAGAATTTATGTCAATGGCATTTTCTTTATTCTTTGTTAAAAGTAGCATTCTCAGGCTGGGAGGGTAACTCCGTGGCCCAAAGTACATCACTTCCAGCATGAGCAACATGCTGGGTTCACTCATCAGTACGGGGAGAAACAAAACAATAATAACAAAAAAAAAAAACCATTCTCATGCACTGTGGGGTGAACTACTCAATTACAGTTGTCTTATTATACATGTCTCCACAAGCTGCCCTAGTTTCTTGGTTTAATTCCATAGGGAAAAAGAACCTCTAGGCTCACAGCAAATGCATCTTAAAACTAAAATATTAAATTTTGTTACTGAGTTCTTTTGGTTTAGAGTTGGAACTCATAAAGAAATGTCAAAAAAACATCATCATATATAAATAAAACAGCCAATAACCCAAGAACAGTTATGAAGTCAGGACTTTGTGAAAATGTTTCATATAAATGTTAAGGAGTGAAATAGGCAAACACAGATAAGCATGAATATTTATACACTGTTCTAGCTTATAGACATTAACTCTGTTTGAGATTGACCTTAAGATCCTAGAATTTCATCACTAAAACTATAAGATCTAATATTAGGAGATTTATTTTAAAAAGAGCTAGCTAGTTTGACAAAGCTTATAAACTGAGGCAGTTTTCTTTTTTAATCGCACTGTATTTATGGGTGTGTGTGTGTGTGGTGTGTGTGCACATGGTCACATGTGTGCATAACGATTTAAAAACATTAGAGTCTGTTATATTTAGAAATGCTTTGGCTTATTCTAATCAATGGAAATAACATCCACCTTACTCCATTTCAGTAGACTCTTATGAAAATATAAATAACACCTTGTGAAAATATTTGGATCATTTAGAAAGAAGGAGCCAACAATTCCTAAACAATTTGTATTAACAAGAATGTGGCTTTCTATGAAATATTTATACTCTCCAAACTTTCTAACAGAGCATATGAATATCTAAATAAATGTTCTTAAATTTAAATAAATTGAATAAAAGTAAAACAAGCTGACTGACTTTTAAAACCACGGCTAGAAGACTGAAGAAAAATCCCTACTTGCAAATGGATGCCATATGTATTCGAAATAGATTGTAAGGCTTTAAAAGGCGGAGATATTGTCTTTTTCCCACCATTTAAATATATATATATGTATATAATTGTATATGTATATATATAGATATAGATATAGATATAGATATAGATATAGATATATATATATATTATGCGATGCATAATGTTTACAATGAACTTGAGTATTTTGTGCAGATATATATCACATTAACTTTACAATCCCTACCCATTTTTGGCCCTCCCACACCCTCTCTATCCCCCCAACTCCCACAATTATATCCATTTAGTTCTATAGAATGCCTGTATTCTATAATTCAGAAATCAGAGAAACTGTGTGATACTTAACATATTTAATCTTCTGCATCTGATTCATTTCACTCAAATCACCACTATTTAGCTCAGCTTCCCACTCCTAGAATGGCCTGCAGTGGCCAAATCTTGATGCCTCTTCTCTGAATCCAGCAGAGCACTTTATTGGGATATTTGCCAAAAGTTCTTTTTTTCTACATCTTTGTTGATATTCTTTAACATGGCCTCACACACCAGTCCACATGAGAAAAGAACTATAACAACGTAATTCATAAGGTTAGAAAACGTGAGAAAGAGAGAAGTTAGATTTCAAATGCCTTAGCTGAATACTGAAAGGTTTGTACATTCAAAAGATGTCCAGGATATCGTTACATCAATCAGTTTTCTTAGGATAAGAGTACATCAAAGACTGAATAAGTGAATTGCTACAATGAATGAACTTAAGTCTGTATCTAATTGCTACATTAAATGAACTTAAATCTCTACCACATAAGTATATTACACTTAATAGATACAATGGCATACTTGGTTATTTCAGAATTTTTAGCTTTCATAAATTATTTACCCACATTTCATTGATTACTAATATTTTGCTAGATTTAGTTGATCATTTTGTCTACCTATCCATCCATAAATTCATGCACATGTTTTTAAAGGTTTTATACTAATTCTCCATGTTGAATATAATTATTATGTCCTGCAAACTAATATACTATTACAAATAATTATGTGGAGAAATTTCAGATTTTATAAAACAGCTGGTACTATTTTAGAAACATGCCAATCAAATGATTCAAATACCAATCTATTTTTATTACACTTTCTCTTTATTTTCCCCATTTTTATTAATATATATATGTAATACATGTTTACAATAAACTTGAGTGTCTTGTGCACTAGGATATCACATCAATATTACAATCCCTTCCCCTCCCCATTTGTGACCCTCGCGTACCCTCCCCAACTCCTATAATTCCCACTATCACACCCACTTGAATCTACCGAATGCTGTGTTCTGGCTTTCCCAAATCAGAGAAGCCATTCGATATTTAACATATTTAATCTTCTGCATGTGATTCACATCACCACTCAAATCACCACTTATGAGCTCAGCTTCCCACCCCTAGAAGGGGCTGCAGTGGCCGTATCCTGATGTCTCTTCTCTGGGTCCAGCAGAGCCCTTTATTGGGATGATTTGCTGAACGTTCCTTTTCTCTGTATCTTTGTATATCTTTATTAAAATTCTCTAACATGGCCTAGCCTACTGGTCCACGTGAAAAGAGACCTATAACAATTAAATTAAGAAGTTAAATTTCATATTCCTTAGCTGAGTACTGTAAGGTAAATGTTCGTACATTCAAAAAACATGCTACATTAGACAAGCTTAAGTCTATATCAAATTGCTACATTAAATGAGCCTAAATCTGTATCACATAAGTAAACTACACTTAAAGCAATAGATACAGCGGCATGCTTAAGCATTTCAGATATTTTTAGCTTTCATAAATTACTTACATTTCACTAATTATTAACATTTTGCCAGATTTGGTTTATCATTTTACCTACCTATCCATTCCTAACTTAATACATACAAATCTTAAAGATTTCATACCAATTTCCTATGTATAATATAATTATTATGTTTTTAAACACATACTATTAAAAATAATTATTATGGGGGAAGATTCACAGATTTTATAAGAAAGTTGGTACTGTTTTAGGATAACAATTAAATGATTCAAATAGCAATCTATTCTTTCTGTTCCATTTTCTCTGTAGGTGTTTCCTTTCCTCCATATTTTATGGTGCTGCTTGTCTCTCTGCTTCTCTCAAGGATTTCTTTGAGTATTTGCTGCAGTGCTGAACTAGTAGTCACAAATTTCTTTAGAGATTCTTGGTCAGGAAAATTTTTTACTTCCCCTTCAATTTTCAGGGATAATTTTGCTGTATACAACAACCTGGGTTTACACTTGCTGTCTTTCAAAACTTAAAAGATTTTGTTCCAGGTTTTCCTGGGCCTCTAAGGCTTGCATTGAGAAATCTGCAGTAATTCGAATGGGTTTGTCTTGGTATAGTAATGTCTGTTTTTCTCTTGGTGCTTTCGGTATTTTCTCTCTATGTTGTATTTCTGAGGTTTTGTTTATGATATGTCATGGCTAGGCTCACTAAGGTTATTTAGTGTTCTATAAGATTTTTGTACCTGAAAATTTATTTCTTTTTCTAGATTTGGAAATTTTTCTTGCATGATTTTAGTGAATTAATTCTTTATACCTTTGGTGCTATCTCCTGCTCTTCTCACACACCCATTATTCTGAGTTTGGTTCTCTTTGAATCTTCCATTAGCTGCTGTATTCAGCTACTTTGCTCATTTTTAATTTTTCAGTCTTGCCTGATTATAGCACTTGTTTCCTCAGCCTTGTCTTCAAGGTTTGAAATTCTGTCCTCACAATGTTCAGGTCGACTTCCCCTGCTTTCAAATGAGTTTTACATATCCTGGATTTCAGCTAGATTTCTTTTTAAAACTTCCACTTCTTTATTAAAATATTCTTCCATATCTTGCATTTCCTTATTTATTTCAGCCAGCTTTTTATTTGTGGCTTCAGTATGCTTGGTAAGTTGTCTTCATTGGGACCACTATTTGGTTAGTAAATTCTTATTTAAGTCCACTGATCAATGCTTGCATTTCTTTGAGAATATCTTGTTTGAACTGATTGTTCAACTCATTTATTTGCTTTTTTACATCCTTCCCTATGAGTTCCACTATTCCAGGGCATATGACATTAGTCTGGAGTCTCAAGCATGTTTGTGGGTGTCCTGTTGCTTTGTCTTCTTCCCATGTTTCTGTTGTTGAAAGACTTCACTTGAAAGGCCTAGCTGAGAGGTTTCTTTGAATGAGTATAAGGGTATGTGTGGGGGGAGACCTAAATTTCTCTAGGTTCTGTGCCAGGAGTAGGCAGCGATGGAGGACCTAACAGCCCAATGGCCACTGAGGTGTCATGTTCACCTCCACCCACCTCAGCAAAGCTCTCCCACATGCCCTTTCTTCCCTCCCCTGAGGACAAGGCTCTCCACCCACGGAGGTACTCCTACTACATCCAGCCATTCAGGTCCACAGCCTTTCTCTCCTCTCCACAACTGTCTCTTGTGCCAGTTTTTTCCTAGGCATTGTTTAAGAGTGACCCCAAAAACCCTGGTGCACACTCTTCTGAGCTTTCTTTTACTTTAAGCAGTTAAGTTACAGGCTCTTTTTTTTTTTTAATGGCTCCTGCTTACGTCATTGCCTGCTGTGACTGCCAAGTGCTACTTCTGATATCTGAGGCTCCAGGAGGCCATTTCTAGGGGCTGCTTGCATTGTGTTTGTAGTATGCACTACCCATGGGCTTGTTTTTGGAGGCTGGGCACCAGCTGCTCTCAATTCCCACTTCTCCTGGATCAGTGCTTACCTTAGTCTTAGTCTTAGTCTTAGTCTGGTCTCCATGCTTTCCTCTGTCTGTGGATGCTGGCAACTCAAGGCCATGTTCAGTTGGCTGCTGTTGTCCTCTACTTCCAATACGTCTTCAGGATTTTGGACCTTTTGTGACCTTCTTTCAGTTGTCGGGGGCTCCTTCCTCTGATAGCTCAGTCAGAAGTTCAGGACTCCAAGCTGGCTTTCCTCTGTCTGCAGATACTGGGAGCTCCCAGATATTCGCAGTCAGCCTGCGGTGGCTTACTGAGCTGATGTTTGTTTTTTCCTCCACTTCCAATGTTGCTTTGCGATTTCTGATCTTTCTCTGGCCTCCTTTAAGTTGTTGGGGTGCTCCTCTCTTTCCTAGCTACATTGAACAGGCAGTTTTTGAGTATATTCTCAACTTTTTAAGTGGTTCCACAAGGAGACATTGTGCAGCTCTGTTACATGGTCGCCATCCTGACCAAAAGTCAAGGATACTATCTTCTTCCTAAGTGCAAACAGCAGGCATTCAACTTATTTGTCACAAAAATGAAAAGGAATGAATGAATGAGTAAACACATTTTGAAGAACATAAAATTTTGAATAGATCCTTAAATTTAACTCAAATATTCAACAAAATTTATCCTTACATAGTACAAACATTTAAACTGGATATAAACCAAATCTGATATCCAAGCCAAGTGAAAGTCCTTAGTAGAAAAGAGGTTGTCAGCAGATGTGACCACCACATTGCTGAGAGTGACCTCAGAAGTTAATCCACCTCTGGCACTCATTCTTTTAAAAAGTCACCAAGTAAATGATATATGTAGTCCAGGAAAGTGTTTCCTAACCTTTGCTTCTTTATTGTCCCTCTGATTCTTGAGCCTTTTTAGGTATTTTTCTATATTTATCCTCATGTGAATTTTAACATTATACATGTATTGTATATCTCTTTATGTACACCTGTGTTTTACACATGAAAAATTAGGATTTTTCCTTTACTCTATAAAGACCAAACCTCACCTCAGAAAGAAGAGATGTACTTCAGTGCACTAGAAAAAAAAAAAAATGTTTCTTGAATTCAACTCCACAGATGTTTTTCGAAGAGTCTGAGAAGTTATTTTCAAGGACAACTCCTTACCTAGTGTCTTAATTACTTAATTACCTAGTATAAAATACCCAACACCCACACCTGTAGGGAAGAAAGATTTATTTTAAACTGGTGAAAGGAAGCCAGAGCTGGCTCCAAAGACAGAGATCCTCACAGAATAGCAGAATAGAGCCAAATCTGAGAGGAAAGATGGAGCTACCCTTCCAGGTGAAGCCCTAAGTATACACCCCTTCTAGCCAGGTCCCACGTCCCAACAGTATACAATATCCATAAGTACATGAAGCTCCTGGGGGACATTCCAGATCCAAATCACAACATTTCGCCCCTTGCTCCCAAAAAACTGATGTTTGCCTCTTTGTACAAAAAGTATTTAGGCCTTCTCTAAGAGTTAAAAAAGTCTTGACAATTTTACCACTGCTAAAAAATTTCAAGTCTAAAGCCTTCTCTGAGACTCAAGGAAAACTCTCAGCTGTGAGCTCCAGTGAAAACCAAAGAGTTAAAACATACAATGGCACAGGGTACATATTTCTATTCCAAAAGAGAAGAATAAAAAGCAATTGGACCAAAACAAGTTTGAAACCCAGCAGGGCAAGAGTGAACTCCCGTAGCACCCTATCCAGCACCTGGGTAAACTATGGCAGCGGTAGGATGTAAACCCCGAAGTAAACGCTGGGGCTTGTTGGCCCCACCCTATGGCACTGCTGCTAGCTGCCACCTCTATCTTTTCTCCTTTGGGCTGGCCTCACCCACAGCCTGCAGCCTTCCTCGGGGAATGATTCATGCTTCTGACTTTCCCAAATTTTGGGAGTCTCCCACGCACCTCAGGCTTCTCCTTCAAAACTTCACACACTTCCCTCTCAAGGGCACATGGCCTGGCCTCCAAGGCCTTCCTCCAAAATATGGGTGGAAGCTTCTGAACTCACAACTCTTGCTCTCTACAAGCATGTGAAGCCAACACTGCATGGATGATGCCAAGGTCTGTCACTAGCCAGTGCAGTAGTCTGGTCCTCCTGGTCTTTGCAGCAGCCTCCAGGTGTCTCGATGGCTGAATTCTAGGCAGCTAAACTCTGGCAAACACTTCTGTCTTTGGTCCTAGAGGGTGATTTATGATAGTCTCTCAGAGCATGGCCTTTTGCCTCTCCACCCTCGAGTTGGCAAAGGGTAGTGTCTTGTTGACTTTTGAGATGCCCTCAAGGCATCTTTTTTATAGTCCTGAGTGTAAGTACTTGGCTTTTTTTCAATGTTAATCTCTTTAACTTCCTGGTGATCTTTGGCCCCACAACTGCAGGCCGGTTTAGTCTGGCACTGCAAACTTTTTGTATCATTTTTCTCTGCCATTTTTTCTGCATTTTGCCGTAAAGCTGGCAAAAAGCCACAAGCAGTTCCAAGGGACACTGTGAACATTAAGTTGCCTTGATATTTCCTCCATTAAATTAAGTAGTTTGCTACCCTTGATCTCTGTTACAGGAAGAGTCTCTGGACAAGGGCAAAATGCTGACAAAGTTTCTGAAAGAGCATAGCACACATGGTTGTTAAACTGCTTGCCAATACAGTTCTCCTTCCCATGTGAAACTTCTTGAGCCTGGCCTTTCCAATCCACAATTCTATTAGTATTCTGGTCTTTTGAGCTCTGGCCAGAACCTCCCATCAAATATAGCTTGAAGAACTTCAAGGCCACCCAGCCGGCATCCTCAAACCTTTCCAAACTCCTCCAGCAAACCAGTTCCAAAGGTTTTAAAACTACATGGTCAGATAAGCCACAGCAACAACCTCACTCTTGGTACCAATTTCTGTCTTAGTTACTTTCTCGTTGCTGTAATAAAATACCTGATATCCACAACTTATGGAGGAAAGATTTATTTTAGCTCACAGTTTCAGAAGTCCGTGCACAGGCAGGTGGCTGGTAATTGTGGGCCATGGCCAAAGCCAGAGCTAGAGAGAAAGCTCCTCATGGAATGATAGAACAGAATTCAGTCTGGGAGGAAAAGTGGAACCAGCACATACCCCTCCAGGTCAAGCCTCAAACCTCTGCCCCTTCCAGCCAGGCCCCACCCCCCAACAGTAGACAGTATCCATAAGTACCTGAGGCTTTTGAGAATCACTCCAGATCCAAACCATAACACCAAATTTAAGCAATACTAGTCCAAAACTTAATCACTGTTTGTGCCTATCTTAATTTGAGTTACCCTCTGGGATGTGGAAGGAAGTATCTGTTGAACATTTGTCAATAAGTATCTGCTCCATCATTCCATATAGTGATGGTACTACAATACCATCATGTTGTCAGAGGTGCTTTCATCTAAATTCTTCTTTCATGTTTAAAGAAATTTACTCAAAAATGCCATGTGTGGTTCATGCAAGAGAACTGAACTGTGGTGGTCATGGCTTTTTATTTCTTTGGTTTATTTTTTATTACATAACAATGCTTCTCTAAAAAATAAAAATTAAAAGTTCAGGATCTTTCCAACCTCATTAGGAGAATCTGGGTGCTGTTTATTATACTGTAATACAAGGGAAGATCTTTCCATTCAATTTACTATAGTTTGGAATGGAATCACTTATCAGTGGAGGTGATTCAATTGCAGGCCTCAATTGGCAATTTCTTTTATAATTAATTTCAAGGTAGTGGAATGTAGTCAATGAATATGTAAGAACATAAAGCTAAGCTCTTGATGGTATTTTAAGCCCACCTTTTACCACTCAGAACTCCTCTGCCTTCTAACGTTTATAAACTAAAAATAGAAGACACAACTGAAAATCAACTCTTTCCAAATCTCATTGTCTTTCCATTCTTTTCTCGGAATGATAATGTTCTAAATTAAAATTTTAAAAAGAGAAATATATTCACTCATATGAAGCAACAGTTAGACTTCATTCAGATAGTACAGTGAACAGAAGCGACATGATAAAACATAATATTTCCTGGAAGCTAGTGCTGACTTTATTACACTTTATAATCATCCATGTTGTAATTTGAAAGTAAAAAAGTGAAAAAAAGGCATAGAAAACATCTTTCGGTAAGAACAGGCTTTCCTCTTATTTCAGCTCTCTCCAGTGGAACCTCATCGGAAAGCTGCCTCCCAACGCCTTTAGGAAGTACCACGATCTTCAGAAGCTGTAAGAAAGACTTTCATTCCTGGTATCTAGTGAACGACCAGTTCTTCCCTTTGGGTAAAGACCAAGCCTATGTCACTGCCTAAACCCACTTCTTCCTCAGGGAATTACTTAGCTGTTAGCTAGAGACTCCCAGGTAACACTTTTCTCTGAGTGGTTCAACAAGGCATGGTAGAAAAACCTCCAGTACCCACCCCCAAAGAAACCTGGAGCCTGTGTGCATGAACCCTCCACCACAGTCCCTAGGACAAAAAAAGTGAGCGCAGGGGCTTGTGGTCTCTCTGCTGCCTTCTGGCCCTGTTGCTCTAAATGTCCATCTTACAGGATCTCCTGCCAGATCCACCATCAACATAAGATAATCAAGAATTTTTTTTTTTTTTTTTTTTTTTGTAAATTCAGTCTCTGCCTGTGACAGTGGGTCTGTGGTTGAAACCTGAGCTGCTGTTTGGGGGACAGATCCCATTTTCCCACCTGCCTGTCGAACAAGTTTCATCTTGGCCTCAGGTGGTGTCTACTACTCTCACCTCCTTTCAATTTAGGGTCATCTGTGTACTCTCAAAATCCACAGTGGCCCAGGTGTCCTTCATCTGTGACTGAGGTCACCTTTGTGACTAATTTTTATATTGTCAGATTCTTGAATTATTAGATGGAGGTACTCTGTCCCTAAATCACACTGCCTATCAAATATTTCAAAAATTCCTTGTTTTATTTTTATATATTTAGTGGTTTTCATTTGGGCTTTACACTGGAGAAACTCTCATATTAATACATATCTGCATATTTTTTAAGATAGCTGATGGAAACAGAGCAGAATCAAAAGAAAACTTTCTTTATTAAATAAAACATTTTAAAAACTCAGATAACCTGCAGAAAAAATATATTTCATATTTGAAAGTTAAAATTCTAACAAATATTACTTTTCAAAACTTCATTCCTAACATTGATCAACCAACAGAAAAGGTCATTTCAAAAATCAGTCCTGATATAAAAACCTCAAGAGGATACTTATTCTAGTTTCTGAATTCTAGAATCTAAATTTTTTTTCTAATCTGTAGCACCACCTGATGTCCACATTTTTAAAAAGAGTTGGGTGTTTATATAACATAGTGATTTGATATTTTCCACAATTAACATTGAATAAATTTTTGAAAAGCTAATCTGTTCCAAGTAATAAAGTGATTAAAATAACTTGGTAACATGGGGCTAGAGAAATAGCACAGCAGTCAGGGTACTTGTCAAGCCCCACACACTAGCTGGGCATGGTGATGCACACCTATAATCCCAGCCCTCAGGAGGCTGAGGCAGGAGGAGTTCAAGGCCAGCCTGTGCTCCATAATTGAGTTCAAGACCAGCCTGGACTATAGAGCAAGACCTGCCTCATAAATAAATAAATAAAATAACCTAACAGCAAGAAAAAATCTAAACAGTTATTAAATTTATAGCTTAACTCAAACTCTAGGCAATGCGGTTTGTTGCTTAGGATATTATTGTAACAGTTAGAAACACATAAATGAACAATTGGTAATGTTTTTCTGTGTATTAGTGAGACAGAGGCACTACTTATTACATGGATGTTATATAAAAATTTCAGGTTCATGATAATTTTTATAATATTTTAAAATCAAATTTAAGTTCCTTGCATGGTAGTGTAATAGATCTCCTTTAGTTCAAATTTTGAATTAACTGGAAGTTCATGCATGTTGATTTCTCCCTATTGGCTCCTAAGATTTATGACACCCCAAAGACCAAAGATGACCTGAATTCTAAATAAGAAGGTGGACTTGACATCCTTAACCTTAGATAAATACACATAGTACCACAAAGCTTCATATGGAATGTGATAGGTTATGCTATTTAGTATAAGTTATACCATTTCTTTTGACCTACAGTTAATTTGAGACCAAAGTTCCAGTTAGCTGTGAAAGCCTGAATTCTTGTCCTGAAAATCTATTCTAATTTATAATCTTCTGGTCTTGTTTCTTTAACTTTATATTTTTCACTTTTTATGTGCAACTCCTTATAAAGTGCCTCAAACACTTTTGGAAGAAAGCTTGATATATCAAAGTTGATTTGCTTAAAATACTGCAATTAAACTGAACTATGGTTTGAGCCATTAAAACTGACATGTACTTAGAGTTTTACCAGCACTATATTGAATATTTTAAAAATTTGAATAATGATAGAGGGGAGTGTTAAAAAGTCAGGCTGCCATGAACACTCTAATATGCACCAAGTTTCATTCTTAAAGCCAGGAATCATGATACATATTTTCAGTCTTAGCATTCTGGGAGGCTGACGCAAAAGGGTTGCATGTTTGAGGGTTACCTATCTAGGGTTACGTAGTGAGACCTTGTCTCAAAATTAAAAAAAAAAAAAAAAACCTAAAGATACAGCGTAGTACAAAGGCCCCGGAATCAACCTCTTGTACAACCAAAAAAAAAAAAAGTATTATTCCTAAAAAACGTAAATAATAGTTTTGACTATTTGTGTACCTTAGAAATAAATAAATAAAAAGTAGCTTAAGCACACCTAGTTTAGTAACAAAATAAGATGGTACGAGATCCAGTTTCACTAAATTATTTTAATATGTCTGCCCATTTTCAATTTTGGTAAACTATTCATATAACCTTTACCACCCTGGCCACGCTGAAGCGTCTCAGAGACAAGACCGCTCCCTCTGCCGGGCTGCCGTCGCCGCCACCGGCCACGGAGCTCCCGTGCTGCAAAACTGAAAGCCTGTTCCGTGCCTTGTTCACAGGTTCCTCCAAAACAATCAGATCAGGTCAGTGTCCGTCCAGGCGTTCAGAGGACTGCACCTCCTCGAGACGCTGTGAGTACCCGGGCGGCCGACAGCCGGCGCGACTGCGCAGGCGCGGTCTGGGGACGGCGCAGGCTGGGGCGGCGCAGGCGCGGTCTGGGGGACAGCGCAGGTGGGCACGGCGCAGGCGCTGCCGGGGACCGCGCCCCGTGCAACTGAGCGCCGGAGCGGGAGGAGCGGCTTCCGTGAGGTCCCCGTGCCGTCACGTCTCCCCTTACGTGACCATAAGCCATTTATCTTCTAAGCCTCAGTTTCGTGTTTGTAAACTACAAAACTGTGATGGCATCCTCCATGGGGTTTTTGTAGGACACAGAGGAGCAGGCCTGGGCGAGCACGTGGCAGGAGAGTCGCCTCCCGCCCCCCTCAACCAGGCCCGGACCAGGCCCGGAGATTCAGAAGGAAACCCAAGGCCTCCCCGGTTGCGGTTGCGCTTGTGTTTTAGCTGGTGGCTTGGTTCTTGGTCTGATGGACTGTCGGCCCCGGGTCCACTCTTAGACCCTGAGTTACACCTTGTCCCTAATCCTGCTTTTGAAGCACAGCGCTTTTGAAACCATAAAGCGTCTTATTGTGGCAAGTGTACATAATTTAAAATTTATCATTTTAACTTTTTAAATTCAGCTCAGTGGTATCAGGCGGGTTCACATCCTTGTGCAGCCATCTCCACCATCTACCTCCAGAACTTACTCCTCATCCCTGATAAGAACTGCAAACCTGTAAAATAATACCCGCCCATTTCTCCCATTTCTAGCCCTAGAAGCTTCCTCTTCCTGTGAATTGAGAAATACTTATACAAGGGAAATCCTCAAATCTTGTGTTGTCTGGCTTGTTTCCCTCAGCGCAATGCCTTCACTGTTCATCCATCAATACCTGTGTCTGAATGTCCTCCTTTTTAAGGCTGAATTATGTTCCATTAGCTCAATACACCATGTTTGTTGGCATGTCCATAGTTGGCTGTTGTGACCAAGCTCCTTGACGGTGGAGTGCACATACCTGTTGGAGTCCTTGCCTTCAGTTCTCCTAGGTAAAGATAAGTAGCTATTGGAACGTGTGGCAGTTCTACACCCTGTTGCCTGGGGAACTGTCATATCGTTGTCACAGAAGCCGCACCACTTTACAGTCCCACCGGCAATGAACAAGAGTGTCCACTTTGTCCCCAGCCTCACAAGCACTAGTTATTTTCTGGTATTGGGATTAGTTTCTTGTTTTTATTTGTGTTTTTATAATAACTAACCTGATGAGCATGAAATGGTATCTTATTGGACTTAAGAGCTGAGATTTTTTTAATAGACTTTCTCAAAGTTCTACTTCAGCCTCTTAGAAGAAATAATTATGACTAAATAATTTATAAATAAATAATTGTCAGTCCTTTCATTTCTACCCTTCAGTATTTTTCCCTCTGCCTCCCAAGTCTGTATCTCGATGCAAAACACTCATGCCATCAGATATCTAGTCTACCGTGTGAGTTTGAGACTGATCAGGAATACCTAGGCCTGTGTCACAGGGAACCCAAAGCCAAGCCCTGTCCTCTCCCTCCTGTCCCATGCTGCTCCCCTGAGTCCTCAAAGGGACCCCCAGTCAGTGCTAGACTCCATTTCAGGCCCCTATCATTCTCTCATTACCCTATTTAAAACTTAACAGTAGGTACTCGGTTTAATGTCCAGTGGATGTGGAGGAAGCTCTTGGGGAGTGAAATTTTGCCCACATTTTTTTTTCTTGGCACTGGAATGTCATTCAAGTGTTAAAGATGCTACATACCTCTAGTTCTTCCCAAGTCACTATTACACTCCTGCTCTTCATTCATCCATGGCGTCTATGGACCCCTCTGTAGGGCAGGTTCTCTGTGTAGACCCCACAGGGATGCAGAAGGAAAAGCAGACATGCCTCTCGTAGGCAGCTTCTTTCTTGGTCAGGTGAAGCACTGAGCTGCCCCAGGAGAAGCAGGCCTGCTGCTCTGTAGAAGCTTCTGATCAAAGATGAGGCAAGAAGGCCAACACATACACAATATTTAGAGAAGAGAAAAAAAAAACCCTGCCTTCCTTAAGCTTTTACTGCTCATCCCAAAACTGCTATGACACTCTGCCGTAAGGAAGGGTTACTTGGGTGCAAAGGGAGGAAGAACGGCTCTGACAAATGAAGGGGACAGAACCTCAGAGAAGGGCAAGAGGTTTGGAGGGTGGATGAGTTCACTGCCTTTTCCACGGGTTGGAAGAGAGCACCCTCTGGTGTCCATGGGAAGTGAGACAGGTGGTCCTTTCCCCTTCCTGCACCCAGAGGGGCTCTGGGTCTGCAAAGAGAGAAGTCAATGTAGGAATGTGATCTTCTCAAAGGTCAAACCGGGCAATGCAAGACTATCTTCTGGCAGGAGAAGGCTTACAGAATGTTTAAGGTATAAGAGCGGCGAAAAGTAAAAAATCAGTACATTCTATGTATTGCTGGAAGTGAAATTTGAACTCATGCTTGCACATGGATCATAGACAAAGAAGAAAAGGAAGAGAGAAGAAAGGGGAGAGGAAGACAAGAGCAGAGACATTGTTAGAGTGCATAGAATGCTTGTGGTGTATGTTGTCTCAAATGGCGTGACATCCCTAAGAAGTAGGTACTGGTACTGTGCCCGCCTGAGAGATGGGGAAATGGAGGCTAACAGGAATGTATTACTTGCTGTAATAAGCTTGAGAGTCAAGAGCCAAACAGATTAAGAGCAAATTCAGTGAAATGACTCACCACAGTAGAGAGACTGAGGCAGAAATGACCACGGAAAGGAGACAAACTTAGCAAGATGGAGAGTTTGAGGAAGATCGAGGGGCAAAGTCAGGTAGGCCAGGCGAAGCCAGGTGCTTCAATAAAGCATGTGATGGATGACCTTTCCAGAGCAGCCTCCTTCCTGCCCCAGGGCCACTGCCCATCCCTTCCCAGCCCTGCCCGGAGAGGCCTCACTGGCGATTCCCAGTTTGTTGCTCCTCTTACTTCTCACTGTTGCCTGCCTAAAATGTTTCGTCTGTGTGATATGACCCCGCACATTCTTTTCTTTGCAATTGTCGTGTCCCTATCCAGACCTCCTGCCACTGTGCTTCCTTCTGTACAATGTCTTGTAGTCCCCACACCTGGCAAGCCAGGTGGCTCCTGCTCCACAGCATCAGAGAACCAACATCAAACACATCCCTATTTCCTGTATCCTGCGCATCCTGTCCACAACCTGTCTCTCCTCCAGATTCGGAGGCCCTCAAAGGACAGGATGATGTGCCCAGCACAATGCCATTGTGTTCATCAGATTTCTGTGGCTGTAATGAAATACTAGAGGTACTAAACCTATAAAGAGAAAAGGTTTCTTTTGACTCACACTTTTAGAGGTTCCAGCCCAGGACCAGGTAGCTCCATGGGTAGGCTGTACCCAATGGTGGGGAGCACATCACATCATAGAGTAAAGCCTTTCACCTCAAGATTAGGAAGCAAATAAGAAGGAAGGAAGGAAGAAGAGCTCCAGTGACCTAGGGACTTCCCACTGGGCTGCAGCTCCTAAGGGCCAGAGCCCCTCTCAGAAGTGCCACCTTTGGAACCGAGATGGGCCCTTTAGGGGACATTTACCGAAACTATGGCCGCCTTAGAGTAGGTACTTAAGGCAATTTGATGTGGAAGTGAACACATCAGTGACAACGTTGATTGGTTATTCAGTTAATTATGGGCAAATGAAAACTAGAGGTGATTTGGTGGTAAGAATGTTTAGAGAGATTCAAAGGGAAGGAAGCGGCCTGATGAGAACAGAAAATTAGAGGGGGATGATTATTATTCTTTTTACTTTTTATTGTAAAACATCTAAAATATAGAAATTCATAGTAGCCATTTCTCCTTTTTCAGGTATCTCAGTCATAACAGAATTACCTTCCTGCCGCCAGGCGTCTTTGAAGATCTCCACAGACTGAAATGGCTGTAGGTTTAATTTATGTGGCACTTTGCTGTCTTAGCTTTTACATTCTAAAATATATAAGTAAATCCTTTTTTTCCCTCTGGTTGGCAGGATAATAGAAGATAATCAGCTCAGTCGAATTTCCCCACTAACATTTTACGGACTAAATTCTCTTATTCTCTTGTAAGTACTAACTTAATGCAAATATTTCAAGTGAAAGAAAAGACATGAATAAAAATTAGTGCTTTAAGCATAACAATATTAAATTATACCTCTGAAAAGGTTTGAACTAAAACCCATCTCTCAATCATTTTCTCTAAGGCTATTTACAATCCTAACAATTTTTAAAGATTTCTTCCTCCTAGAAAATCAGCCCATCAGAACCAAATGTAATCTCACTCTCATATTTTATTGACACTTCTATAAAGACACATTTCTGCCATATATCATCAGTAAAGAAGAAAAAAAAGAAGCTTTAAAATCATTTAAAACCCCCCTCTTTTTTTAAATAACCCATTCTTGATGGGCACTAGCTCTTTTGTTTTTCTTTCCAGTTACTAACATCACTGTTTCCTCCATATGGTAACTAGTGTTTGTAGAAATTTTATTAAGTTCTACCATGCACTTACATGCAACAGATATACAGAGAAAAAATATACAAAGAGAAGACACCTAACGTATTAGCGAGGCATGACCAGTCATCATGTGTTTTGCTTAGGATGCAAGGAGAACCGTGCAGGTAGAAATTCTTTGGTTTCTTTCCTTTGCCAGGGTGCTGATGAACAACGTCCTCACCCATTTGCCGGATCAGCCTCTTTGTCAGCACATGCCAAGGCTACATTGGCTGTAAGTTTGGGGTTTTTTCTCTCTGAAGTCAATCAAATGTTCTAGCTTTGTCTGCTTTGTTTTAGATAGCAAGATCTTTTTTGTTTATCTGTTTAATAATAAGTTGTTAGTATATCACTTTTTTAAGTACTGGGGATTAACCTAGAGCCTTCACACATCCCAGCTCTTTGTTTTACTTTGAGAAAAGATCTTACTAATTAATGAAGTTGCCTATGCTGGGCTCAAAGTTATAATTCTCCTCTCCTGCCTCAGCCTCCCAGAATCCTGGGATTACAGGCATGGGGCATAATAACCTGGCTTCATACCACATTTCTTCAAATTACTCTAGCACACTTCTGTATTAAATAATCCCAATGAATAAAAAATAAATAAATGTGCCCATTGTCTACTTCCCTAAATAAGAATAAAATGTCTCTTAAAAAATACTTTGGAACCAAGAAGAAGAAAGAAGAGATATCATAGAGTCTACAAATATATAACATTTCTCTCTTGCTCCTGCCAATTTCCTCTCCTACCAAGTTGATATAGAAAAACGAAGTTGTTTTAGTTTCATTGTTAAGGTCCAAATAATTAAAATTTGATACTTGGCACTTACTACTAATGACTAATCACAATAGATTTTGTTCCCTGCGTTATTATGCAGAAGGTGTGTTTGCAGTAAGACATATCATTCTACTATTTGGCATCCAATTACCCAGCAAATTTGCTTATTTAGAACACAGATAATAAGGAAAGAAAAAATAATCAAAATAGGTATGAAAAAGGTCAGTCAATAAACCACCTACTGGTACCACAGGAAAACTCCCTCTGTCTTTTGTTTTGTCAGAAATTTTCAAAGGTTTTCAGCTTAGCCTAAGTTCGCAGCAGACAACAAGCACCAAACGAAAAGCAGGAGCCAGGCTCACTGATTATGGTGGCAAGTGGCAGCTGGCAGCTTGATGATAAAAGCCAGAAGTGAGAAATGCTACAAATACAAAAACAGGACGCACAATATACTATTATAATAATAATTGGGAGCCCGTTAGGGAAACACAGACTCCCCAGAACATTACCCAGTGTAGGGGCGTCTTGCTATGACTACAGTACTGGGAAAAACATTAATGCCAAACCAAGTCATAAGTAAAATTCAATATATTTTATTGTCATTGAGTTTGGCTCAAAGGGTCACATATTCTTCCCAAATTAGTCTTTCGTTGGCATGTATTTGGGATACCAAATAGTCACACGAAGCTTGAGGCATTGGTGCATATGATACTGCATCTGGTCCTTTGTCCTTCCTCTTCCCTCCCCTCACAACTACCCTCTTTTCCCTCCCCACAGAATTTGTCTTCCTCTTTTCCTCTACTAGTTCAGGCTCACAGGATTACATGAACAGCATTACATGCTTAGTAAGCCCAGTTTAGTAATGAAGCCCAGTTGATCTGTATTTACTAAAATAAATAGCTATTAAAAATGTATCCATTGAAACTAGAAGCAAACGCTAGAGGTATTATGCACACCTAATAATAATCAAGATTTCATTTTCCAATTCAGTGTCCCAGGTGACACAGGAACCTTGGCTTCAAGATTATCAAGGTGTGGCATTCCACGTTTGTTAAGTGCCTATGGTAGCTGGAGTTTATTCTCCGGACACACCCTCTGCTGGCGAGATTGGCTTCCATTTGAGACAGTTTGTGTCCTTCACGAGTACGTCTAATTTCATACTCAAGTGAAACAGAAAAACTCTGCTGCACTCCACAGCTCGGCTTCAAATATCTCCCTCTCCTACGTTGCTCTTCGCTGTTAGAAATACTCCCTTTCCTTCAACATACCTTCTCCATCTACGTTGCTCTGCCAGTGTCTGTTTTAATTCAGTACCTAAAATAATCCTGACGGAGCCACATGTAACCCCCGCAGCTGGCCGCGGGCTCCTCCGCCTCGGCCCCCTGGGTCGGCCCGCAGCGCACTTCCTCCCGATTTCGCAGGCACGATTATTCCTGAGACGCGGAGAGCTCTGTGGAAGACAGCAAACTAAGCTGGGCTGCACGAAGTAGACTTAAGAGCCACCATTTACTTTTGAAAGTGCAGCATATCCCTAGTCCTCAGTTAACTCCCTTCTTCTGCTTTACAAATTTCTACCATATTCATATTTAAAGGATAGAAGAAGCCAGGCCCAGGGGCACAGGCCCGTAATCCTAGCACTCGGACAGACTGAGACAAGCGGCCAGAAGCTCAAGCCCACCCTGGGTCACCGAGCTCTTAGGGGGCCCTGGCTCAAAATGCCTGGGAACCCAGCTTACTGCAAAGACCCGAGGTTGAACCTCAATACCACGCCAGAAAGAATTTTTAAAAATTGAAATAAATAAAAAATACCAGAAGGGGCGAGGGATAGTAGAGCACTTGCCTAACATGCAGGAGGCCCTGAGTTCAATCTCTAGCGCTACCAGTAACAATAATAATGGTACAATTAGATAAATGTGGCTGCTCAGACCAAGACTCCTTGTGGGAACAGTGTCCCACAGCAAGGAAACTCAAGGACCACTGTGTGCAGCTCCCTGAATTGAGAGTGGAGAGCCTAGGAGAGCCTGTTGTTCTCTGTCAGCCCTAGCCTTCCTGACAATACAGAAAGATTGGGGCAGAGGTGGGGAGAGTTTCAGCTGAGAAGGTGGAGGCAGCTGGTGGTGCAGGCCTGCAGTCCCAATATTCTGGGAGGCTGAGGCAAGTTCATGGGCAACTTAGTGGCTTCCTGAGATCCTGACTCAAAAAAAAAAAAAAAAAAAAAAAAAACCGCTGGGGATGTAGCTCAGTGCTAAATGTTGTCTTGCCTGACAATAGGAGCTTTTACAGCAATAATAGAATTGTATGCAACTTGAACAGAAAGGGATCTCTCCACTTAGGGAAACATCTGTGACAATACTGGGCATGTGTTCAACATGGTTCTCTGTCAGCACCTGCTCATAAGTTATACATTTACCATAATAATTTTTTTACTTTGACTTCTCATGCTTCTTGGTTTCTCAGAGTGTAATACACATCCCTAAGACCACACGATACAGGTATAACTCAAAATACATTTGCTATTAACTAAGAGGGAAACTCAATCACAGTGTATTTACATGCATATAACTGTTAAGGTGCTGTGTGAGCAACTGTAAGTCAGTGTACCTGTGAAATAAACAGATCTCGAGGAAACCAATATTTTTACTAGAAGGCAAATAGTTTTTAACCAGTTCTTTCTGTCTGTGATTGATATGTGGCATAATGTTTTATTTTGCGTTCCAGGGACTTAGAAGGCAACCGCATCCATAAATTACGAAATTTGACTTTTATTTCCTGCAGTAATCTGACAGTTCTGTAAGTAATGGTTTGTGCTCTTGGAGTCCTGTTCTATCCCCCTACACTACAAGTAGACACTCAGTGTGGTGGATGGCATCCAGGCTAACCACGCGAAAGGCAGAAGGTGCGACGTGACGCTGTCCTCCCCATCATGAGGGTCTCTGTTCTCTGCCAACACTCGTATAACAAAAGACAGTTTAAGGAAAGGAAGCATAATATGATCTTAATTCAAGTTTTATGTGGCAAATGAACCTTCAGAAATAAAGATCCAAAAACCCAGGACAAACTGTCCATTTTTATCAAAGACGAACAGTGTGTTAGAAATGTGGTTGGACAAAAAAAGGTCTGACCTTTGGTAACAGATGAGGGAGCCGACCAGGCAAATTACAATCAAAATGAGGGGAAAAAAACCTACTGCAGAGTGTTCACACCGTGTTGCCATCACCATGAATACCAGGATGAAGCTTAGAATGTTGCTGAGTCTCATCTCCTCGTCTGTCTCTCAGCCTATTTGAAATTCCCATGGCCTTTACTTTTTGCAAAGTAAGGAACCTGGGACTTACCTCAATATGAAACTCTAACTCTAACTCTAACTCTCCCTTTCACAATGTATTTTTCCAGAATGTCTTCAAATTGTTGGTTCCAACTCCTAAGCAGGTGGTACAAGTGGTGTGGCTCCACCAATGGAACAGGACAGGGCGTCTTCAAATGACAGGAAACAAGTGACACAAATTATGTCAGAATGCAATGCATAATTATACATGCATTATTTTTATGAGTTTTGAATTATAGATGGGACATATGTATATTTTATATTCCATCATGAGACACGTTCTTTCTAGGGGCACTCTGTCATCCTGGGATAGGACGGATGCTGTGCTTCGACAACGCAAGAGTTCCCACTGACATGAAGGTGTAATCTCCTCCCGTTATGCCCCCATCCTGACCGGTTAGAAGCCATTGAAAAATTTGCAAAGTTCTCCACTGAGAGAGCACAGCCACATTCAGATACAAAGGGCTTCCTATGCATCACAGAGGCCTGCGTACTGACTGCCCAAAGGAAACTAAATGGCACCTAAAAAACACACTCCACATATCAATTCTTAGAATTTCTTTCCCGTTCTACTTACCACTTATTTTTAAAGAAGTTTCTGCATGAAGAAGTCATTTGTAGGTGTCCTCTTGGTTATGCTTTTTTGTTCCAGGTTTACTGGGAGAATGGGGTAGTGACTTAGGATCTGGGAGGAGTTAAACATTGAAGGATGCTCTTAAAAGATGGCTTGAAGGCATGTCACACAATGTTGAGGGAATTGGTCACTCTTGGAATATGCCCTGAGTTGGTCCTTTGTGCTGGTTGATAACATACAAGATCACTGCAGAAATGAACTGTCGAGGGGCTAGGGGTATGGCTCAGGGTAAAGGGCATGCTTAGCATGAATAAGGGCGGGGTTCGGTCCTCAGAACAGATGCGCACACACATGTGCACACACACAGTCCAGAGTTGCAGCCTGAAGCAGCATTCCCAAACTAGAGACTTCCAAATTGGTCCAGCCTCAGTCAGCTCTCCTTAGGCCCCTTCACCCTGGACCAGATCAAATAGCAGATGAGTAAGGGTGCTGTGCTGTGAGGAGTATCGTGTGAAGAAGAGAGGAGGTGGAAGCAGTCCCTTTACATGTGTGTTGAAAGATCATCCTTGAAAATGTAGAGGGCTGACACAAGAGTTAAAACTAGTTAGTCTCAAGAGCAGACTCAAGAGTTAAGATTTTCAGGGCTGGAGCAATAGCACAGTAGTTAGGGTGTTTGCCTACCAAGCACAAGGCCCTGAGTTCAGTTCTCCAACACCACCTGGTCTGGGTGGAACACATCTTGAAGACCACCACTCCAGAGCCTGAGGCAGGAGGATTGCTGTGAGTTCGAGGGCAGACTGAGTGACATAGTGGTTTCAGGAACAGCCTGGGCTATGAGCAAGACACTGTCTCCAAGAAAAACCGTTTTCCCTCTGTGCCTTGCAGAAGTCTTGCCTATTTCTAACTTAAAATTTGAATTATATTTTATTATTCTCTCATAAAAAAGATTTGGGAGGCTTATGATGAAAATTGAATAAGATAATTGTTCCTACTACTTCCAAATATCTTGATGTGAAAAATACACCATAAGTTTTTTATCTTTGTCTTCCACTGTAGACTGTCAATCTCCATGTTAATTCATGTAATAGTTACTTCAAGATGACATTGAAGTGTGTTTTCCTTCCTACTTTCAGAGTCCTGAGGAAAAACAAAATTAACCAGTTGAGTGAAAATACTTTTGCACATCTCCAGCAACTAGATGAATTGTAAGTTTGACAAAAATGCATATTGTTAAGAATTTTCTTTCTACTGTTACGTTTCATATTTGTTATCCACAGATGAGTTTATATGATTAAGAACGATTAATATCCTCCTTCCAAGTATTATTTTTGGAAACCTGGGCACAACAAAGTCAGCAGCTTACAAAAATCAACATAAGGTAAAAATATGAAATAATTGAAAAAAGTGAGATAATGGAAACCTAGCTGTAAAGAAAGAGCATGACCACAGCAAAATGAGTAAATACAATACACCCTAACTCTCTGTTCCAAATGAACAGCAGTTTCTTCTCCATCCTTTTCTTAGCTTAGTGCAAAGGCCCTCAGGCCAGAGAATTAGGAATCAGGAACCATAACATTTCTGAAAGTAAAGAATGGTATTGGGTCTGGGAGCACAGCTCAGCAGTTACTATGCTTGCCTAGCAAGTGCAAGGCCCCAGGTTCGATTCCCCAGCACCACATTAACTAGGCATGGTTGCACACGCCTATAATCCCAGCAACTCAGGAGGCTGAAACAGGAGGATTGCTGTGAGTTTGAAGTCAGTCAGGGCTATATAGTAACTTTAGTACCAGCCTGGACTAGAGAGAGAGACCCTGTTCCTAAATAAATGAATAAATATATAAATGATAATGTTGGTCTTATAAGGAAATTATACCAAATACAGTCATTTTTATAACATTACTCTTTGAATACCCATGACAGAATTTTAATGGGCACTAGGACAAATCTATGATGAACAAAGCCTTATGGTCTGAGCACTTAAATAAAAGAGTCATGACCAATGAGTGAAGTGTGTGTCCCCTAAATCAGTGTTTCACTTTTTAGTATCAATATTTTTGGGGGAAAAATCTGGAATATAGACAAATCTACCCATTTCAGCAATTGATCTGTTAACACTTTTCCATGAAACATAAAGAATGTAACTAGAATGCTCCAAGCATTGCACCTGCACGTCTTACCTGAGCCTGCCAACAGGGAGATGAGTCCAAGACATCAGTAGACCATTATTGAGAGCCAACCTTTTTCCTCTATTAGCTGGTGGGTGGAATCAATTGTCCACAAAATGCACAAGAAAATCTCACTAGATAATTAGAACAAAGAGCCATTTATAAGAACAGCGTGCAAAAGCTGACCCCAAAAATAGCAAGAGGCACCCAGGTGATCCTGACATGTCCTCAAAGGGCTGCGGGTGGGGCTCAGTGGCAGAACCAGCACTTTGTGAGGTCCTGGTCTTCATCCCCCACACCAAGGAAAAGTAAGAGTAATTCCAGCACTCTGGAGTACTGTGGAGAAATACTGCAAGTTCCAGCCCAGCCTAGGCAACTTAGGACTTAAAAGACCATGTCTAAAAATTTCTTAAAAGGGGAGAGGAATTAGCTTAGTGCCCCCGGGTCAGTCCACAAGAGTTGGGGTGGGAGGGAAAGCACATGTACCTGAAGTGCTATTCAGCTGGTAAAACAGAAGCCAGTCAAGTGCTCTGTATTTTCCTGGTTTTATCCATCTTAAATAACCACCAAAACATCAGAGGACAAATCTTGCAAACCTAACCTTAAGGGTGGCAGTCAAGTGCAGACTGTCTGGGTCAGTAACCAGCTGGGAACAAGTACTACACACAGCTTAATGCATAACCGGTGCTGACCCAGGTTTTGAAGTGAAAGACAGAAAAATGGAGGCTCACAGATGGTAACCAAACCCTGCCTAGTTCCTCACTCCATGCTAAGCACTTGCCTAGAAAATCAGATAAATGTAATCCCAGAACTTTGGGAGGCTGAGGCAGGAGGATCTTGTACCTAGCCAGGACAATTTAGCAATTTAGCAAAACCCTGTTTCAAAAATGTAAAAACAACTGACCCATGTAGTTCAGTGCAAAGGTCTTGAGTTCAATCCCCAGTAGTACTGAAAAAAACATCACAAGGGCAAAAATGGTATGTTTTACCAAAGGCGATGGTTTACGATGCCTGGGTCTAGAGTATAGTCTGCATCTCTCTAGGCTCAACCACATCATTAGAATTAATGAAGGTAAATGCATCAGTGACCATCGGATTCACTTGTCACACAAGACTTCAAGTATTTCCTGTGACAGAAGATCCTTGCCATACTTGCTTTCTGCCAAAGGGGCCAATCTTGATCATCTGAGAAAGCTCAAGCTTCCTGAAATTTTTCTTGTGTGGAAGAGTCTAAGGCTTCCTATGAGATCTGCCCCTGTGAAGGCTACTGCAGAAACCTGACAACTGAGCCACGAAGTCCTCGTGTTAGGCAGAGCCTCCCCCACACACCCGAGATGGCACACGGCATGTCCTACCCAGGATGCCTGGAGAGCCTGCGAGTGTCAGATGAGAAAGAAACTCACACCCATCTGTTTGATAGTCATAATCAACCCAAGCAGAAGAAAAAATTGGATTCCAAACTCTATTACTCCAATGTGAAAAAAGAGGGGGAAATGAAGGGACACATGACCTAAGTTAATAGGAGAACAGGGTCTACTAGCACCAGATCACCATCAGTTTGTCTCCTAGAGAGTGGTGAAAGGGGAGCTTTTTTTGAATTTTTCCATTTTGCTGCCTTTGACCATTTAGACTTCATGGCTGTGGCTTAGCGGCACAGCCCTCGCGTGGCATGCGGAAGGCCCTGGCTTCTGAGGAAACACCCAAGGAGCATGTTGGGACATTTTGTAATTAATACGAATCACCAGTGACATTGTTGAGAAGTTGGATAGAGGCTTCCTAACGGATTTTAGATCAAGGAATAATCTTTAGAAAACAGAGTGACGTGTTTCCCGTTATTTCCCTAGGGATTTAGGAAGTAACAGGATTGAAAATCTTCCTCAGCATATATTTAAGGATCTGAAGGAGCTGTCACAATTGTAAGACTGGTATTAATTTTGTCACTTCATTCTTTTTTTATTTTTTTAAATTATGGGAGACTGTGCATGCATCTCATAAAATTAGCCATTAGACATTTACCGTGCTCACATGGTTGTGTGACTGTCGCCAGAGTCCACCTTCTGTGGTTTTCATTTTGCAAAACTGAAACTGTCATCATTAAACACTGTCTCTCAGCTCGCCCTCCCCAGCCCCAGCCCTGTTGCTGTACCCTCTAGACTTGCCTGGCCTCTGTATCTCTCTTTAAAAAAAAAAAATTTCCCCATTTTATTAGTGTGTGTGTGTGTGTGTGTGTGTGTGTGTGTGTGTGTGTAATACATAATGTTTACAATGAACTTGAGTACTTTGTGCACATGTATATCACATCAATGTTACAATCCCTTTCCATTTTTGGCCCTCTCAGGCCGTCCCAACCCCCTCCACCCCCACTATCACATCAACTTGATTTTATAGAATGCCTGTATTGTGGGTTTCCCATATCAGAGAAACTGTGTGTTATTTAATACACTTAATCGCCTGCATCTGACTCACTTCACCACTCAAATCACCACTCTTTAGCTCAGCATCCCAGCCCTAGAATGGGCTGCAGCAGCCATATCTTGGGGCCTCTTCTCTGGATCCAGCAGAGTTCTGTATTGCTGGCTTCTGTATGTTGTGTAATTGAAATCACACAGCCTCTGTCCTTTTGTGACTGGTTTATTTCATTCATCGTGATATCCTCTATCTATGCAGCATGGTCAGAATTTCTCTCTTTTTAAAGGCTGACCAATATTCCATTGTGTTTATCCATTCATCAAAGAATGACCCCTTCTGTCGGGTCTGCCTTTTGGCTTTTGTGAGTAATGCTGTTGTGAATTGTGAACGTGGATGTACAAACACCTGCTCCATTTCTACTTTTAATTCCTGTGCTGCACAGATGTTCTGGACTTACAATAGGGTTATATCCCAATAAACCCACTATAAATTGAAAATATTGTAAGTCAAAAACATTTAATATATATGACCTACTAAGCATCATGGCTGGGTTTTGAGTTGATGCTGGTAACCCCAGTACTCTGGAAGACTGAGGCAGGAAGATTGTTAGTTCAAGCCCAGCGAGAATATCACAGCGACTTAGTGAGTTCCTCATTTCAAAAAAAAAAAAAAATCCAGTGATATGGTCCAGTGCAGAAGCCCTGGATTTGATCCCCAGTACTAGAAAAAAAAACTTGGTGCTAGGTAGGAGGTGTGGCAGGAGGGCAGAAAAAGATTCCAAAATTGTCTCCCTTTGAATATAGCTGTACTTCCCTTTCCTTCATCCTTCTGTCCCTGGCATGAAAGCCTATTTCTCGTCATGTCCTAGGTCACTAACTAGTGTACTCAACATGTTGCTCTTGGGCATAACCATTATGGTACAAAGTGTGCAGCATGGCTCACATTTTAATCAAATGAGGTTCTTTTGTCTTATTTAAACCACAGCTGGTTCCAGGCAGGAGGCGAGGCAGGGGTGGCCATCTGGACAGCACCTACTTCTCGGGCAGCCCTTCCTGACAGCTCCACCTTCTGCTGCAGTCTGTTCCCATGGCTTAGCTCTGTCAGGTCCCTTCACGGTCAGTCAACCACGGGAGGCCAGCGTGATTACTACACATTTCTTTAAATTGACATGCAAAATTGCACACACTGATCATGTACAGCACAGCATGACTTTTTGAAGTATGCATACCTTGTGAAATGGCTAACGTATGTGTCATCTTACAGACATGTGGGTTCTTTTAATGGTGAAAGCATTCAAAATCGGCTCTCTCAGCAATTCTCATAGTCCAGGACATTGTTACTGACTGTAGTTCCATGTTGCCAATAGCTCCTTGGAACTTCCTCCTGTCCAAGGCAACTTTGTCCCCACATCGTCCCACTCCGGGCTGTCCCTAGCCCACCCTTCCCTCAGCCTCAGATTGTCACTCTGCTCCCCAGTCTATGAGATCCCGGTTTTAGATTCTGTATGTGAGTGATGTCATGACTTCCCCAGGGCGAGGCCCTCTGGGTTCGTCCACGCTGTGGCACTGACCGGTCCCTTCTTCTCTGAGGCCCACCGGCCCTCCTCTGTGTGTGCGCCCCTCCATCTGCTGCTGGATGGGGCGGTGGCTCTTACAACAGCACTGCAGTGACCTTGGGGATACCATTTTATCTCCTTTCAACATATACTCAGTAGCGGATAATATGATTGCTCTATTTTTAGCTTTTTCAGCAACCTCCATATCATTTCTTGGGCAGCTTCCCCCCAAACGTGTGCAAGGGTCCCGTTATTCTAAGTCCTGGGCTTGTTACCATTCCTCTTTGGGGGAAAAACTGTCCTGATGGGTGTGAAGTGACCTTTATTGTGGTTTTAGCTGGCGTTTCTTTGATAATGAGTCATTTTGAGCAATGTTTAAAATCTACTTGTCTCTTTTTGAGAAATGTCTATTCAGGTCCTTGGTTTTTAATTAGATTGCAGTCTCATTATTACTGAATTGTTTCAGTTTCCAAATGTTTGATATATCACCTTCCTCAGATTCATGGTTTACAAATATTTTTCCCATTCTGTAGGTTACTCCTTCTCTCTGTTGACTTTCCCCTCACAGTGCAAAAATTTTTGGTTTCCGATGTTCCCACTTACCTGTTTACATTTTTTCTTATCTGTGCTTTTGGGGTCATATTCAGAAACTCATTAACCAGCATCACTAAGCTTTATTCATTTGAGTTTCACTCGGGAACTTCAGCTTCAGGCCTCTCACTTACGTTTTTAATACCTTTTGAGTGGTGCTATGCTTTTCTTTTCTTCTAAGTATTTTTAAAAACTCAAAGTCAATAGATTCAATCTCCTTTGAAGAAAATTGTTAAAATGACTTATTGCTACCTTTTTTTTAAAATACAGAAATATTTCCTACAACCCAATCCAGGAAATTCGAGAAAGTCAATTTGATTATCTTGGCAAACTCAAGTCTCTGTAAGTATCCTGCATCCCCACAAAGCTACAGGAGCCACCATCTAGTAAAGATATTATTTCAAGCCAGATGTGGTGGCACATACCTGTAATCTCTAAGGCAGGAAGATCTCAAGTTTAAGGCCAGCGTGGGAGTTTACTAAGGTTCTGTCTCAAAAACAATTTTTTTTTCTTGAAGGGATTGGAGAGTCACTTAATGGTAAAGTGGTTACCTAGCATGCAGGAGGCCCTAGCTTCAGTATCAGAACTAAAAAAAGAAAAACAGAAAAAAAGATAAAGGAACTGCTGTTTTAACACTAATAATGTTTAATTTTTAGAGTCTTTCAAATTATAAGTTTTATGTCTAGGATATTAGTTAAGCTGAATAAAAACATATAAGGCAAGTTCCTTATGAATTATAAACGGCCATTACTTTAACATGTTAATAAAGTAAAAAATAAATAATAATAAATCATTTTATATTTTTCTATAAATCACCAGGGACTTCTGTTGAATTATTTCCTTTGACTCTCTGAAGGCATCTGTGTATACTTATTGCTCCCTTAATTTGTAGTAGTTAAGAATTTATTATAGGCATCCTGTCTCCAGGGGGGATAATCTAGATTCTATAAATCATGACTTGTACCACATTCCAAGATAAAAATTTTATATGACTCTAAGAATTGCCTTTAAGATACACACTTCAGCTCATCTGATTTAAGTGTTTTCTCAGCAAAATAGTACTTCATTAGAAACAATTTATTACTTTAAACAATTTATTACTTTTTATTAGAAAAAGTTCAAAGATGCAAACTCTTCTGCTCTTGTACTGTTTTCAGAGATAATGCTTATTCCCTATTCCATAAATATTATCAAAAAACTTGTATTGTACATATGCCATGATCTCTGAGGAGTCCAAAAAAAAAGCTAGGAGAGGTACTTGTCTATAAATAATGCATGCAAAAGAAGCTGGGAAAGTGCTTAAGGCTGAGTGTGAATAATTTAGAATAAGTGTCATCTAAAGCATTTTATTAACTTGTCCCCCATGAAAACTCACTTTATTATACCATGTATAACACATCTCTTTGATTGCTTATTAATTTGATTTTATAGCAGCCTAGAAGGAATTGAAATTTCGAATATCCAACAAAGGATGTTTAGACCTCTTGTGAATCTCTCTCACATGTAAGTAGACATTTTTTTTGCTCATAACCTTGATTTTAATGTTTATTGTTCCCTATGTATTTTGATAACATATCAGTTCTTGATCCTTCTAATCTATTAATGTGTTCTACCAATTTGTCTGCTAAATGCTGAATTTTTGTGTCTTCCTCCTGGGCCTCAAATTTATGTCATGATCCTACCCAAGGTGGTGGTGTTAGGAGGCATAGCTTTTGGGAGGTGATTGGGTCTTAGGTCAGAGTCTTTATGAGTGGGGTTAGTGGCTTTAAAAAATACTCTGGAGGTGTTGGAGGCATACATAACTCAGTGGTTAGAAAACTTGACTAGCATAGCCAGATGCGGCTACACATGTGTGCACACACCTGCTTGGAATACTGGTACATGCCTACAATCCAAGCACTCTGTGAGGCTGAGATGGGAGGTTCACAAATTTGAAGCTAGCCTAAGCTATTTTGTGATATGCAGAGACCCTGCCTCAAAATAAATAACAAAAAAGGACTGGGAATATAGTTCAGGCCCTGGCTTCCAGTCTTGCTAAAAAACAAACAAAACCTGTCTCAGCTCTGATACCGTTCACACATATCAATATGTGCCTAGCAAGCAATACAATGCTGCCAAGGGAAGACCCTGGAGCGCATGTAACAAATGTACAATAAAGGAACGTGCTCACTTTGGCTGCACACATGC
Organism: Ctenodactylus gundi; assembly: GCA_004027205.1. NCBI lineage: Eukaryota > Metazoa > Chordata > Mammalia > Rodentia > Ctenodactylidae > Ctenodactylus > Ctenodactylus gundi. Next base: position 289,478 of record PVKB01000664.1, read on the forward strand.
TAAAATTGGAACAGTACAGAGAAGATTTGCATGATCCTGTACAGGATGACATCCAAACCCATGAGCACTCCTAAAATACAAAAAAAAAAAAAGAAAAAGAAAAAGAAAAAAGGAGAATTCCCCCAGGAAAATTGTTTCTACCATCAGGACATGACTGTATTAGTACAGAGTTGAGATCATAAACTCTGGAAAATTGTATTCAGGCAGCATATGTGGTTGTCCTATTGATTATAAACTTTGGAAATATTTTCTAATTGAATCCAATCCACAGCAAGTATTAGGATGACCTCCATACCAGGGTCACTAATCTTCAATAATCCAGACATGACGTGTCACCCACTATCAACTCTGTAGTCTTGCTTATATTTTAAATACAACACAAGGCACTGTTTTTGTTTTCTGTACTTCTTCAGGCACGGTGCTTATAAAAGGTTCTTTGGTTGCTACCTAAATAGGCAAAACTGAGCTTATTGGAAGAAAATAGTGTAGCTCATGAAATCCAACAGACAATGGAAGCAACAGACTTGAGTTGGAAAGAAACCACGGCAACAGTAGTCACACAATGGTCTTATGCAGACACTGCTGAAGTGGTCCATCCGGTGCAATGAGTTAGAGTCAGAGTTTCAGGCAAAAGAGCCTAAATGGGGGTGTTAGGCTTAGCTACCCGGGCCAGCGGAGGGCTCCACTGAGGGTCCACATGGCTTCCCACATGGTGGAGAAGGGATTCCATCCACAGAGGCCAGGACTCTCTCTGGAAGGAGCCTGGACGGTAGGCAGCCAAACTACAGGACAGGGACCTCCCGTTGTTCTGTTGGCCAAGTGAAGGGCACCTAAGATACGTAAGGCAGGGAAATCGCAGCCAAAACTCCTTCCTTCCTCAGTGCTGCCACCCTCTCCCACCATAGTTCATAGAGAAAATGGACCTCACAGGAGGGAGATATCAGTAATTGAATTTGGTTTAAAAAATAGTGATAATCCAGTTTTTTCTTTGTTACTATAGTATTTTTGTGCTATATAAACTGTTTTTTTTACCCAACATATGATTTTAGAGGCAAAAAGACCTAGTCTAAACTCCAGTTTACAATTACAAAAAAAAATTCCTAGCAAATAATTTTCTTCCATTTGAAGATCCATCCTCTCCTACGAGGATGCTAACACCTACCTCATAAAGTTCACTTGAGGGTGCAGTTCTTCTCAGTAGAAAAGACTCAGAAAATGTGCCAGGTGTTATGTCAGCAAACTATGGTAATTACTGATTCTCCGGGTGTGATTTTTTTTTTTATCAACAATGGAAGACACTGTATTGATGAAAGGGTCGCTCATCCAAACAGTCACTGAACCATTCATTGAGCTGCAGAATGTGACCAAAAGATGGGTGTGTTACCAAGTCTGCAACATAGTAAGTGCTACAACAGAAGGCCTGAGAGCAGGGAGGGAGGGCACGATGTCACACTCCTGCTGAAGGTTCAGGGCAAACTGGGCTGCAGCCAGAAGAGCTATGGCCCAATGCCAACTCATGTTGACAGAAATCAAAAAACTTACTAAAACTTTCTTTGGATAAATTCATTCTCCTTTCACGAATTAACAGCTCCATCATATTATCAGACATGTCTGCCACTTGTATGTTCATCCTGCCTGTTTGCTACTCTCACCCTCATCTGAAATCACTGTGTAGCCCAGGCTGGCTTTAAACACACGGCAGTCCTCCTGCCTGAGCCTTCGTAGTGCTAGGGCTACAGGCGTGCACCACCACACCCAGCTTCCATGGTGCTGGGAATCAAATGCAAGGCCTTGTGCTTGCTAGGCAAGTGCTTTAACCACTGAGCTATGCCCCCCAGCCCACCCACACGTTCTTTTAGGGTGATGTCAAATTAATAAGAAACCAAAGTTGAAAACTGCAGAATGCCTAATAATTTATTCTGAATCTTGTATGAAGACATCTTTCTACAAAGAAAATGCCAAAAATACATTGTGCATGGTGACACACAGAATTTTGCAGTGCTGTTTGGTCTTCACCTCTCACCCAGATACTTTAAGAAGTTCCAGTACTGCGGACACGCCCCCCACGTGCGCAGCTGTAAGCCCAACACTGACGGGATCTCATCGCTGGAGGATCTCTTGGCCAGCATCATCCAGAGAGCGTTTGTCTGGGTCGTGTCCACAGTCACCTGCTTTGGAAACCTTTTTGTGATTTTCATGCGGCCTTACATCAGGTCCGAGAACAAGCTGCATGCTACATCCATTATTTCTCTCTGCTGTGAGTATTTTCTAGCTAATGAGTAGCTCTGAAACGTACAAAAACCATTGCTATTGGCCGGAGGAACAGCACAGCCATTAAATAGCTTGCCTAGCAGGCCCAAGGCGCTGAGTTCGATTCCTGGCACCACATACTCAGGGCGTGGTGGCACAAGCCTGTAATCCTAGTACTCAGGAGTCAAAGGCAGGAGGATGGTCATGAGTTCAAGGCCAGCCTGGACTACAGAGCAAGACCTTGTCACAAAAAAAAAAAAAAAAATTTAGGTAGTATTTTATGAAAGCTTTTGAGATGAGATTGGGTAGTGTTAGGTTAAGTAAGTAATGGAAAAAAGCAACAGAACCAGAACCGCCCTCAAGAAGTTCGTCGTCTGAGTCACTGGCCTAGGCCCTCGCTGCGGTCTCCCAAGCAGAGCGCCCGTGTGCGCGTGGCGAGGTGGTGCTGGCATGGAACACGGATCACGGACCATGCGCATGCACTTGGCCTGGAGCTCCGCCCCAGCTGGGGTGCTCCCTCACACGTGCTCCCCCAACTTCCCCTAATAGTCTACCATCCCATTTGTTGTCAGGGCCAGGTGTGTCATAAATAGCACTCAGAAAACATCTGCTACTCTCTGCTGTTATCTGTGAAATGCTTGAGCTATGTTCAATTTCCCTAATAAAAGCTAGAGCCTAGCTTCAATGTTAAAGAACTGGGATCAGACTAGTGATGTATACGATGGTGTGATTTTAGGGACTTCATGTGCAATGCTTGCAGAATCAAAATATCTCAGCCACCAGACATGGCAGTACATGCCTATAATCCCTGTCCTCTGAGAGATTGGGGCAAGTAGATTGAAATTTTAACCCGGCCTGGGCAATTTAGAGTCTTAACAAGACCTTGTCTCAAAATCAAATATAAGCAAAGGGCTGGGGGCATAGGTTAGTGTGCAAGCTTTGCGTCTAACCCCAGTACCAAATAAATAAATGAAGACATTTCTTAAAACCCCAACTAATTTTGAATATGACATATTTGTTTTAAAATGTCAAAAATGGAGGCTGGGAGTGTAGTTCAATGATTAGACTACTTTCTAGAAAGTGTGAAGCCCTGGATTTGGTCCCCAGCACCACGTAATATAGCTGGGACCAGTGGTTCATACCTGTAACCCCAGCACTCTGGAAGCTGAGGCAGGAGGAATGCCTTGAGTTCTAAGCCTGCCTTGGGTTCATAGTGAGTTCTGGACCAACCTGCACTGCAGAGATTCTGTCTCAAAGCAAAAATAAAGTCAAATTTTTCAAGTAGGATACACACAGAAAATTAATTTTGGAATGGAACAGATAAAAAGAGCCAAAAATTTTTTTAAATGGTAAGAGACAGCCATAGAGTACAGTTTTGCTTAGGTCAGCTCCGGTACCTAATTTAAGCCCCCTAAAATTATACCAACTGGAATACACTTCGTGATTATTCATATCCGCTGAACTCAGACTTCAAAATTCACAGTTTTCATTCTATCACAGAAACTTCGGAGCTAGTTTCTCAGGGTTTTGGGTGGCACCCTTAGCTTGCTGGGCAGGGAGAATTTCAGGGGAAAAGCTGAACCAAACGGTGCCTCCCATCTAGCTCTCGGCAGAGATGTTCAAAACCACCGGGTATTGTTCACTCACCCTACACTGCTACAGTAAGTGACAGGACTGGAGAGCAAGAGACCAGAGGGCTGCTCTTACCAAAAAGGGTGGGTAAATTCTCATTTCTAAGTAAAGGGTGTGGGTGGGGGTGGGGGGGTGTGCGCGCTCCCACGGCGAAACTGGTAATTGGTACTTCCATGATGTCTACGTACCTGTCTAACGTTGTGGAACTGTCTGACCCCGCAGGTGCCGACTGCCTCATGGGTGTGTACCTATTTGTGATCGGGGCCTTTGACCTCAAGTTCCGCGGCGAGTACAACAGGCACGCGCGGGTGTGGATGGAGAGCGCTGCCTGCCAGCTGCTAGGGGCCTTGGCCCTCCTGTCCACAGAGGTGTCCGTGCTGCTTTTAACATTTCTGACACTGGAGAAATACGTCTGCATTGTGTATCCTTTCAGATGTTTGAGACCTCGAAAACACAGAACAATCACAGTCCTGAGTCTCATTTGGATTGTGGGGATTATTGTGGCTTTCCTTCCGTTAAGCAACAAGGGATTTTTCAAGAACTACTATGGTACCAATGGAGTATGTTTCCCTCTTCATTCGGAAGGTACAGAAAACATTGGCGCCCAGATCTATTCAGTGACTATTTTTCTTGGTAAGAAACATTTTTGCTGTTTGGGGGGGGTTTTGTTTGTTTGCTTGTTTGTTTTGAAGCAGGGTCTCGCTCTGCAGTCCAGGCTGGTCTTGAACTCACTATGTTATCCACACTGGCCTCAAACACACAGCAATCCTCCTGCCTCAGACTCCTGAGTAGCAGGATTACAGGCATGATCCACCATGCTCAGCTTAGGCGGTGCTGGGGAACCAAACCCACGGCCCTGAGCTTGCTACGCAAGCCCTTTAACCACTGATCTATACCTCCAGCCCCTTGGTAATAAACTTTATATTACAAGCCCTTACCTTCATTCCTGGGATAATTCACAGTATGAAACTCAGTATGCTTTCTAATATTTATTAATTTTTACTTCAAATTTTCTAATTGGTTTTTCTCAGTCAAGTTAAGAGTATATTCTTTAAGAATCCCTAACAGGCATTTCGTCCCCAAATCACTCCTTTATTAATAAAATTCCAATCTGACATACTCAGAAAAACGCATCGAACACTTATGTTTCATATACTTGCCTTAATAATATTAAGCAAAATATAACTGGGCCCTCTACAAAAATATGAACATAATTCATAAAATAATATGAACAACATAAAGACAAAATGTTTTTTTGTATTGTTCTGTTTTCAGGACTGGGGATTGAACCTAGTGTCTTCCTATTGAGCTACATTCCCAGCCCTTTTTGTTTTGAGACAGAGTCTTGTTAACTTGCTAACGTGCCCAGGCAAGACTTGAACAGATGATCCTCCTGCCTCAGCCTCCCAGAGTGGTGGGATTGCAGGCATGAACCACTATATCTGGCCATAATGGTATTTATGATCTTTTGAACTGATATGTGTAATCACAATTTAATATACATACTTAATTTAATATACATACAACTCTTCTGAACTGACAATGTAAAAATATTACCGAAGTACAGCACAAAACATAAAACAAATCATTTAATACTAGAAAGCTTAAAGACAAAGAGTACCTAAGATTTACTGTCGTTTTACTATTCTATTCCATTTTCTTCCCTTTTCTTTTTTTCTTTCTTTCTTTCTTTCTTTCTTTCTTTTTTTTTTTTTTGAGACAGGGTCTCACTCTGTACCCCAGGCTGGTCCTGAACTCACTGTGTAGCCCAGGCTAGCCTGGGACTCAGGACAATCCTCCTGCCTCAGCCTCCTGAGTGACATGTTCCGTCATGCCTAGCTTTATGTGGTGCTGGGGAATCAAGCTCAGGGCCTTGGGTTTGCAAGGCAAGCTCTTTAACCACTGTACCATTCTTCCAGTCCCTAATATTCCATTTTAAATTCAAACATTACTTCAATAATACTTCAACTCAAAAGGATTCATGGTTTGTAATTTTTACACCATATGTACATGCACAAAATCCTCAAGTTCAGTGTAAACATTATGTATCTCATATATACATATTAGTAAAACAAGAAGAAAATTTGTGATACGCTGAGGTGTAGCTCTGTGACAGACAGCTTGCACAGGCCCTGCATTTGGGTCTATTCTCAACATTTGAAAAAAAAAAGAACTAAAAAAATGATTTCTTTGTATTTTAGTAATTATAAAAAATGAACACACGTGCATTATGCTCTTTGCATCTTGAATAGTAACATGTAAGGGAGTGTTCTATTCATTTATTTGTTTGGAAAAATGTTTATTTACATTGTTCAATGTTCCTTTCGACCTGAACAGGTGTGAACTTGGCGGCATTCATCATCATCGTTTTTGCCTATGGAAGCATGTTTTACAGTGTTCGCCAGAGCACCATCACAGCAATGGAAATACAGAACCAAGTTAAAAAAGACATGGTCCTTGCCAAGCGGTTTTTCTGTATTGTGTTTACTGATTCATTGTGCTGGATACCCATTTTTATACTAAAATTTCTTTCGCTGCTCCAGGTAGAGATACCAGGTACAATATTTTTCTTTCCATAAAGAAATAATTCATCTGTTTATGCAGCGCTCTTCTAAGATGTGCGATTAAGATTTTTATCACCAGCTCCAAAAACAGTAAGTCAAATTTGCCTGTACTTCAGGTTCATCCATCAATCAAATGTTTCTGAGAGGAAACTGCATGTCTTTTTACATAAATACCCCATAACACAATTAGTCTTGGGACAAAGGAACAGTAAATTATATAAATGACATGCTGTATTGAAATCAATTCCATACAATCAAAACAGCACTGAGATTCCTTCTTACTTCAGTAAGAATGGTTACCATTAAGAACTCAAAAAACAACAAATGCTGGTGAAATTTTGGGGAGAAAAGAACCCTCTTATATTGTTTATGGGTGTGTAAGCTGGTACAGCCACTGTGGAAAGCAGTATGGAGATGGCTCAAAATACCAAAAATAAAAATTCCATTTGCCACAGCTGTACCTCTTCTAGATATCTTTCCAGAACAGTTAAAGATGTTGTATATCAGTGATACATGCACACCCACGTTTATAACAACACAACTCTTGCAATAGCTGAATCTTGGAAGCAGCCTATATGTCTACCAAGAGATGAATGGATAAAGAAACCATGCATTGTCTTAGTTACTTTTTCATTGCTGAGCCAGAACACCTGACATCCACAACGTTAGGAAGGAAATATTTATTTTAGCTCACAGTATCAGAAAGTCACAGTCCATTCACAGGTGGGCAGCTAGAAATGGGAGAACCGTGTGGTAGGGCCAGAGCCAGAGAAAAGAGCTCCTCCTGGCGTGGCAAAACAGAGTCCAGGAGGAAGGGCAGAACCAGCCCATGCCCCTCCAGGTCAAGCCCCAAGCATCTGCCCTTTCTAGCCAGGCCCACCCTGCCAACAGTACACAGTATTCGTAAGTACGTGAGGCTTTTGGGGAACACTACACAACCAAACCATTGCATTCCATTCCTGTCCCCAAAAAGACTCACATCCACCTCCTTAATGCAAAATGCATTTAATCCTTTTTAAAGAGTTGTCAAAGTCTTAACCGTTTCAGCACTGCTAAGAAGTTCAAGTCCAAAGTCTCCTCTGAGACACGGCAGACTCTCAGCTGTGAGCTCCTATTAAGCACTTCCAACACACAATGGCAAAGGGTAAATGTTCTCATTCCAAAGGGAGAAATGGGAGGATAGAAAGCAATTGAATCAAAACAAGTTCTACACTCAGCAGGGGAAGGGTTAAATCCTGCAGCTCCATGCCCAGCACCTGGAGTAAACTGTAGCAGGGTAAACTGTAGCTAGAGGTAAACTCCAAAGGCCTCGGATGACCCTGCCCCTACAGCCTTGCTGCTGGTTGCAACCTCCATCTTCTCTCCTTTGGGCTGGATCCTCTCACAGCCTGTAGCTTTTCTCAGCAGACAATCCACGTTCCTGACCTCTCCATATTTTGGGGAGTCTCTATTGCAACTTAAGCTTCTCCCTTTACAGCTTAATTACTGTCCTCCCAGGATTACACTACCTGGCCTCCAAGGCTTTCCTCTGAAATCTGGGTAGAAGCATCCATAAACCTACAACTCTTTTACTCTACAAACCTATAAAGTGAGTGGCGTGTAGATGTTGCCAAGGTCCATCACCGGCTTGAGAAGTAGCCTTGCCTCCTTGGACAAATTCTGTACAGGCTTTCAGGTTCTTAGATGGTCCAAAAAAACATTTCTCTCCTTGGCTTTACAGCTTGCCCTAGGGTACTCTTCTCAAAGTAAAATCTTTCCTCCTTCCACCCTTGAATCAGTAAAGACTGGGACCTTGTTGACCTTTGAGATGCCTTCAAGGCATCTTTTCTATAGACCTGATTGTAAGTACTTGGCTACTTGCTAATGCTAGTCTCTTTAACTTCCCCATGCTCATCTGCCCCACTTCTTCAGGGCTTTTCAGTCTGGGAAAACTGCAAACTTTTTATATCATCTTTCTCTGCTGTTTTTTTCTCCTGCTTTTCACCAGAGTAGGCTAAAAGCTACACACAGTAACCATGAACATCAGGCTGCCTTGAGATTTCCTCCACCAGATTAATTAGTCCACGGCCCTTAATCTCAGTTTCAGGCAAAGTCCCCGAAGGAGGACAAAATGCCAATACACTTTTGGCCAGATCATTTTTAGACCAATAATTACGTTCTCCCCACTTGAAACTTCTTAAAACCCAAAATATAAATGACTACAAGAGCAAAGTAAAGGAGAGATGATCACAACAGGGAGACAGACTATGTAGCTACCAGGGGAAAGAAGATCTGGGCAGAGGAGGCAGGAGGGTGGGGAAGAAAGGGGAAGTATAGAAAGTTAAGATGTGGAGCTGGAGGAATGGCTCAGCGGTTAACGCGCTTGCCAAAGCTTGTTAAAGTGCTAAGTCAAGTGCTAAGTACTCGAGTTCCAATCCCCAGAACCACATAAACTGGGCGTGGTGGCGCATGCCTGTAATCCCAGCATTCGGGAGGCTTAGACAGGAGGATAGCCATGAGTCCAAGGCCAACCCGGGCTCCATACCGAGTTCAGGACCAGTCTGGGCTGCAGAGTGAGGCCCTGTCTCAAATTTAAGATGCAATATGTACCGATTCAATATATGCAATATACACCATTTCTGTAAGTTCAATGTAGTTGCTCTGTGTCACAAACACATACTAATAAAAAAAATAAAACCTGAGTGGGGAGAGAACTTGCATGCTTAAGAGGTCCAGAGTGGAAAACAAGATAAAACAATTGTCAAATACTTTTTTTTTCAGAATGTAAGAAATTTTTGTTCTTGGAATATATGTAATTTAGAGAACATTGCCCTTTGAGAAATAATAGAAGAAAACACTCTTATTTAAGGTAATACATATCATTTCCATTAGGGTGATTGTTATCTTAAAACACACACAACCTGGAATTCCAGCCCTATGGAGGCCTAGGCAGGAGAGATGCACATTCGAGGCTCTCCTGGGCTACATAGAGAGATCCTGTTTCAAAAACGTACAAAACACACCGCCCGCACATGCACGCACATGCGCATACACACATACACGCACAGAGCGAGCAAGCAATCGCGCACACAGAGAGAGAGAGAGAGAGAAAGAGAGAGAGAGAGAGAGAATGTTTGTCAGAGAGAGAGAGAGAGAGAGCCGCAGATGTCACCAAGGACATGGGAATTGGAACTGTGTGCACGCTGATAGAGACGGAAATCAGTGCGGTTGCTGCTGAAAGCACGCAGTGACAATAGTCAATCTGCCATTGCCCTACAGTCCAGCAACTGCATTCTGGATAAGTAAACAAAATAGTTGAAAGCAGGAGCTCAGACAGACATGTACAGACCCACGTTCATTGCAGCACTATGCACAGTAGCCAAAGGCAGAAGCAGCCCCAGCGCCCTCAGAAGGCTCGATGGACAGCACCATCATAGCCATGTGCACGGCCTGTAAAGGAGGGACGCTCCAAGGCGGCGACGGTGAGGATGAACCTTGAGAACACTGTGTTAGGGAGGTGAGCCAGGCACAAGGACGAGGTTGATGATTCCTCTTCCGGTGAGGACCCTGGGGAAGAACCCAGTGACGGCTGCCAGGGTGGAGAAGAATGAGCAGGCGTGACTTAGAAGGTGTAACTTCAGTCTGGGAAGATGAAAGCATTCTGGAGGTGGCTTGTGGGGACGGCACTCACCACTCCGGCTGCACTGAATACTACAGACCTGTACACTTAGATATGGTGAAATGGGGAGCTGGGGATACAGCTATGTCATAGAGCCCACCTCATATACACAGGGGCCTGGTACACGCCCATGCACCTCATAGACAAAACAAGTTAAGATGGTAAATTTTATTTTATGTACATTTTACTACAAGAAAAAAATGTGACAATGTCTCATTAATTACATATAGTGTATGTGCACACTTTTAAATGTGAGTATATGTATAAATTCTAATTTAAAATCATACCTATATACACTCATATAGATACACACACACACGCGCTATATATATATATATAGCGTGTGTGTGTGTGTGTGTGTGTGTGTTATGCCAGGGATGGAGTCTAGAGCCTCATACATGCTAAGCAAAATGCTCTCTCTGAGTTATATCCCCGACCCCCAAGGTGATTTTTTTAAGATAAGTTTAGCCAAAGAAGTTTTTAATGAAATAAATATATGATCAAAGATCTAAAAGTACATACCTGTTTTTATAATCAATATGTGATAGAAATCTACTAAAGATAAGTTTCAAGCTGGAGAAATAGCACAGGGATTAGAGTAATTGCCTAGCAAACACAAGGCTCTGAGTTTGATTCCCCAGTGCCACATAAGGCAGACATAGTGGTGCATGCCTTTAATACCAGCACTTAGGAGGCTGAGGCAGGAAGATTGTTGAAAGTTCAAGGCCAACCTGGGCTATATAGCAAGTTCAGGACCAAGCTGGATTAAAGATCAAGACCGTCACCAAAATATATATATATATATATATATATATATATATATATATATATATATATATATATATTTATTTTTGAGGTAAGGTCTCTGTATACCTGAACTCACTATGAAATCTAGGCTGGCCTTGAACTCACAACAGTCCTCCTGACTTAGCCTCCCAAGCGCTGGGATTACAGGCATGTACCACTGTGTCTGGTTTATGTGGCACTGGGGAATCAAACTCAGGGCTTTGCGTTTGCAAGGCAAGGACTTTAAGCACTGTGCCATTCCTCCACCCCCTTAAATTTTTTGAAATCTGTGTATTCCAAGAAATACTGGATGCATCATCTACTAACTAAAACATTTTTAAAGATACGATTTAAGTACTAAACAATGCGTGTTTCCTAAAATTGAATTGTAACACTGTGTCATTACTTTATGGAAAGATTTCTGCCAATGGGATGTTTTTATTCATGCTGTTAGGAGATGCTACTTAGCAGAAAAACCTGTCCTTCTGCAGCCTCAGCCTCCCGTCAGATGCTGACTTTTTGGAAAGACATCCTGGAAACAATGTAGAGTTGGTGTTTAGTTATGGGACATTAAAGGAAAAAAAAATAAAGACTTAAAAGTGGACTGCAGGTAGAAGATACAGGAAAGGGAATTTCTCTGCTTGTAAACATCTCTTCCCACTCAGACGGCCTATTTCATTTTTCTCTTCCAGGTACCATAACTTCTTGGGTGGTGATTTTTATCCTACCTATCAACAGTGCTTTGAATCCAATTCTTTATACTCTGACCACAAGACCATTCAAAGAAATGATGCATCGGTTTTGGTACAACTACAAACGAAAGAGGTCTGTGGACAGCAGAGGAAGTCAGAAAGCATACCCCCCGTCGTTCTTCTGGGTGGAAATGTGGCCTCTGCAGGGGATGCCGTCTGACTTAGGGAAGCCAGCTGTCTCGTGAACCCCTGTGAAATATCACTGGCTTCTCATGCAACTGGACTCAATTCCTATTCATAACTTTCTCAAAACTCCATTTCTACACAGAGAATACTGTGGAGTGCTTCTGGAGGGTTTCTTGGTATGAAATACTCCCAAATTAATCATTTCCAATAGTGGCTAAGATGAGTTAGGTTACAGGTGGCTAATGTTTATATAAAGGGAAGTGATTATAGTGATTATGCATATATATGGACATTTTGCATAGAAGATTAACAGAAATCTGCTTCAGAAAGGTCAATTCATACTTCTACCATTTGTTTACTGAGGACCCATTATGCATGTGATATTGCAGTATATTGCTAGTAGACAGCATAGAACCTTTCCAATTTCCATTTCCAATCTGTAAGTTGTGTTTAAGCCCAAAAGACTATGCAAATCCAACTACAGCTCCTAGCTTGAATAGAGCTTCATCTGTCATGCATATCAGAAAACACGGGAATCACAGACATTTTTAAATCTGGTGTACAGTTTCAGAATACTCAGTGTAATTGCATAAAAGAAAACATGTTTGTACAATATATTCTGTTTTAAAATTTCCTTTCTCATTCAGTCTCCATACACTTGAAAGCCAATACACTTATTATGAACAAATGAAGATTCACTATAAGCCCAAAGCAACACTTCTCTATCATTTTCTGCACAATTCTCTCTTTCTGCACTTTAAATGAGCAAGAAAGCAAGCATTTCGTAAAGGAGGAAGCCAGAAAGGCCAACAGGAGGATCCAGTCTTAGACTGATGGAAGAGAACTGAGGGTCCAGAAGCAAACCTTCACGTTTTCAGCTCATTGATTTCAAGAAGGACGCCAAGACCATCACATAAGATGGCCTTTTCAACAAGTGATCCTGCGATGGCTGGATACTCACACGCAAAGGAACAAAGTAGGACCCAAACTTCCCTCCATATGCAAACATCAACTTAAAATGAATCAACACTCCAAATACAAGGACTAGAATGTGCAATGCTTAGAAAAAAACATAGAGGTGACTCTTCAAGACCTAGAACTTGGCAATGGATTTGATATGAGAACAAAAGCGTGAGCAACAAAAGAAATATTAATTGTATTTCATTTAAATTAAAATTTTGTGCATCAAGGGAAATTATCTAGAAAGTAAAAAAGACAAGCCACCAGGATATGAGAAAATACTGTAAATGATATATTTGGGATGGTCTTAATATCCAGAATATCCAAAAATGCTTAACTCCAGATCCAACATTTTTTAAATGGGCAGAAGATTTTATCAGCAAAATATTTCTCCAAAATAGACATGCAGATGGCCAATAAGCACATAATTTGCTTAACATAACTAGTCATTAATGAAACACAAATTAAAGCCACAATGAGGAAACCCTTCACACCCAATTTGTTATCAATAAATGTTGGAGAAGTCGTGTAGCAATTAAAACCATGTAATAGCTAGTAGGGATGAAAATGATGCAGTGACTGTGAGAAAGTTTAGCAATGCCTTAAAAATTTTTTTAAAATTTAATTACCCAGTGTAAAAATATGATTGCCCCCTATGACCCAGTGTATTACTCACTTTGTCATTGGAACAAAACAGCTGACAATGAAAACTTGAGAAGAGGTTTATTTTGGCTCACAGCTTCAGATGATTTGGCCCACAAGTTGCAGGCTCTGGGCAGAACTGGGATGACAGAAGAGCCTGGCAGAAGAAAGCTGCTCGACTGTGGCAGCCGGAAGCAGGAAGGGGAGAGCCAGGGAAAGGAATGTGCCAGCCTTCCAGGTCTAGTCCCCTACATGTGCCACATGATGGCCACCTGCAGCTAGGAAGTCACTAAGGCACTAATCACTGATGTGCTCAGCACCTCTATTATCCAATTACATTCCAGAAACCTCACCTCTGAACACATGAAACTCTGGGGAGACATTTTAGATCTGTACCACAACACTGAGAGATTTCATTGCTAAATATAAACCCAAAAGAACTGAAAACAGGACTCAATACTTCTATGCAAATATTTGTTGCAGCATTATTCACCATAACCAAAGATGAGAACAACCCAAGTGCTCTGATGAACAAAATGTGATACTGATACAATGGAATAGTACTCAGCTGTTAAATTTGACTCATGTTACATGAAAAGTGCTAATATTGTAAAAAAATAAAATATTTTACAAAGCCAGATATAAAGATGATTCTATTCACATGACACACCTAAAATAAACAAATTCATAAAAACATAAAGTAGAGAATCCTAGGGGTGGGAGGGAAGTCAAGAAAGTGAGGGCTAATTTGCTCAGGTGATCATTAAAGGTTTTAAATGTTTCCAAAAAGTAATACATGGTGGGGGGCAGGGAGTGAATGCTTTAAGAGGTAACTAGCATAAGTATTCTAGTTCCGGAAAAAATATTACTGTGTTCTCCACAGAAACACAGATAAACACGTCAAATATATATAAGAAAATATTACAAAGAACTGGCTTGTGTGATTATGGAGAAGGCATTCTAAACGTCTGCAGAGTTGCTGTTCCAGTTCAAATCTGAAGGCTGGTAAGAAGCAGAACCAGGAAGATCCACTCTCAGTTCAAAGGCTGACAGGCAGGATTCCTTCACGCTGGGTATGGACAGCCTGGGAGGAAGCCTTACAAGATGTCATAGCATGAGGCTAAGCAAATAAATAGAACAGAACTGACAGCTCAGTATTTGCCACTTACAAGGTAAGTGGAGACAGGTGTTGCAACTGAAATAAGGGAAGAAGAGCTATATACATGCAAAACTGAACAGAGCAAGCTCCTCAAATCATGCAAAACTAAAAACAATTTTAGTTGGATTAAACACCAAAATTTTTAATAATTTAAATTTTTGAAAGGACAGGAAAATCAGTATCTTCATGACATTTCCTACACAAAATCCAAAATGAAAAAAACCGTCTGCGATTAGATAAAGTGCATTAAAAATAAGCTTTATTCAAGGAGATTTCATATTTAAACTACAAAGATAAATCATACTATGAAAGACAGTTGAAATACACACAATAGATCATTAATACTCCAAATCTCTATCTGTAAAATGCCAAGGCAAATATAGAGAAGGGTTTATAAACATGGCCTCAGAAATCGCACTCCCTCCATTCCCTCAGTGTTCTGGCAGGAACGCAAGCCAGGCCTCTTCTTTGTGGGAGGTGCCCACACACAGAGAACAGACTACAGAAGTGCGATCCAAACTATCTGCAAGCTGGCTAACATATACAGAAAATAGTATTTCACAGAGTCTGAAAACACAAATATGCATTAAAAACATAAAAACACAAAAGAATGGGGATGTAATTTGCTGGATACAGCATTTAGTAGATCAGGTACCTGGTCAGATACCCAACAGGGCAACAAACAAACACCAACTAGAATGTATAATGAACACCTCTCAGACAGTGGTACCTCTAGAGAGGAGGGAAGACCATAGGGTCAAAGCAGTGACAAAACAAGCTTCTAACAGAGCTAATACTTATACTCCAACTTTCACAGACACACAGATAGATTTGAAGAAAATATAGCCAAAATATAAACATTAAATCTGCATGGTTAGCACACATTCACCTTTCCTCTATGCTGGAAATAGATCAATAAAAAGTTTCAAAATAATGAACCTAAGAAAATGGAAAATTTGTTTTTCATAAGTTTATTTTTTGCACATTTTGAAAGCTACATTTCTTTTCTGTGTGTGTTTGAGACAGATTCTTATTATGTACCTTAGGCTTGCTTCAAATTGGCCATTATCCTGCCTCAGCCTCCCAAGTGTGTCCTACCATGCCTGACTTACAATTTTCAGATTATAAAAAAAAATTCCTAATACTGAAGTATTTCTTTGGTATAGCAATCATACCATATGTATGGTTTGTAACTAAAAAAAATAGTAATTAAAAAATAATCAAAAACTAGTCATAAACAAGTATACCATATAATATGCTAAACAAAACTATTACTTGCCCATCCATTTGTCCCCTTTCGTAGCCCAATAGTGGGTCTTTAAAAATGAGGTTCTCTACACATTTTCTTATCACACAGAATTAAAATGTTATATGAAATTAGATGATGTCCAGCAATTATGCATAATAGATCATTAGGGAATTACTTATGAACATACAAAACAAACCATCTGAACATAACATGGGATACAGAACTCATAAAATGAAACATTGTCTCTAAACATCAAAAAGTAACATTACAGGATTTGTAACATAAAACACTGTCAATAAAGTCAGACAATATGAAAGCAATTACATCATTTAATTTTGATGCATTGGAAATAAAGTAAATTCTTTCAAATTATTATGTAAATAACTTGCAAATCTCCAAAAGCAATAGCACAGAGCCACAAATTTTACAAGGTATTTTAAGACAGCAATCTAACATATAAAATATTAAATATAAAAACATTAACTGTAAAGTAGCTAACACTAAAAATATTGCTTTCAATTATTAAAATAAATTTAAAATGAATTCTTCAAACCACACTTTTTTCCTTTTATGAAGTTATTTTTTTAAAAAGCATTTATAGAAGAGCGAAAAAATATTTTTTAAAAAATTACCATCAGAATTCAAATCCCCATTAGAAAAGAACACTTCTTCAAGTTCTGATTCATGCATTTTTTTAGACAATTAGACTTCATGTTAAAAAATAAGAAAACACAGTTTTTAACTATGTTTGTCAGGGTTATTTTGCAAGTATTTACTGAGTGTTGTATGGTGATTACTAGGTATCAGAGATGTAACAGTAAGTAAACCTCAGCTAACTACCTTTAAAGAATTAGCCTAATGAAGTTGGATCAGCCGGAGCAGTTTCAGTTCCGTCCACTAGTCCATAAAATGATGTCCAACTTCCAACTCCCTATACTTGGCATCTCTTGCAAAAGAATGAATGATCCCCCCTAGTTTGCTACTGGTGAAACTGTGTCATCATCAGTATTACCGACTGGTGGAATTAACTTTTGTAAAGATTTCCACAAAGGTTTAGACCGCAGAACGTATTTAAGGATAAACAAATATAGTCAACATCAAAAAAATTATACTGTCAGTACTCTGCTTTCACACAAGTTAAGAAAAATTTCATTCCGAGTATGCAGAACTGCTGAGGAGGGGGCATCTTATGGATGCAGTACATGTGCAAATACATGCAAGGAAGTACAGATTACTACACAGTCATTATGTCAGCATCCAAGCACGTCAAGTCAGTTGTCAGGTTTCAAAGAATCGTAGCCTTCTTTCAAGAGGTCCCGCCACGTTTTAAGGAAACGTGCATTTTCTGTACACTTGAGGGTCAGCTCTTCTAGTTGAGCTGATACCGCAGATGTGGCTTCGAGAAGTCTGGTCAACGAAAACGCTGCCTGCAATTAATAAGAAAAAAAAAACGAAGTTTATTTTTTAAATTCTCATTTGACAGTCTAAAAATAAAAGTTTTGAATCCAAAGCCCAAATTATTTTCTTTAAAAGTCAGCAGATGTTCAAATTAAAACATTCAGTCTTTTGAAGGTATGAACTCGAAGCGTTAACAAATAAAATCATAAGAGCAGAAAGGGTCCACTCTTGGTGGGAAACTGACTTTTTTAATCCAATGTTTTCTTCGTCTGTTTATAAAACACCGAGTACACATCAGTTAGTACTTCACTCTACATATTCTACTTGCACTCATTACATGCAAAAACTTAAACCCTCCATCCGCACGTCAGCTATCTCATTAACAACACAAATGCGATAACGGAGTTCAAGCCCTAGCTTCAAATCAGTTCCAGGGGCCTCGCTCAGGAAGACGACGCTCAGTCCGGGGTCCCACCTGCCACGTCCGGAGTCTATAAACACCGACGCTGTGATCCGCCCTGCTCCCGCCGCGGTCTGCGGTCAGGCGGGGCGGCGGGCCCTTCCCAGACCAGACACTAACCATCGCGGGCCGGAGTCCTGCACGAAACCGTTAAACAGGCCCGGAGGGATGCCAAGGGGGACGGCAGGCTGGGTCCAGCACAGAGGAGGCCTCAGAGACGACGACAGCACGGCCAGCCGGCTCCGGGACGTCACCAGCGAGCACTAGGGCTCTGCGCCCCGGAGCGGAGATCGCAGCCGACCGGGCCCCCGACGGCCCGGGCAGCCGCGTCAGGGCGGGAGAGGGAGGGCGGCGGGCCAGCGCCGGGCCGCCGGAACCGGCGAGGCCGAAAGGCCTCGGCGAGGGAGCGGCGGCGGGGAGCCAGGCCCGGTCTCCACGCTACTGCCGGCGGCGCGGCCCCGACGGGCCGGACACTCACGTCTCCGATCCGCAACTCCACGTCCTCCAGCGGGTCCACGGTTCGGCCGCCGCTCTCCCTGGGGACCCGCCAGTCCAAACGCCCTGGGACGCCGAGGGAAGATGCCGAGGAGGAGTCTGAGGACAAGAGAGTGGTCTGGGGCGGCGGGGGCGGCGGAGAAACTGGAAACTCCTGCGGGTCAGCCATCGGACGGGGCGGGCACGGCGCAACCGGAGCCGAACTGCCGAACCGCCGAACCGAATACAGCAGTCTTTCAACCCCTCGCGCCCAAAGCCTAAGGGCTCCGCCTCCTCGCGCCCAAAACCCCGCCCTGTCACCTCTTGGGTCTCAGCCAGGCACAAGATTTCGTTTTTTTCGGGACAGCCAATCAGGTGTCAGTCCAGGCATGCTGGGCGACTCACTGCTCCTGCGCAGACGCCCAGCCTAACCCGAACGTCGTAGAACGGAAGACTACAACTCCCAGGATGCTGCGTGTGTAATCTCTCGCTCGCGCCCTCTCTTGCTGTTTTCCGGTGCTTGGGCGGGGACAAAATGGGCGGGCCCTGCCGCCTACCCGGTGCCGCGCGTTGCGCTGGGACTTGGAGTCCCTTTTTTTTTAGTCGTTTGCTAGTGACCCGGAAAGCCTCTGCGGCTGCCGCGTCACGTGTGGCGCCGGCGCAGAGCGGGAGGAGGCGGGAACGCTGAGGGGCAAGGGCGGTCCGCAGGACTGAGAGGCAAACTTCAGCGGGGCCGTAGGAGCTTCGTGACAAGTGATGACGCCCCCGACCGAATAAAGATCCAGCGCCCGCGGATTGCCGCAGACCGTCCTCTTCCCGCAGTGCCCAGCCGAGAGCGTGCTGGTCACTCTGACCATGTGGGTGCCGTGTGCCAAGCTGTCGTGCCCGGGTGAGAGGTTTGGAACGCTTGGTGGGAACAGGTTGGGGCAGAACAAGACTGGGCCACACCCGGGGACAGTGTGGCACCTCTACCCTCCCGCCTCTCCTTCCTGCGCTTTTCCCAGGTTAACATTGAGGAAAGGTCAGTGCTGTCGCCCAGCAGAGGACCCTGGCTTCCTCTCCTAGACGTTGCCCCAATTGGCAAAATTAAGATCTAGGCTAAAGGTCAAGAGCGGAGGCAGTTTGTCAACACCGCCCCCTCAGTGGACTCCTGTATCCGGTCTTTCCAAATCCTGGGCCTAATTCATCCCAAAGTTCAGGTGTTATTTTCTTGGGGAGAATCGAAAAAAATGTTTGCTCAGTTTTTCTTTTTGGGTCCTGACCTGACTTTCGTCTTTGCAGCCATTCTGGTCCAGTCTGAACGTGAAAGCTGATCGGTCACATCATGATTAGCATTCATATGCAGCCCGAGCCACCAAATTATATTTGGAGCTAGGAATTTTTCCCCATTGTCTAAGATCATCTCTGCTTCTGAGTGTTTCTTGATATTAATTGACATTTTTAAAGTTTTACTTAACAAAAAATTCAAGTTTAGAGGATCTTAAATTCTGTCATAATTGTCCTAATTTTTACATGTATAATTTACTTAAGTTTTAGTTAAGGAATCTCTCTCTCTCTCTCTCTCTCTCTCTCTCTCTCTCTCTCTCTCTCTCTCTCTCTCTCTCTGTCTTTGAGATAGGGTTTCATTGTCTAGCGCAGGCTGGTCCCAAGCTCACGACTTAGCCTTATGCCCATGGCAGTTCTCCTTCCTCAGCCTCCCCAGTGTTGGGATTACAAGCCTGCTGCACCATGCCTGCAGTTAGTTTTGGTCCTGGGGAGTCCAACTCGAGGTCTTGCGCTTTACTGGCTGGCCATTCCTCCAGCCCCTTGGTTATGGAATCCTTAAACAGTGTGAATACTGCTAACTTAAGGATGTTCTTACGTAAATTTTATAGAAGTAGAATTTTGTTAAATTTGCATTTACTCAGATATTAAGTTAGAACTTTGTTTAAAGGTTCTGCTCACATGTCTGTTACACATTACATGTATAGATGTACTGTATGTTTTTTGAGTATCAGTCTCTGGTAGATGGAGGCAGGAGGACCACAAGTCTTGAGACCATGTATCCAAATAAACAAAAATAAAAGCTGAAGATGTAACTCTATGTGTAGGTCCCTGGTTCAGTCGGTAGTCAGATGATATCTGCTGTACTGATTTAGATGCAATCAGCCCTGTGCCCAGAGGGCATTTCTTATTTCTTTGGATGCTCTCTCACTGACATTGTTGTAGCCTAGTGTTAGCACTGCTGGCCCTAAAAAGGTGGACATGTATGTAATAGCTGTGCGACCAACAGCACGGTGTTGAGTTCAATGGACTTTGTGACTTCTTTTCTCTACCACAACTTAGCCACAGTGCCTAAGTGTTCAAATTTCTGTGAGACACCAGAACTATTTTTTCTGAAAAAGAATAAAAATTGTGAGGTTAAAAAAAAATTCCATGGAAGAAATCAGACTTCACAGTTCTAGATATTGTCAAACCAATTATTGCTGTCCAAGCAGTAGACTAAAACATTTTGTGTTCCAGTAACCAGTTTTTAGAAGTAATGATAATTTCTAGATACTAACTACAACATAGCATGTAATAAACATTCTTTGGATACTGTGTTTGAACTTAGATCTGAGTTCACATATAATATCTATGTATTTCATACTTCCTTTCCAAGATTTAGAATACACAAGGAATTAGTAAAGGCTTAATAAAGCATTTCCAATGTTAGTTCATAGTTTTCATTTTCAATTAGAAAAAAATTGGTCTTCTCAACACTTTCTTAAAGATTACCAAAAATAGATTTATGATACGTAGAAGAGCTAAGTTACTCCAGATCTTTCTCCCACTGCACTCATGGCACTCTTTATTGACTGATGCCAGGTTTATGCCTTTTAAAATACTATTTTATTGGGAAGAATAAAACATTTTAAATATTAATTGTGCAGTTGAATGCTAAAGACTAAAAGTAATACATGGTCTGAGACCATGTATTCAAATAAACAAATCTAAAAGCTGGAGATGTAGCCACATGTGTAGGTCCTGGGTTCAGTTGCTAATACCACAAAAATTAAAAAATACATAATTTGTGTCAATCTGATTTTTATTGAAACATGTCATTTCTCCACTTAACCAGAAAGAAAACAATTTTCCACAGCCTCAAGGGCCATGCCTTCCAAAATAATTTCAAATCAATTAATAGTCTCAGAGCTTGACCGAATGTTACAAAGGATTGAGACCAAGTTTGACTAGGGATTTTCTGAATTTCTATTTTTAGGGGATAAGAGGTTGGATGTTTTGTTTTGTTTTGTTTTGAGACAGGGTCTCACTCTGTAGTGTAGGCTCATCCTAAACTCACTACTGTAGTCCTGGCTGGTCTTGTAATCCTGCCTCAGCCGCCCAAGTGCTAGGATTATAGTCATGTACCACCATGCCCAGCTGTTATGTGGTGCTGTGGGATTGAACCCCAAGTTTTGTACTTCCTAGGCAAGCATCTAACCACTTAACTATGCCCCCAGCCCTATCTGAATTTATATATTTATCTGCTCTAAGTGGGGATTGTAGCTACCTCACATATGAAGTTTTGAAGGATAACATGGTATTAAAGTGGAAAATTTTTAGCCTTTTCAGTTAGTCCACAAAAGTGTGAATTTCATGTGACATTCTCTTGTTTTTTGAGAGAAGCACTAGGGATTGAATTCAGGGTCTTCAACTGAGCTATATCCCAAGCCCCCACTTCCCTTTTCCTGAGACAGAATCTCTCTAAGTCACCAAATTGTCCAGAAGTATTTGCACTTGGAATCTTCATGTTTCAGTCTTCCATAGTACTGATATTACTCCCAGCCCATATGGATTTCTTTTTCTCTTTTGAGACAGCACCTTACTTCGTAGTTTGGCCTGATCCTAAACTCACTATTGAGCCTTGAACTCAAGGCAGTCCCACTGCTTCAGCCTCCCAACTGCTGAGGTTGCAGGTGTGCACCATTATTCTCAGTTTATGTGATGCTGGGGAGTTGAACCCAGGATCTTGAGCATGCATCTTTTTTGATCATTTTTACAGTCCATTTTTAGACACTTGTTCAATTGTGTAATAGTCAGTGCTACATAATAAGAAGCCATTTAAAATTTAGAAACAGATTCCTCAGTGCTACGTAAAGCCACACATGCTTGTTATCCCACTCTGGGAGGCTGAGGCCAGAGGATTGCTTTGAGTCCAGAAGTAGCCGGCGCTATAGAGTAAGTTTAGGACCAGCCTAGGCTACAGAACAAGACCCTGTCTCAAAAAAATAAATAAATAATTAGGAATGATCTCAATGTTTTTACCAAAAATTAGATACTCGCAGATTCCTGTGTGACATATGAAATGTAACTGGGAAGCCACCTGTGCAGCTAATAGTCATGTATTTGAGACTTGCTTTGTATAAGACAAGATCCTTCATTAGAGCATTTACAAGACAGAAGATTGGTGAGCTGTATAGCTGATGGAGTGAGGGAGAATTAAATAACTTGCTGAAGATTTCATTGCTGTTAATAAATTCATGGAACACCATGTAGATAGATTCCATATCTTAGTTACTTTTTCATTGCCGGTACACATACCCAATACCCACAACTTAAGGGAGGAAGGATATATTTTAGCTCATGGTTTCGGGAGGTCACAATCCATTCATGGGCATCCTGCAGTGGTGGAAGGGCTTGACGGAGGCCTAGGCAGAGAAAGCTGTTCACAACATGTAGGCATGGCAAGAGAGGAGTCAGAGAGTGGGGGGCAAAGATAGCACATGGGCTTCCACGTGATGATGCAGTGATCTGCCGCTTCCAGGTTATGCCCCATCTCTTAACAGCACAGGAGATCAGTGGATTGTTTCTCACATTGAATCAGCTTCCAGACACGAGGCTTTCGGGGAACATTCCAGATTCAAAGCATTCCACTTTGGGCTTTGTGGCTGGCTTCTTTCACAATGATGGAATTACTAGTGTGTGCCACCACACCCACCTCATACAGTAGTATGTTTTCAAGGTTCACATTTAGCATGAGTCAGTATTTAACTTTTTATTTCAGAGTAATATTCTTTTATGCATGTATTATACTCATTCACTGATTTACATTTGGGTATCCATTTTGTTGCTGTAAAAGATAATTTAGCTGTGAACATAGGTATTCAAGTTTTTGAGTTAACATATGTCTTCACTGAGCTATCTTTGAAAATTTTGTTTCACCTTTTACAGAATTGGGACACTTGCGTCCAAAAAGGCTGCACCATTTGAACATTCCCACCAGCAGCGTACAGGGGGCCCCCTTCCACATGCTTTCTAACACTGCTGTCCCTTTTTTTCTTGTCATCGTGATTATAGAGACCCTAGTAGACATAAAGCAGTATTTCATGTTGGTTTTGATTTGCATTTCCCTTTGGTTAATGATGCTGAACACCTTTTTATGTGCTTCTTTGGGCAAATGTTCAGGTCATTTGCCCTTGTCTTAGTTACTTTTTTCTTGCTGTGATAAAATACCCAACATTTATAGCACAGGGAGGAAAAGTTTATTTTAGCTCACAGTTTCAGAAGGTCACAGTCCATCCATGGGTGGCCAAGAACAGTGAAATCACATGGTGGAGTTGGAGGTGCAGGTGCTGTGAGGAACATTACAAACGGGAAGCCAACTCCTTGAAGGAATGGAGGAAGTAGCGTGTACCCTTCGAGATCCTATCCTAGTGATCCTCCCCTTCTGGGTCCAGCCTCAGTGTTCCACCCCTTCCACGTCTAAGCCCCTAATCCACTACTCAGCTGTAATCTATAATCTCCCAGACACCTGTCTTCCACCACACATCTGTAATCCACCACACACCCAAAATCCACCCCTGCAGACCAGGCTCCCATCTCCTAACTTCACTTGATTCCATAGATAATACATAGCATCCAAATACATAAGACTTTTAGGGGACATTCCAGGTGCAAAACTATGATAGCACTCTTTAATCGGATTGTATTTTTGTTTATTACCACATAAAAGATTTCTTTACATATTCTAGATACAAGTTCTTTATCAGATAAGTGGTTTGAGATATTTTCTCCCATTCCTTAGATTATCTTTTCACCTTTATTTCATTTGTTGTTTTATTCTGTTTTGTTTGAGAAGGATCTAGCTGTGTGTAGTCCAGGCTGGCCCAGAACTCAGTCCTGCTACCTCACCCTTCAAAGTACTGGGATTACAGGTGTGCACAGCATACCCCCTGGATTTTAATATAGATGAAATAAAGTTTATTTAACTACTTTTTCTTTTGTTGCTCTTGCTTTTTACCCCCTGTGGTAAGGATGAACTTAGCACCTTACACATGGTAGGCAAGTGACATTTTGCTTTTAGTTAGCATATCAAAATAAATTACTGCTTGCCTGGTGTGCTGATTAGCTACTGGGAAAACTAAGGCAAGGAGCTCCTGGGTTTCAAGCTAACCTGGGAAATACAGCAAAACCTTGTCTTGAAAATAAATAGGTGCGGGGGGCATAGAGCATTTGTCTAAGAAGCATGAGGCCCCAGGTTCAGTCACCTCGCATCACATAATAGCTGAAATCTCAGCACTTGGAGGCTGAAGCAGGAGGATTGCCATGTGTTCAAGGCCAGCCTGGGCTACAGAATGATACCCTGTAAAACAAAAGAAAAGCACAGTCCATTTCCATTTTTATGACTCATGGAGGACAATCAGTTAATATGCTTTTCAGTTTATTCATAAAGAATGCTAATTTTTCAAATGATAGTAATGCTTATAACTTTTATGCAGTATATCAGTGCCTTCGTGCCTTAAAAATTAAGAAAAATGACCTACCTCAGTGTGCCACAAGATGTTCTTCAACTTCCATTGTGCCTCGAATCACTACCCACTATACAGTTCATCCCCGGGATAAGGACAAGCGATGGGAAGGTAAGGAATGATTTGTGTAAAGTTGTTGACACCTTTCTAGACACATTTTACCATCTTGTGGAGGGAAATATTTTATTTTCATTATCATATTTTAGAGCATCTAATATTTTATGGCTTTATCAAATGTATGTTACTATTTAGAAAAATATGTGCTGTGTTTATAATAGTGAATCTCAGAGCCAAAAGTTGGCTTACAAAAGCAAAAGGAGTACGGAAAGAGAGCCCAAGAAAATACCAGGCTGTGGCGGAATACACCTAGTTTCATTATGCAGGCACGAGGGGGATTTCTGCATGTCATGTTGTAAAGCATAAGGTGGCTGATTCATTAGCCAGCCGTGATGTATCTTACGTCACACGAATCTCAGAGCTTTTACTTACTTTAACACGTCTTCCTCCAGGAGTGGACATGGAGAGGTTTGCAGAGGAAGCTGACGTGGTGGTCGTCGGCGGGGGCCCTGCGGGGCTCTCCGCAGCCATCCGCCTGAAGCAGTTAGCTGCGGAGCATGCGAAGGACATCCGCGTGTGCCTCGTGGAAAAAGCTGCTCAACTGGGTGCTCACACGCTGTCGGGGGCATGCCTCGACCCAGTGGCTTTCAAGGAACTCTTTCCAGACTGGAAGGAGAAAGGGGTATGAGCATTGTTTCTTACGCAACTCTGATCTTTATCATTCTTCCCAAATTACCGGAATGGAAGAGACCCTCCCCATGGGAAACTTCTAGGACACGGCGTCCCACCTTTGACTGGCCTAGGCCACATGAGTGATGGGGAATTGTCTTGAGCCGCATATAAAATATCCAGTACAGTTCCTGTATATAAGTAACCAGACTTCTTTTTCTGTATTTTTTTTAAAGAAGGCAACATACACATAAAACTAATGGGGTGTTTGGCCTTGTGTTTGTGAAGTGAATGCATCAGTGTCTGCTTTGGTAGGAGTAGTTGCTATTCTCAATGAGTTCTCAAGGTGCTTGTTAGACATTTTGATTCTAATTGTACTTTTTTGAGCTTCATCTCTAAAAATGCTCACAAATGTAGGTGCTGCACAAAAGCAATAACATGAATAAGGCATGATTGTGAAACAGGAATATTTGTCTTTGGAAAAATTGCACTTACAAAAATGAAATAAAGAGACAGGATCAAATTTTTCTTCAAGTTGAATGTCAGGTTGCAGCTCTATGCCTTCCCTTTAAAAATTGGCAGGAAACATATTTATATCAACTGAAAATGGGAGTCACACATATGCAAAATACTTTCCAGGAATCCTAAAACCAGTTTTCAAATTCTTACATCAAATCAAAAAGCAAGGTAGCATATTTTTTACCGTTCACAGGACCATGTTTAACCAGCGTGACAAAAGGCATAAAATTGCCTGCCTGTTTGAGCTTGCCATAATTTCAGTTTCATTTGGAACATTGATATGGTTTGTTTGCTTGTTTGTTTTGTGAGACAGGGTCTCACTCTATTCTAGGCTTGCCCTGAGCTCACTCTATGGCCCATGCTGTCTCTGAACTGAAGACAGCCTTCCTGCCTCAGCCCTCCGAGTACTGAGATTACAGGTATGCACCACCATGCCCAGCTCATGTGGTACTGGGGAATTGAGCCCCTACCCTTGAGCTTGCTGCAAGTGCTTTAACCACTGTGCTATTCCTTCAGTCCCTGGTATGGTTTTAAATGTATGCATAAATTTGTTTTCACTTTAAAGATACATGTGTGACTGTTTAAATGAACAGTCAAATCCACTAAAAATACTAAGTTTGTCAACCAGTTTTTATTGTCAATTTCTGGCATAAATATTGTTTCCAGTATCATAGATGATTTGATTTCATGTTACAAATACCAAATCTTTTCAATATTTTGTATCACACTTGAAAAGTAAATGGTATCACAAAATCCATACCTTAAGGAATTCCTGCAATTCATGATGATTCAGTCCCTTAGCCTTTATGAAAATCACAGCCGTGTTGATAGTTTGCATGACATTATCCATTTTTTGAGGCTTTTGTGCATAAATCTGGGTGTGCCATGCAATTATCCTGCACGAACACGAGTTCCAGGCAGCCTCAGGTACAGCATCATCCTTTAATATTCCCAGTCCCTCTCTTTTACCTACCATGGCCACAGCACTGTCAGTACCTATATCAGATGTATTTAAAGTGGCAAAGAAAATCTCTTTAACATATTATTTACTATTTCATATAAATTCCTGATTTAGTGTGATGTTTAATGGCACCAAAGAAGACAGTGACACTATATTCATCATCAAAATCTCTAATAAAAAAATGTCAAGTTTAATCAGATTTGATAGCACAGCCCTGTAGTACCAGTTCTTTGGGAGGCTGAGGCAGGAGAATCAGAAGTTCAAGTCCAGCCTGGACAAATTAGCAGTTTACTGAAACGCTGTCTCATATAAACAATAAAAGCAAGGTAGGGGTGTAGCCCTGTGCGGAGGCCCTGAGTTCAATCCCTAGTACCAAAAAAAGTTGATAAATAAATAACTGTGGACTATATCTGTAGTATCTGCACTCTCATCTATCAACAAAGTATAAAATTTAAAATTAGTGGCTTTACTTCCCAAATCTCTTTCAGTAGACATTCTGATTTCTTCACTTCACCTGGCTATGATTTGATAATATAAACTGATTTTAGAAATATCCCCTTTTTTATCAGGGCAAAATAATGTCTTCCACACCTTCCATCCATTACATAAAAAGCTCACCAGCAGTAAATGATTTTGCTATTAAATTTGCTACTACATGATTTTTTAATAATAGAGTCCATTTAGATCGTAGTTTTTAAAATTTTTTGTTAAGACAGTTTTTCATCTCTGCAGTTTTGTCCTTTAACACATTCCTGAGATACACCCAGGCTGGCAGCACGTTTTTGCACATAATGCATTTTCAAGTTACAGCATCTGAAAAATGGCACAGATGTCCTACGGATTAAGCAGAGTTCTTACCATTTGCCTCTACCAAAAGTAGTCATTTGTCCACTTTATTGAACTATCTTTCTTCATCTTTAATCTCTCTCTCTTTTTTTTGGCTTCTGCTTTCTCTTGGTACTTGGTGGAAGACATGCTGAAATTTTAAAAAGATGATAGGTCTTTTAGAATATCTAATCTGACCTGTTTACTTTTATTATAAAAATTAATAGAAAAATGGAAAGCAAGGTTTAAGAATCCAGGAAGAACACTTCCTCTCCTTCCCCAGCAAGGAGCCCACGTGGCCAGGTCAGCTTTCCCAGGCGGCACGTCCCCTGCTCCCACGGAGTGGGGTGGGGTGGGGTGGTGAGGGCATGTGTTCATGCTTGCCCCTTCTCAAAGAAAAAAGGAAAAAAGGGAATAATATTAAATGCCTCTCAGTTACAAAATTAGTTTGAAGTGTTATCAATAATCTGTGTGTTTTACTTGGCACATCACCACAGCACACCTAAGACCTGATGGTGATCACTTCCCTCATCTGTTAGAAGAGGGCCGGCCAGAAGCCATACCCCGCGCAGAGCCGAAGCTGGATGTGCGCATGGCACCCGGCACAGAGCCGGATGTGCGCATGGCACCCGGCACCCGGCGCAGAGCCGAAGCCGGATGTACTCACGACAGAGGCAACGCAGTGCGGAGCCTGCAGCACACCTCTTGCTCTTTATTAATTTTAGCAGTTTTTGTTTCTTCTCACCAAATTGTTTATAATTTCAATGGAAATTATAGATAGTGCTCTGACATCTGTGGGCATAAAATAACGTGCTGCAGCTATTTCCATTCCATTTCAGTGTTGCCTACAAAGCTCTCGCTTGAGGACTGCACTGTTGAGTTACAAAAACAAACAAAAAAAGAAAACCCTTTTTTTAAGAGTTGGGCCCAGTGGTGCAGGCCTGTAATCTGGAGGTTGAGGCAGGGGGATTACAGGTAATTTACTAGATCTTGTCTCTAAATCAAAAACTAAAAACCAAATGGGCTAGGAATGTAGCTCAGTGTGGCAGTCCTGAGCTTGACCTCTAGTAACACAAAAAGTAAAAATAGAAAATAAAAAATTAGACAGCGGTATGTCAGAACTGTAATTTAAGATATTAAATCATTTTTGTATAATACCGTCCATGTTGTATGTATGTTCTGGTTTTGAGAGAAGACAGGATTTTATGAAGACTTACAGAATCTTTACTTTGAGGTGTTTGTTCAAGGTCTCATACGAAGGGTCCAGCAATACACAGCTTACTCGGCTCTGCGCTAAGCCTCGCGGCCACGTGTGACAGGCACAGCACGGAGGCTGAGTGTGGCTTGCACTGCGTGAGACACGGAGGCACCTCTTGTTCTGCGAGCTTTCTTATCATTGTTACTAGTAAAGGGTTAGGTAAAACTTACATCAAAGTCAGAGGTGCCAGCCTGGTGGTGCGAGTTGGTATTTCCAGCACTCAGGCTGAGGCAGGAAGAGCCCAATTTAGAGCCCAACCTTGGCAATTTAGTGACTTAGTGAGACCTTGTCTCAAAATGAGAAAAAAATTCTTTTAAAAAGGGGGTTAGCGGCAAAGCATATCATGGTGGACCACAAAAAAATAAATAGGATAATATAATTTCAAAAAGAAATGGTATCATGGTTTCCCATAACCTCTGCAGAAAAGCCGCAGGTGTGATAGCCAAAGGACAAAGTGCTAGTTTTATTGCTCCCGAAGTTTGTGTGAACTTGGCTAAAGTCTTGCATTCTCAAGGCTTTTTACTGTAAGTCATCCCTGTCCTATCACCAGGGCTAAGGTATGAGTACTCTTCATGCAAGTATATGACTTTATAAATACCATCTCTGTTCTTTCCATATGAACTAAACTGAATTCTAAAAATTTTACGTGTCATATGAATAAGAACAATAATTATGGGGAAAAATAAAAATAACTGTCATCCTTGTACTCAAAAATATGCACTTTAAACCAGAAGAGTTGTTTGTTTTTTGTTTTGTTTTATTTTGTTTTTGAGATAGTCTTGCTCTGTAGCCCAGGCTGGCCTTGAACTCTCAGCCTCCCAAGTGCTTAGATTACAGGTATGAACTACTCTGCCTAGCTAATTGAACTAGAAGTACTTTAAGTGTACTTAATTCAGCTTTTCATTTTAGTATTATATCTGAAATAGATACTGGATCATTGATGACACAATATCTATCCATGCTAATAAACACTGTTTCCCTCGGAGCCTTTGTTGCTTTGGCATCCTTTTAAATACAGGGTTGGCAGGTGCAGTCCATTACAGATAGACATTAGGTAGCCATGGGGGTGGATGCCTAGAATCCCAGCTACTGGCGAGGCTGATGCAGGAGGATCTCAAGTTTCAGGCCAGCCTGGACAAGTTAGTGAGACTGACTGAAAAAAAATCAAGCTCACAGGCAGAACAGATTCACTCCCTGCTGCTACAGAAAGACACAAATGTTTATTGTATCTGTAGTAATTATTGTCATCTAGAGGAAAAATAAAATTAACTTTTGTTTTCAGCAAGCAGAAAGTTTCAACTTAGGGCCAAGCACATGGACTAAACTTGCCTGAAGACAGGGACATGAGATGCTTAAATTTCAGAGACGCCTTCACGGCCCCAGGCAAGAGCTTTAAGGGAAAGGCTGAAAGAAAAGTGAGGTAGAGAACTCTCTCCTCTTATTTGTCTCCAGAGTAAATTAAATTTTTTTAAATTTATATTTACAGATATAAACTAAAAATGCTTCTGTTTCTAGGCTCCTCTTAACACCCCTGTAACAGAAGACAGATTTGGAATTTTAACAGAGAAATACAGAATTCCGGTGCCAATTCTTCCAGGTAGGGTATGAACGTTACTTGTAGAGCTCTGAGACCCGGAGTGGGGGGGTTGGGGGGACTGCATCTCTTGTGGAGAAATCTCCCCTCTACAAATGACAATGCCAGGGACCCAGAGATCTGAAGGACTTACCAAAGACACACACCTTACCTGCAGGAAAGCAGGACTAGAGCTAAGTGCTTACGTCTTCAGGCTAGAGGAATTATAGTAGCCTCTTAAGCCAGCCAGGGATTTTTAATTTAGTGCTTTCACATTGGTTTTAATTTGCTAAGCTAAAACTCTTCAGGCAAAATTATAAAAAATAAGTTGCAATTTTGATCATCAAGATTGGGCATACGTTTATGTGGAAATGTACACTGATTTAGAATTTTTAATCAAGTATCAATAAGTCAAATTCGCAAATTAGGTGTCTACTTGCAGGCCTTCCAATGAACAATCATGGCAACTACATTGTGCGCCTGGGACACTTGGTGAGCTGGATGGGCACGCAGGCAGAGGCTCTTGGCGTGGAGGTGTACCCTGGTTATGCTGCTGCCGAGGTTTGTGTCATCCTTTTAATGTTTTTAGGAAGGAAGCCCTGGTCCTCTCAAAGATAAACTGAGAATTTTACATAGGTAAAGAAATATTTTAGAAAAGCCATAGGATCTTAGAATCACAAGATTAGCAGGAACTTTAAAGTGATCTAATCCAAAGAGTCCTGGAGTGCCTTATGTAGTTCTCCCGAGTGGTTTTCCACTTTAGGACTGAACCCCAAAGAGATCAACAATTCTCTTGTCTAATGAACTACTTGGAGGGCTATTAACAGTCTTATTCTTATATTGAATAAAAATTGTTAACTTTTATAGTATGCAAAATAAATCTATGCCTTCTTCCAAGAACAGTATTCCAGTTAATAATTAGCCTGTGCTCTTTCCTTCTAGCATTCACTTATGGAGTTTTTCTTTTCTGGGCTAAATGTTTCTATTTGTTTCAGCCTCCTCATTATATAATTCGAGACCCTTCTCTTCATCTTACCATCTTCTGAGCACATTCCTTTTTAGCTCTTTTATAATGTGATACCCAAAATGAATAAGCTGTGGGGAGCCTGGTGCAGAGCAGGTCTGGGCCTGCTGTTTTCAGGCCTCTTCCTCTGATTACCTCAGAGTAGTAGCTGTTTTTAGCAGCCATGGACCACAGTTGATTCTCTTTATGTTTCACTGGGGAAACTATTAAAAGTAAAATTTACTGCCAACCCAAAAAAATTCTTTCCGCAAGTTATAAAAAGAAAGAAATTTATTGTTGAATAAGGACTAAAACAAGAAAACAAACTTCACTGCCCAGAAAGAAACCTCCCCTTGTTAAAAAGCTAAATAGGGAGCCACTGTATTCCAGCTTGTTAATTACCTAAAGGAAAAGTAAGAATTGTATCTTTTTTTTTTCTGATGTTACAACTCGGAGCCAGGCAATTAATCCAACTCCCAGTGAGACAGGAAGCCAGGTGGCATCCTCCTTGACAGTTCCAAAACCCCAGGAGAGACTTCCCTCCATGTGAAAGTTGGGTGAGGCCCAGCCACCTTTTGAGAAGTCCCCTTATTTCTTAAAGAGAAAGAGAAAGGTTTGCAGTTGGAACGCGAGTATAGGAAATGCTGAAAGAAAAGTGAGGTGCAGGGGCATTTCTATTTTCTTTGGCACTGGGACCAATTTATACTTCAGAGTTTATTTTTATTCCTACAGTACGTAAGTCAACACGTAAGTTCCTGGATTCCACACACTGCTGTGGATCTGGTTCCCAGCTCATGCATAGTGTTTGGTTTTTTGGACCCAGTGTGGGGTTTTGTATTTCTCTTTATGAAAGTTCCAGATAAGGACCAGTGTCCAAGCCACAGGTAGGTGGTTTGTGGAAGGTGATTTTCTCCACCCGCTCTGGCTATACCCTTCTTGGCTCCCTGAGATCCTGAGTGTCCTTAATGTTGGACGACTGACCCACCTGCCAGTGTCTCACAGCGCTCCCTGAGGCCACTCATGGCTTTGTCATGTCCCTTGCTGTTCCTCCTTCCTCTGCCTTCCTTTCTCACACTTCCTGGTAATGTGGCATGTGGTGCTGGTATACATCATGAACTCTGCTGGTCATTTTCCTCCCGAGAGCAAACAGAACTAAGGATCAGGAAGTGCTGCTGTTTGTTACCTCAGAGTTAACACTCTTCACCTCTTCTTCCTTTTCTTGTTCTGAAAATAAACGACAATCACCACTGAGTTCTTGTCAGGCTGTTCTGTTTTCTCGTGTATTTTCGGGTCTGAGGTCATTTGAGGCAGAGGCTTTCTTGACGCGCCTGATTCTTCCATTACGTTCATTTGTCACAGGCCCTGACTTCAGATGTCTTCCATGTGACTACCACCTGAAGAAAGCCTGTCGACCCACCAGCCCCCTCAACCCCTCTCTGGTGGCCTCCTCTGGCCCCCACTAAGGCTGCAGCGTAGCTTTCATTTCAGCTGTGAGAGCGGCATTATTTTGTACTCTAGGAGGGACTGCCTTAATAGCATGTCTTATTTTGCCTGAACGTGTCAACACCTGCATTTCTATAATCAAGAGACCACAGTCACTTTCCGACAATGCCAAGGCTGTTCACTGTGTCAAGGTTCATGTGACTCCTGAGGTAATGACAGATCTGCTTTCTGTCATCCTCAGGTCCTATTTCACGAAGATGGTAGTGTGAAAGGGATTGCCACTAACGACGTGGGAATACAAAAGGATGGCGCCCCCAAGGTAAGCCTCGTGTCACGTGCTCAGCAGACCGGCAGCAGAAAGAAGAGCCCCCACCTCAGACTCGGTTGTTTCAGTCTCACTGCCAACAAAACATGATGTGGATTTTAAAGTATAATTAATACAGATTTTTTTTCTCAGTGTTAAAAAGCACAGAAGCAACATTTGAGTTTAGTTGGTCTAGACAAAGAGACGTAGCGTGTGTAAGAATAAGTTGTCAGCCAGTTCTGATCATAGAGTAGTCCTGTAACCCCAGCACTCCAGGATGCTGAGGCACAGGAGTCACAAGTTCAGTCCCAGCCTGAGCAACTTAGTAACAGCAAGACCCTGTCTCAAAAGTTAGAAACATTTTTTTAAAAAAATGGCTGGAGATACTGACCATTGTGAAGGAGCCTACATGTTATCGCTTGTACCACAAACAATTATTTCTAAACATAATATCACTCATAGAATATAAAAAATCATGTCAAAGATTTTGTTTTACTCAGTGAGTTAATTATCTCCTGGAACCAGTTCAAGTAAAATTTAAAACATGAACACATACATAGTTCATTAATGAACTGCATTGCCATCTTCACAATTTTCATTCCTATGGACAAGAATTTTTAGTAGGGGACTGGAGGAATGGCACAGTGGTTAAAGCACTTGCCTTGCAAGCACATGACTCTGAGTTCAATTCCCCAGCACCACATACAGTGGGCATGGTGGCAAACGCCTGTAACACCAGCACTCGGGAGGCTGAGGCAAGCAGATTGTCCTAAGACCAATGCCAGCCTGGGCTAAACGAGTGAGTTCAAGACCAGCCTGGACTACAGAGCGAGACCCCATCTCAAAAAAAAAAAAAATTAGTAAGTACTGATGGACATTGACCTGATTTTAACAGGTTAGATTCTTTGGCTGCCTTCCTCTCATTCAAGGTATAAGCCTAAGTGATATTGAGGTTTGCCCAATTTGTATTTTTGAATATGCAAAAGCAAAGCCATTAGAATAGAGAACTCTCACCTATGGGATTCCTTGAAAGACAAGGAAAAATCACTTTACTTTCCTGTAATAAAAAACACAAGTGAACATCTCAATAAATTATAGGTTTATGCTTATTATCTGATTTGCCAACTAGATTATAAGCCTCATGAGATAGGAGATATGGCAGGGTGCCCCATGCCCGGCATTCGGTCCTCTTAGCTCTCTGCTGGTTCAGCCTCGTTCTGTCACTCCTGAACGAAATGAAGAGTCTTGCGTAGGCTGCACTGCAGACCTTCCTGCTGCTTCCTGCCCTGAGAGCAATGGCAAAGCCCACAAGTCATCCTCGTGCAGGATTCCTTCAGAGCACCCTATAACAGTTGAATTGGCCTCCCCAGATTGGTTGAGATCTATGGAGGCCAG
Organism: Ctenodactylus gundi; assembly: GCA_004027205.1. Lineage (NCBI taxonomy): Eukaryota > Metazoa > Chordata > Mammalia > Rodentia > Ctenodactylidae > Ctenodactylus > Ctenodactylus gundi. Next base: position 324,365 of record PVKB01000664.1, read on the forward strand.
CAGTTCTGCAGGAGGGCCCAGGAAGCTCTTCTTAAAACAAATCCCAGGGATTCTGATGCCTGGCCAGATTCGCAAACACCAGTCAACCCAGTGTGCTAAATGAATATTGGTTTCCATAGATAATGTTTCCTAAGACAGTTTAATTTTAATTATAAATTTATGTTGTTTATAAATAATAATAGCTTACTTAATGCTACAATAAAATTCACACAAATTCTCCTGTTGTGGTTTCATTCTTTAGTTCCTCATTCAATTTTTGGTGTACTCATGCTCAGTTCGTTAGTGTGAGCTGTATTTTGTGTCTATAAGAACACATTTTGTATATTGTGTTCGTATAGACATAAAAGCATAAAAGAATCCATGTGTGTAGGACACACCTGTAGTCCCAACTTCTTGGGAGGCCAAGGTAGAAAGATCGCCTAAGTCCCAGAATTCAGTACCAGCCTGGCCAACATAGTGAGACCCTGCCACCTAAAAATAAAAAAGCCTAGAAGAGCACAATGGAGTCACTGTAAGCCCCCAAAATCTAAGCTTTTAGTAATTATTTCAGCCAGCACTCAGGAGGCTGAGGCAGAATTGGCTTGAGTTCAAGGCCAGCCTGGACTACAGAGTGAGACCCTGACCCCATCCCCCAACGTTGGTAGGGAAGCAAATCAAAGACTGTATTTGTGTATTGTTCTGTAGTCTGTTTAACCCACTGTAGTTGGGTTTTCCTTCCTGGCATTTCTCAGAGATAGCTCTCGCTGGGCACAAAGGCCTCCAGCATGCCGACCCAGTCCACAGTTCTGTCTTCTCTTACCTGTCTTTCTGTGTTCAGTGTCACATGAACAAGCATTTCACAAGCAAAACAAGTTACCAGCAAACATAGGAAAGATGTTCAAACTCACTAGCCACCACAGATGCTAAGTTAATGAAGTTATTCTTACAATTCACACTGAGAATATTTAGCAACAAGGATATTACATCTCAGCAGTGTTTGTAATAAACTCTAGACCAACCTCAGTGTTTAACTGTTGGAATTTGGTTGGAAATTATAGGAATCTATTCAAGCATTAAAAACAAAGGCATTATTTGGCACTGTCTTAAGCAAATCTCTTTATACTGTGAAAACAATTATGAAACAGTGTAAACTTAGTGGTGTGAATGTGATAACTATGTACACACATACACAGAAACATATGAATAGAAAAATATCAAGGGGCTGGAGGAATGTCACAGTGGTTAAAACACTTGCCTAGCAAGCACACATCACTGAGTTCAACTCCTCAGTACCATATAAACTAGGGGTAGTCGCACACACCTGTAATCAGGAGGCTAAGACAGAAAATTGCTATGAGTCCAAGCCAGCCTGGGCTACAAGTTCAGGACCAGCCTGGACTACAGAGCAAGAGACCCTGTCTCAAAAAGGAGAAAGAAAGAAAGAAAGAAAGAAAGAAAGAAAGAAAGAAAGAAAGAAAGAAAGAAAGAAAGAAAGAAAGACAGACAGACATCAAGATGTATTTTGTCAGAGATGTCTCTGATTAATCTGAATCCTTTTATTCAGTAACTTAAGTTTTACTAGTGGGTACTAGGGATTAAACCCAAGGCTTGCACTCTGAGCAACATCTCCTTTGTTTTATTTTTTTTATTCTGAGACAGGCTCTTGCTAAGTTGCCCAGGCTGGGCTTGAACTTGATCCTCCTGCCTCAGCCTTCCAGAGTGCTAGGATTACAGGCCCGCACCATAATACCCAGTTCAGTAACTTCACTGAGTACCTACCAGGTGCCAGGTATAAATGCAAAACTTAATACAAGCAAAAGAACTCAAGGCTTTGGTCACTCTTTACAGTAGGAAAAACAGTCGGTGTTACAATACTGTATGTTCATCAAGAAGGAGAAGTAAAACTAGGGAGAAATGTTAAGTAAAATACAACACAGAAAGATAAACACTACATGGCTTCTCTTAGAAACTGAAAATAAAGTAATTAAAATTAAGGAGAGGTGACAGGAAACAAAAAGACTTGTTGGAGGTGGAGAGCAGGACGGGGGAAGGAGGAAGAAGAGTGAAGGGATCAAAACAAGAATGTGAATATTACTTGTCAGATGTTGCTATTTAATGGGTTTTTGTCTTTTAGACAACATTTGAGAGGGGACTCGAGCTACACGCCAAAGTCACAGTCTTTGCGGAGGGCTGCCATGGGCATCTGGCCAAGCAGCTGTATAAGAAGTTTGATTTGAGGGCCAATTGCGAACCCCAGACCTATGGAATTGGACTGAAGGAGGTATGCTGACTCAGTGTTGCAAGTGTAATTTTGAGAGATGGAGCTTAATTTGTATTACTGTGTGGTTTGGAATATTAATTTGATTTTAATTATGTTTTCACTGACTTGAAAAGATCATTAGGAATTTATTTCAAGGGGTTAGAAAATGTTACTTACCAAATTATACTGTTACCTAAATTCTTCTACATTTTGGAATTCTTTTATCAGATGTCGCTTATATTGAGTCTCAAACTTTAAATAAATGAATTTGACTTCTTTCCTGATAATATCATCTTGTGCTAGTAGGATTGGACCTGTTCTCTTTATGCTGTTTGTAGGATGACCACATCTGCAAAAAAAAAAAAAAAATGTTTATTCAGAATTGTAATGTGTAAGATAATTTATTTCATGATATACAGTCACGATAAATTGATTCAATTTACTTTATAATTCTAAATTTAATTGGGTCAAGTGTTGTAGTAGATTTTCTCAATTTATCTATTCCATAGTCTGCTCTTCTAACCTGTAGGTTTACTAAAGTGTTAAATTGTCACTGAAAGCTATTGTTTAAAAGTTTTAGGGTCTTGAGGTGTTTTATTTTGCTTTGCAGTACCAGGGACTGAGCCCAGGTCTTTCCCACTGGGCTACATACATATCCAGTTCTTTTTTATTTTTTATTTTTGAGATAGGGTGTCACCAAGCCACTGAATTGCAAAGGCTGAGCTTGAACTTACAATCCTCCTGCTTCAGCCTCTCAGAGTGCTGGGACTGCAAACGAGGAATACATCTCAGTGGTAGAGTGCTTACCTCGCGTGTGGTAGGCTTTGGGTTTGACCGCCAACATCAACAGAAGAAAACAAGCACGCGCGCACGCATACACACACACACACACACACACACACACACACACACACACACACACTAGTATATATATGTATTTGTTTATTATTTTAGGTTGACTGATGCAAATTCTACATGTAAATGATTTCATTATATTGTGAATATGAATTTGTTTTCTTAGAATGTATATTATCTGAACTGTAGATAATATTTCAGATGAAACTTATTTAAATCTACCAGTCTGAAAATAGAATGAGTCTACTCTCATTGGGTGCTGGTATGTCATATGATAGGGGCTGGGGGTAACAGAGAATACATGGTTTTCATGGAGAAGCCTGTGTCATAAAAAGGTCCTCAGTGTGACGTCCCATTCACTTGTCGTCAGTGAGCACTCACACACCTACCACGCAGGGGAAGGTGTGGAACATTCCAGCCCCCAAAAGATCCTCACCCTTTGAGTGGTGTTTCCTTTAGTCACATAAAAGTCTAATTTAAGAACTAACTAATGTCCTAAAAGATTTATAAATTTTCTACCTCATTTTATTCTGATTCAGCATGCTGCTGTTTGAAGTAATTGTGGGGGTGGCTCATACAGATTTTTCACTTGTAATTGATACTGTAGGACTTGTTTTTCAGTTGTGGGTTATTGATGAGAAAAACTGGAAACCTGGGAGAGTTGACCACACTGTCGGCTGGCCCCTGGACAGACACACATACGGAGGCTCCTTCCTCTACCACCTAAATGAGGGTGAACCCCTTGTGGCTCTTGGCCTTGTGGTAAGTTGTATGCCTATTACAAAAAGTCTGATCATGTTATGGGATCATCAGGGTTGTTAAAACAAGGGGTTTGGACCTGGAGTATGTCAAGGCTTTTCACTGAACGCTCACTCATAGCTTCGTAGGTTAGCGTGGTGTGTATGGCTCCTGGCTGAGGGCACATGTGGCCGGAGGCCCCATTGTACCCACTCCGCCCTGGCGCTGCACAAGACACTGCACTGATGTTTTTGGGGGCATTCCTAGCAATCCCACAAAGCTAGTATATGCTCGTGTGGGTGAGAGACACTCACACAGTCAAAGCCCTTTCCAAAATGCAGAAATGACATAATGCCGGCAGTTAGTGTGTGAAGCCGTGCGGCCCCGCGGGGCGCGATGCGGATGAACACGAGATGAGGTGCATCTGACCACGGCCATAGCTTCTCGCTTTCCCGCACCGGCTTCTTTCTGTAACCTACACCTTGAACTTTACAAGGAATTGAAAAATAAGGGGAGTTTGTGTGCCGTACAGTCGATAGCAGTGCCACGGAGCGTCCTGCCTGGGACTCACTGTGAAATTCACATAGCATTGATCTTTTCACAGCAGTCGACTCATTCTTACTGGGAAAAAAATGTGATTATATTTTGATCACTTTGATAATGTCTTGTAAAGTGTAACCTTGTGTTTCCTTTTTCTTCAATGTGATTTATATCCTTTCATTTTTGTTCTAGTAGTATACTAGAAATTTTTAGTTTGATTCTACAGCTGATATTAATAATTATTTTTCCCTTTGTAAAAACATAATCTGAGACATGCGTCTATTTTCCTTCTTTTATTTATTTTGGGGAGACTTTTAGAGACGGGGTCTTGCTATAGAGTTGAGGCTGGCTCTGAACTATGTAGACAAGGCTGCACTCTAGCCCACAGTGATCTTCCTGCCTCAGCTTTCCTTCCTGCTGGGATCACAGGCATATGCTTCCACACCCAATGCATATACAAATTCTTCTAATTTGCATTTTGATGTTCAAAGCATAATGATTTGTTACAATGTTCCTAATTAAGTTTGACTGCCTGTAAACACATAGTATCATTTGTTTACACTTTCTTTTCCAGTTTTTTTTTTTTTATTGTTGGTCTGACGTGGTTTGATTTGGTTTGGTTTAGTTTGGTTTTTTTGAGACAGGATCTCACTTTAGTCTATCCTGGTCCTGAACTCACTATGTAGTCCAGGCTGGCCTTGAACTCATGGCAATCCTCCCTCCTCAGCGTTCAGAGTTCTGGGATTTCAGGTATATGTGGTCACATCCAGCTTTTGTAGCGCTGGGGAATCTAATTCAGGGCCTTGTACTTGTTAGGCAAGCACTTTAATCCCTGAGCTATGCTCCCAGTTCTATACAGTTATGAATTAAATTTGTATTGCTCTATATTTCTACAAGTACTGTGCCTGTAAGAAAATGAATATATGTGCTTTCTAAGAAAAACTACTCACATTTTGGGTTAATTTAACATGAACTAAGAATATTTAATACGTATAAATATGTCCATTTTAAATATAAACATTTTAAGGTTGGTCTGGACTATCAAAATCCATACCTGAGTCCATTTAGAGAATTCCAGAGGTGGAAACACCATCCCAGCATTCGGCCAACACTGGAAGGTGGGAAAAGGATCGCCTACGGAGCAAGAGCGCTCAATGAAGGTGGCCTCCAGGTACACTGCATTAGTTACAATTCAGAATTGAAAACCTATGTAACCAACTTAGTAAAGAATAGAAAATTATCTCTTAGGAAGAAAATGTTAAGGAACTAAGCAAAGCACCTAGTGTTTTTAAAACTATGTACACAACAGCTACATTTAATCATGAATTTAGTTTTAAAAACTTACTGATCTCAAGAAATATGAGTGATACTTGTTGGTGTGGTTTTAACCATAAAAAATCAAAAACCTGTGTAAATCCTGTTTCCCTTTATTTAACTGCCAGGAAGCTCAAAGGCGAAATTTAGTTTTCAGCAAATATAATTTATCCACACTAATTGTAGCATCCATTCATTATTTTGGTGACCTGTTTTTGTCCTATTTTAGTGTATGTTCAAAATAAGAATTTTCAAATATAGTTAAGTTCTTCAGTATATACTTATTAGACAATGAAATAAGATCTCCGTGGCTGTGGTAAAGGCTACTTAATACCACTGCTGTACTACTACTAGCACATATGACCCAAAAGCCAGCTCTAAAACTCACACCAGATGATTTGAAGCAAGTTATTTAACTTCTGGGCTTAAGAGCTCATCTGTAAAATAAAACTAATTCTTTCTGACTCCAGTATTCTAGAAATGTAAGACCATTTTAGAAATTGATTTGTAATAGATTTTTTAAAAATCTATTACAAAAGTAACAGATAATAATAAAAAATGGTGGTGACTTAATCTTTTTTGAGACAGGGTTTCTACTGTAGTCCAGGCTGGTCCTGAACACATTATGTAACCTAGGCTGGCCTCAAATTCAGAGCAATCCTCTTGCCTCAGCCTCCCAAGTGCTGGGATTATAAGTGTGTGCCACCATGCCTGCCTTGGATTTAATCTTAAAATAAAATTTTAAATACTATTATAATAATTCATAAAGTCAAATAAAATTATATTATAAACATAATCACTAAGCTACTAAACTGTCCCTAAGTTCTGCTAGAGGATTATACCTCATTAGGTTGTTTCAAGAGCAGTAATTCATTTGCTAGATATTTACTGAACATTTACTGAACCAACATAACTATCTTCAAGCCTACTGAACTCCTCTAAATAAGTCCATAATGTCTACTCTCAGTCTAATTCTATTTTGTAATTTATAGTGTATTTTAATGTAAGCAACAGTACATACAGGTTTTTAAATATTGCCTTATGTACCCTAACATCTCAGATGATCCACTCTTAGTCCAGGCTGGTCCTGAACTATGTAGCTTAGGCTGGCCTTAAATCATGGCAGTCCTGATGCCTCAACCTCCCAAATGCTGGGATGAGAGGCATGCAACACCACACCCACCTAACTTGATGTGGTGGTGGGAAATTGAACCCAGGGATTGCACATGCTGGTGAGCTCTAATTATTTGCAGTCCTAGTTTATTGACTGTCCCAGAATACAGTATTTCTCAGCATGGCTTTCTTTGGCTCCTGGTTCTTTAACAAGATACCCAGTGCCAATAACTGGTCTAGTAATGCCATGATTAGACCACAGGCTCCCATCCCTATATAGCAAACTATATAAAGGGTATATGGTGTCCCTTATAAATCACGTGGATATGCATGTAGGAAACAGAGGTAGTCCCAGTTCTCACAGGAAAGGCAGAAAAACACTATGCTCTTCTTTCTCCTCATAGCACTCATTTTCACCTTATTTTCCAACCCTTTTCCCACTGCTCTGGATTTGGGAGTATTCAGTTTTGCCTAATTTGACCTAATAAATTTATTCTGGATCTCTTTCTGTCTTAGTCTATACCAAAACTTACCTTTCCTGGTGGTCTACTAATTGGCTGTAGCCCTGGGTTCATGAATGTCCCCAAGATCAAAGGCACCCACACAGCCATGAAAAGTGGAAGTTTGGCAGCAGAATCAATTTTTAATCACCTAACTAATGAAAATCTCCAATCAAAGACAATAGGTAAGAAATTCCTACTACAGCAAAGAAGATTGTCATGTTATATCTAGTTCAGTTAACACTGAGTTCTATACTTCATCTGTCTTTTTATACAGAATACTAAGATTGTGCTATACAAAAAACAAAGCAAAGCTACATGACTCACTTCCAAAACTGCCATAGAATTTCAAAACAGTGTTATTTTATTCGCATCAAAAGTAGCCTGGTAGTCGGGCATGGTGGCAACATGCCTCATCTCAGAACTCCAGGAGGCCTAGGTGGCAGTATCCTAAGTTTGAATACTACCTTGGCAACTTAACTCTCAAAAAGAAAATGGCTAAGGATACAGCTCAGTGTGAAGGCACAAGTGAAACCTCCTAGTATGAAGTCTACTTCAAACTCGACCGTTCCGCATTTATATCAGATGTATACATACAAAGATATCACACATGCTGAAGTATTTGCAGAAAACAGAGTCAGCCACCTTTTCCCTTAGAAGCACTGCAAGGGCAGGCCTCTGACCATTCTGCAGAGCAGTAGGTCAGCCAGAACTTGCACCTTAATAAACTATCTAGAAAGATCCTCTAGCAAGCAAGGACATCCACTGTAAGTCCCTTGTCAATTTCAAATTCTTGACAAGCCTCATTCTTTAGAACTACAGGTAACAACTATTCCTGTGGTTAGAAGCACTGATCTTAGAAGCTGGGAGCTAGCTCAGTAGTGGGGCAGTAGCCTGATACACACAAGGCTCTGGGTTCAATCCCCGGGACTACCAAAGAAAAGAGAAAAACCACCAGCAGCCTCAGTTTCCTAATGTATTCCTTCATGGCTCTGCAGGAACAAAAGCTTAGTGTGCGGGAGCAGAAGGGGATACAGTGCACACGGGAGACGGGGTCCTTCAGGAAGGAGACACGAGGCTAGGACTTGCAGCACACAATACTGGAGCCAGTGGGTCACAGAGATGAGGAATAGACTGTGACAGGGTGAGCCTGGGCAGCACACAACTGAGGAGCCGTCAGCTGTCTCTGTAAATGTGAATCACATGCCCAAGTTTAAGTACTGTGATTTCCTAGAGCTACATATCAAGGTGCCATAAACTTGGGGGCTTATGACAACAGAAACTTACTCTCTGTAAGTGGCAGAGCTATTAATCCAAAGTCAAGGTGTTGGCAGGATGATACTTTTCTGAAGTTTCCAAAAATAACCTTTTCTCACCTTCCCAGTTCTGACAGCCACAAGTATTCCTTGTCCATGTTAACCCCGTCTGTCTCCATCTTCCTGGACATCTTTGTCTTGTCTCTTGGAAAATGGACACTGGTCCCACTGAATCAGACTCAGCTGCTTAGCAGATAATTACATCTGCATTCATTTGATTATGAGGTCACAGCTGAAATATTAGTTAGGACTTCAAAACATATCTTTTCAGGGACCTATTTCAACTCATGACAGGTAGTAGCTTCTGTGAATTATAGAAATTTTCACTTTTACAGGTAGCATGAACCTGTATCTTTTTTTTTTTTTTCCTTGAGGCAGGGTCTCACTCTGTAGTCCAGGCTGGCCTTGGACTCAACCCTCCTGCCTCACCCTCCTGGAGCGCTGGGATTACAGGCATGCGCCAGGCCCTGCTTATGTGGTGCTGCGGAATGCAACTTGGATACATAGCACTTGCTAGACAAGCACTTTAAGTGCTGAGCTATTCCTCCAGTCCCATGATCCTGTATCTTAAACTTTTCAATTTTTCCAAGTTTTCCAAGCAATTTTTCACATTACCAGCATAGTATTCAGGGCTGAGATGTAGCTCGGTTATAAATCACTTGCCAATCAGCAAATTATATACCAAATCACTGTCTTCTTTGAAGGATACCAGCATTTGTATGTAGTTCAGGGTAGTCTTATCTTGACTGCCAGTTTTTTTTTAATTGTGTTAATTTAAACAAGATATGCTGATGGGGCTGGGGAAAAAGAAGCCCTCCTACATTGCTGGTGGGACTATGCGCTGGTACAACCGCTATGGAAAATAGTATGGAAATCCCTCAAAAAACTGAACATCAATATTCTATTTAACCTAGCTATACCTCTTGTGGGGGTATCTTCCCACAAGAGGTAGTCATCACACGAGAGTGATACATGCATGTTTATAGCAGCACAATTTATAACTGAGACATTATGTTCAACAAAATTAATCAGACCCAGAGTTATGGTTTCTAATATAAGAAAACCAAACCACAGCCTGTAAGAGAGGTTTTGAAAGGGAACGCGGCTGGTGAGAGGGGAAGGAGAAAGGGATGCAATTTGTTAATTTTTAAAAATATAATTTTAGCAGAAACCTAAAAAAGTATCAGATACTTCAGTAGCAAAATACTTTGACAAATCAAGTGCTTTATGTAGCTTTCGCAATTTTACACTTAACATTTCATGCTTTTTATGAAAGGACTGCAAGTAACTGAGTATGAGGACAACTTGAAGAAATCTTGGATATGGAAAGAGCTACATTCTGTCAGAAACATCAGACCATCCTGCCACAGTGCCCTGGGTGTTTACGGAGGGATGATTTACACTGGAATATTTTACTGGATATTGAGAGGAATGGAGCCATGGACGCTAAAACATAAGGGTAACTCAAGCACATCTGAGAATATCCATGTTACAATCTTTAATAATTCAAGAATGGAATCTATTATTAGAAAAAAGTGATCTTGGCTTTTAATGTTTTAAACTTGCTATGCTAGATGTAAACTCAATTATCTTTCAAAGAATGGATTATGGATGGGTTAAAGTCCAATTCCTTAGGTACAGTATTTTTATAATGTGCTTAGGAAAGCAGTTGAGGAGCTGCAGGTGCAGCTCAATGGTACAGGGTGTGCTTAGCATGCACAAGCCTTGCTGGTTTCAGTCCCTAGCACCAAAACAAAACAAAAAATACAGAGGCTGGAGGAGCAGCTCAGCCATTAAAAGCACTTGCCTTGCAAACTCAAAGCCCTGGGTTTGATTCCCCAGCACCATATAAGCTGGGCGTGGTGGTGCATGCCAGTAATCCTCAGCACTGGTAAGGCTAAGGCAGGAGGATTGCCATGTGTTCGAGGCCAGCCTGGACTACACAGTAAGTTCAGGAGCAGCCTGGACTGCAGAGCAAGACCCTGCCTCAAAAAAATTTTTTTTCAAAAAGCATTTAAAAATTATTAAAAATCTGCCTTAAAATTGTTGAAGGTTCTGACTCTGATCAGCTCAAACCAGCCAAGGACTGCACACCTATTGAGTATCCAAAACCTGATGGGAAGATCAGTTTTGACCTGTTATCCTCTGTGGCTCTGAGTGGCACTAATCACGAGCATGACCAGCCGGCACACTTAACCTTGAAGGACGACAGCATACCTGTGAATAGAAACCTGTCTATATACGATGGGCCCGAGCAGCGATTCTGCCCCGCAGGTAAGGATCTATTAAATGTTATTATCAATATCTGCTTCAAATGTTAGATATATTGCATAATTATTTCAAGAGATTATTTCTGTATCTCTTACCACTGCTTACAGATTGCTATGACTCCTCCATTCAGTTTTAAGAAACACAGAGTAATCATTATAAAATAGGGAGTTCTGAGGGTTGGACGTTAAAGCACTTACCTAGCTAAGAGCTAAGTCAAGTGCTAAGTACCGGAGTTTGATTCCCCAGTACTACATAAGCCAGGCATGGTAGCACACACCTAGAATCCCAGCACTCAGGAGGCTGAGACAGGAGGACTGCCATGAGTCCAAGGCCAGCCTGGATTCCTTATGAGTTCAGGACCAGGCTGGCTGCAGAGCGAGACCCTGTCTCAAAAATAAAAATAAAAACAAAACAAAATACATAGTTCTGGGCAGGCCTCATTCAGATGACACTTCTCCCAACAGCCTTTCATGTCTACCCTCAGACCACGACAGAGAGTGCAGCATACAAAAGAATACCTCAGTTCTTGTGATTCTAAACTTACCTGTATCATGGCATCTTGAGCATGCACATGTCAGAATTGGTCATGGCCAAGAGATCATGGGATGGTCATAAACATTAAGATCACCTGAAGACCACCTTTCTTTTCATACTGAGCTTTCAACCAGTCAGAACAGTAGTCAGAACCAAGGTGTCACGACATGATAGTAATAGTAGCATTCAGGTACGTGAAAATTAGTGCATCAAGAGAGACGATATAAGTAAGTTCATCAGGAACAAAGACCTTGAAATGGCACAGTAGTTAACATGCTTGTCTTGTAAGCACAAGGCCCTGAGTTTGATTCCCTAGCACCACATAAAGTGGGGGACAGTGGCACCCACCTGTAATCCCAGCACTGGGGAGGCTGAGGCAGGAAGACTGCCATGAATCCAAGGCCAGCCTGGGCTCCACAATGAGTTTAGGACCAGCCTAGGCTAGAGTGAGACCCTGTCTCAAGAACAACAAGAAAATCCCCAAAGACCTTGACTGTCTTTTAAATTTAAAAAATCATGTCATCACTGTGTTTTCTACTATTGAATTAGAAATTATTTATCTTTACAGGGGTTTATGAATATGTCCCCTTGGAACAAGGTAATGGATTTCGGCTACAAATAAATGCTCAAAACTGCGTGCACTGTAAAACATGTGATATAAAAGATCCAAGTCAGAATATTAACTGGGTGGTGCCTGAAGGCGGAGGAGGGCCTGCTTACAATGGAATGTAAGCCACACATGACTTTATTTGGAGGTACATCTGAAAACTAGATTCTTCAAGATATAAACGTATGGCAATCCAACTTGAAAATGTTTAGAGATTGCCAAGTATCCTTCACAAAAGTTAACAATTAAAAATTGTATACTGTAATCTGAAACTGGCCCATGAAAATTATTAAATATTTCTCTTAAATAAAACTTTATAAATAACGTGCATCTACTTATGTCTTCAGTTCTTTACATATTTCCCACTAACAAGGAAATGCTCTACTGGGCTTTACATTTGACTTGCCAAGTTTAAAACACGTATAAAATTAATCTATATTCTAGACCACAGATTGGCACCCAGCTTGCACTTGTTTGTCATGAATAGTTTTATTGAGACACAACCATGCCCACTGGTTACACACTGGCCAATTTTGAGTTACAAATGAGTTAACAATTGCAAAGTTTAGTTGTGACAGATGAGATGGTTCACAAAACCTCAAAATTTTACTGTATGGTCTTTTGCAGCAAAAGTATGTCAGCCCCTGAATAGGTACCTGTGTATTAGCTTTAAGTATGAGACAACAGCACAAACCTGCCACAGATACATTAAAGATGAAGGGCAATAATCTACACAAACTTGTATTTTATCTCTTCAACAGAGTATGACTTTAGTAGTTTAAAAACACGATGGACTCATTTCTTGTGACTGTACAAATCACAATGTAAAAAGATCAACTTTATTGTATTTTGAAACACTTTTTATTATGAGGGACCCATATCAACATTTCTACACTATGCAAGAACCAAAGTGTCACAGGAGACACATCAGGGATCATATATAGACAATACTAATTCTTACACTGTCTTACTGCCTTATACAGTCAATGTATACAATATGCAGGCAAAACTAAATCCTTGTTAAGCAAACATCTTTGCATACACTGCCTTCTCTTTGTCTTTCTGTGCCTTTATCTTTTGTTTGACTTTCAGCAATTCGGCCTGGATAGCTGCAGAGGGGAAAATGTAACAAAGTATTTCTTAAAACATTTATAAAAACTTAGGTTAACCATCAAACTTGTAATGACACTTAACTCCCCCTTCTTCTTTGATAAAATACCTTCCATAAACTGAACCCTATTAGCAGAAAATTCTCTGAGAAAGAATAATCAGGAAAATAAAGCATAGTTTTATAACATTGTCAACTGAGAAACTCAGTTAAAAAAGATCAGCCTTCTTTCTCTCCATTACAGGGCAGCAGTTTTTAGTTTTGTTTTGTCCTTTGTTTGTGGTACTAAGACATCAAATTCATGGCCTACTAGGCCAGTGAGCTACATCCCCAACACTGTGTTTTCAGGAAGGGGCTCACCTACCCAGGAGGACCTCATAGTTGGGATCCTGCCTCAGCTTCCTGAGTACCTGCACTCACCAAACATGTTTAGATATCATTTGCTTTCTTTTTTAAAAGCTAGTTTATTCTGCTATGGTTTTTCAGAAACATGTCCAACAGCTAGAATACTGGAGGTTATGGCCACAGTCAACTTCATAGGATGGTCCCAGAAGCTTGATCTACAATGAACACTAGCTCGTAGAGCTGAGCTTTTCACTGGTATTACAGTAACAGGTGGGTCTTAATGGTGAGGTGGGACAAACAACACTAAGTGAAAAACTGCTATATTCTTGACAGGAATTAAATTATACGTTGTGTGAGAACAGAGACCCTGACTGCTTTTCATTGCTTTTATGATCAATGCTTTTCCCTCGATACAGGCATTCCACAATACCTGTTGGGCAAATAAATATCTTGTTTCTGGCAAAGTCAATAGTAAAGTGGTTTGTGAGGATATTTTTTAAAAAACAGTGAAATTTCACCATATGAACTGCAAACTTACCTTTATCTTCTGGTGCTATTTCCTGAGCCTTCTTAAGATCAGCCTTTAATTGGAAAAAAAATTAAGAAAAATTAAAGACACACGATTTACCAAGGTTACTGTCTTTTTTAAAGACATACAGAACAAAATTTACCAGTGCTTCATCGTATTCTTTTAATCCTTGCCATCCTTGAGCTCTGCGGTACAGTGCTTTGGTATTCGATGGGTCTATTTCAAGAGCCTATAAAAAAATAAATTACTATTATATCTAAAGAAATGTATATGCTGGGTGTTAATCCTGTTTAAAATCTACCCTTTAATCAAGGAAAGGGGGCCAGAGCCTATAAATGGTGTGGTATGCTGAGGTTTCACCAGCAGAGGGCACTGGTTCCCAGGCTTTGTGTGTGGCTATCTCAGCATTGTGGCTTATAGCCCAGAATGAGCCCTACATAATGTGTTTTGTTTTGTTTTGTTTTGTTTTGCTTATGTTTTTTCTTTTTTTTTGAGACAAGGTCTCACTCTGCAGCCAGAACTCACTAAGGAACCCAGGCTGGCCTTAGACTCATGGCAATACTCCTGCCTCAGTCTCCTAAGTGCTGGAACTACAGGCATGTGCTACCACACACAGATTATGTGGCGTTGGGGAATCGAACTCGGGTACTGAACTTAAAGCACTTCAACTGTTCAGCCATTCCTCCTGCCAACATAATTTATTTTTTAAGAGAAAACCATTCTAAGTAAAAGTATGTTTATAAGTTCAGGAGCAGCTGGGGCTATAGAGTGAGATCCTGCCTCAAGAAAAAAGTTTGTGTGGTCATTCTTTGAAGTCTGCACTGGTTCTGGGACAGTCCACAAACCCTACTGACAAAAATTAGATGTGTTCACAAAGTGTCTTCATATAACCTGCACATATCCTCCCATATATTTAAGTCATTTTCTACATTACTTATAATACCTACTATGTATATGCTATGTAAATAGTGGAACAAAGGAAATTCTCAGTCCAACTGGATGAATCTGAGAATGCTGTTTTCATCTAAAATCTAGGTTTCTCAGAAACGCAAATAACCTAACACGTATCTCCTTGAAACAAAGCTTAAAAATAATACATTTCGTTTACATAACTTTTTTTTTTTGAGACAGGGTCTTGCTCTGTAGTTCATGCTGGTCCTAAACTAACTCTGTAGCCCAGGCTGGCCTCAAACTCAACAACAATCCTTCTGCTTCAGCCTCCCAGATGCTGGGATTAAAGGAGTGTGACACCCAACTGTGTAACATCTTTTAAAAGTCAGCAGTCTGGACTGGTGGAATGGCACAGCAGTTAAAGCGCTTCACTTACAAGCCCAAGGCCCTGAGAGTTCAATTCCCCAATACCACATAAATTGGGTGTGGTAACACACACCAGTAATCCCAGAACTCAGGAGGCTGAGGCAGGAGGATTGCCATGAGACCAATGTCAGCGTGGGCTACATAGTGAGTTCAGGAGCCCTGGGCTGCAGATAGAGACGCTGTCTCAAAAAATAGGAATAATAAAGTTAAAAAAAAAAACAAAAGTCAGCATGTTAAGAGTTTTTCCAGAACAATCTGTCTCACAAAGGTCAAAAAGAGATCCAGAGTAAACACCAATCTTTCAGTTTTTTTCCTCCAATGTAGTCTGTTTTAAATATATTTTAGGGCTATAGCTGTAGCTCAGTAATAGGTACTTGTATAATAAATACAAGGCCTTGGATTCCCCCACTGCACTGCATTTTTTCCTTATCCTTTTTTCCAAGCTACCCTAGCGAATCAGAATTTTTTACCAGTGCTGAGGTTCAAACCAGGGCCTCATGAATGAAAGGCAAGTGCTCTACCACTGAGCCCCAGCCCAGAATCTCATTTTAGTTCTACTTGGTCTAAGTGCAGCTAACCTATATACATAATTTCATGTGCAAAAAACTTGAAATGCTCGATTTGGAAAAATTTTCAATCAACTACACAACATGATGGTCTTAACTGATTATTAGAGAACAGTGATATCTAGCTTTATCAGTTAGTGGACCTGGGTTGTCCTCATGAAAACAGTGACCTTTCCGCACAGTGCCACATGCTTCACACACAAGCTGTAAGTTTTGTTACTGTCTCCTGAGGCTTACCATTTTACAAAAAGAGAAATTCAGACTTTTTAAAATTGGGAGTTCACCCAACATCACAACACTAGTGAGTGGCAGACGTCTAACTTTAAAACTATGTGTAGGCTAGGGGCGTATCAGCAGCACCATGCCTGTATAGCAAGCACAAGGCCTAGGCTGATCCTTAGCACAGGGCTGAGCAGGCTGGGGCTATGACTTAATTAACTCCACAACCCACTTTCTTAATCATTCCTAACTTGTGTTCCAATGCCTGCAATATATAGTAAGTACTCTTAAATGAATAAACAAGCCAATACATGTATTACTCATGTTCCTTTAAGAAAAGGAAAGTAAAGCCGGGCGCAGCGGTGCACTCTCGTAATCCTAGCACTCAGGAGGATGTTGTGAGTTCGAGGCCAGCCTGGGCAACATAGAGAGTGCAGACCCAGCCTGGACTACAGAGTGAGACCCTGTCTCAAGGAGAAAAAAAAAAAAGTTTCTTTATAGTTAAGTGTCACAATGTTAACAGCAAACTCAACACCCTACAAGGAAGGAAGGGCCAAAACAGGAAGATGACTTAAAACATGCTTTACCAAGTCTCTTAGGCCCTACACAATCAAATATATTAAGATACATTAAAAAGTGCTTTTGTCTAAGTTGCTAAGTCAAAATCTCACACCTTGAAAAAAGTTCAACATCACACAGACTTACCTCCAAACAACTGTCAATTGCTCCCTGCCAATTTGACATCTTCAGTTTACAAGCACCAATATTCAGTATACAGCTTAAAGCTACAGGTTGCAGTCTGGATCTGTCATCTTTCTCAATAACGGCCTTTGAACTATCCACATACCTGAGGACATATTAATAAAAGTAACGTGTAATGCCTCACAAGTAAGATCGACTGCTCCTCCAACTCTCAAATAAATACGGCATTTTTGCTACAGAAAGTTCATGGAGAGGCAGGAGGAATGACACAGCAGTTAAAGCACTCACTTTGCAAGTGCAAGGAAGGCCGAGTTGATTCCCCAGCACCACATAAAGCTGGGCATAGTGGCGCACGCCTGTAATCCCAGCACTCGGGAGGCTGAGGCAGGCAGAATGTCCTGAATCCCAGGCCAGCGGGGGCTCCATGGTGAGTTCAGGACCAGCCTGGGCAAGACAGCAAGACCTTGTCTCAAAATAACGGGAGAAAAGTTCACTACGTAAATTTAATGCCTAAAATTTAGATTCTGAAGTTCCCTTTCTTTGAAAGGAATCTGCACTGGTACAGAGACCAGTGATACCAAATATGAAAGCAAGGTAATTATGCTGGTCACGGCAGCACTTGCCTGTAATCCTACAGTCTGAGAGAATGAAGGAAGTGCACTGTAATTGAAGTCCAGCCGGGGCAACCAGAAAGACGCTGTCTCAAAATTAGAAAATAGAACGGGCTAGGGATGTAGCTCAGTGCGGAGATCTCCGTTCCGTCCCCAGAACCACAAAAATAAACCAAAAAAAAAAAGAATCTCACGCACGCACGCACGCACGCACACACACACACACACTAGCATTTGTGAGGCACACACGCACACACATACACTAGCATTTGTTAGGCCCTAGGTTACTACACACGTGAACACACACACACACATGGGTGTGTCAAAATGGGAGGGGGCCTCCACTGAACACAGTGAATTGAAAAAATCCATAGGTCCAGGTGATACTCAAGGTGAAGATGGATTCTTACAAACAGAAGAGCACAACCTAGCTAACTGTAAAAAGGCAAAACCAGAAAACCACAGTTCTTCACTATCAATACAATAAATGAGTAAATGAGTAAGACAAGGCTCTTTAAAGTAAAAACCACTACATGAAACTTTTTTTTCTTTTGAGACAGGGTCTCTCTCTTTATAGTCCAAGCTAATCTTCACTGTGTAATGCAGGCTGGCCTTGAACTCGGAACAATCCTACCTCAGCTTTCCAAATTCTTCAGAATACAGGCATGTACCACCCCACCCAACTTACGTAGTGCTAGGGAAGACTTCTAGGTAGAGGATATGGAGATGCACACCTGTAATACCAGCATTCTAAGGGGCTAGACATGAGGATCCTAAGTTTGAAATCAGCACAGACAACTCAACGACTTTGTGAGACATTTTCTCAAAATAAAAAGGCCTTAAGTTCAATCCTCAATACTGCAAAAGTAAAAAAGGACAAATCTTCTCAAAAATTAGTATCACTTCAATCAGTCACTAATTATTACTAGGTACTGTGCTGTTTATGCAGAGCCATCAGTACGCCCAGACTCAGGCCTGACCATGCTGCCTGACGCTTTCAGGATGCAGCACTGAAGGACAGGTCCACCACCATCTACCCAAAGACTCTTGCCAAAATATTTTAATTTGAACTGATCTTAAGGAAATAATCTGGAAGAACTGACTTGTATTTCACAAAAAATGCAAATGAATAAAGACACCAGGATACAGGGACTGCTGGTGATCTAGAGACATCACAACCTACAGAGACAACACATGGCCTTGATTTAGACATTGAACATTAAAAAATAGTAATACTAATATACTGAAATAATTGAAGAAGCTTAAAAATAGATTATCAATTAGATATACCCATGTTATGAATGGTTAATGGTATTATTTATGTAATATCCTTGGTCTTAGTAAATAGATACTGGAATATTTAGGTGTAAAGTATAGCACCTGCAACTTCCCTTCAAAAATCATTTTGCAAAAACATAATAGCAAAAGGTTAAAATTGGTGGGTACAGGTAAAAGTATATGAATAATCATGTACTAGTCTTTGAACATAACTGTTTTTCGAAAGTTTTTAAAATAAACTGGGCTAACCAACAGAAGGTATTTCAACACACCTATTTATTCCACATGTAACCTGCAAAAACTGAGTAATTCTGAATGTCAATTTATAATTCAGTTTATAGATTGTTACAAGTAATTTACTTAAAATGCTTTATTACCTTAAAACCTTTGTATATTTCTTAATGGCCATCTCCCAGTTCTGGGACTTAAAAAAAGTATTTCCAATATTTTTTAAGTCTTCAGTTATTAATAAAATCTTATCCACCTGTACAAAGAAAATATAAGTATGTTGGATGTTAATAAGTAGTGAGTTAATACTGACTTCTATTTTTATGACAGACTGATACAAAAGCATAAGTGTTTAGCACTAAACACAGCTAAAATTAAAATTTGATTAATCACAATTACTCACATCTTTTAAATCCACATCTGCATCCTCTGGGAAATCTGGGTGGCAGTCGCCAGAGCCGTCTTTGGGGAATATTCCCATATCGTCCCCTTCTTTCAATTCTCCACATTCTGCAATAACGCACAACTGTAAAAATAACACAGCATTGTGGTAATACATTACCATACTCACAAGAGATTTCTTAAAACTGAGTTTAAAAGTAATACACCTGCAATTCACAAGCTTCCATTAAGAGGCTCTCTATCTGCTACAATTATAAAACCCTTTACTTCTTTTTTTTTTTTTTTTTTTTTTGAGACGGGGTCTCAATCTGTAGTGCACGCTGGTCCTGAACTCACTATATAGCCCAGGCTATCCTTGGACTCATGGCAATCCCCTGCCTCAGCCTCCCAAGTGCTGAGATTACAGGCTTGCACCGTGTGCACCACTGCACCTGGCTTATGTGATGCTGGAGAACTGAACGCAGATCCTTGCACTTACTAGCCAAGCGCTCCAATTAATGAGCTCTAGCCCCATAATGCCTTGTATATATAATGAACGTAGCAATGCCAACCTAGAGAAACAGCACAGCAGTTAATAGGCGAGCTCAAGACACTGAGCTTGATTCCCCAGCACCACATAAAGCTGGGCATGGTGCCGCACACCTGTAATCCCAGCACTCGGGAGGCTGAGGCAGGAGGATTGCTATGAGTCCAAGGATAGTCTGAGCTACATAATGAGTTCAGGACCACCCTGGGCTACAAAGTAAGACCCTGTCTCAAATAAATAAATAGGGGATGGATGAATGGCACAGAGGTTAAAGTGCTTGCCTAGCAAGCACAGGCCCTGAGTTCACTTCCCCAGTACCACATAAAGCTGGGAGTGGTAGCACACCTGTAATCCCAACATTTGGGAGACTGAGGCAGGAGGAATGCCATGAGACAAAGCTGATCCATAGTGAGTTTAGGACAAGCTTTGGACTAGAGGAAGATGCTATCTATCTCAATAAATAAATAGATTGTAGGAATATCATTATGCAAGTACTCTATTGCAACTTAGGAGCTCAGAGAAATAGTAAATTGAGAATCTCATTTTCTATAAAACTGTCTTTAGATAACATGTAGGCTCTTTTAATTCACTACTATTCTCCTCATAAGCTAAGCGCTAATCTATTTCCCATCAGTGAGTCTCCAATTCCCACACGATCCTGTCACCTAGAGTACACAGTACTATGCTCAGTCTGACTCAGGAACAGCCAGGATACAAAGATCTTCAGAAGAAACAGACATCTAAACCCTTTAGCAGTTTATACAGGGTGAAGAATCAGGCCAAGAAACTGAAGTAACAAAGCCGAACCTCCAGATAAACAGCACAGTGTGAACAGAACTGTGTTTTCTATTCTTCAAACTAACTCAAAATATTTCAGGTTTCAGAAACTTAAGTTCTAGCAAAAATCACCAACACTAAAGATGAACTAAGAGTACATACCCAGTTTACCTGCCCAATGTAGAAAGTGGTTGCTATGGTTTGGATGCCCCAAAAGCTTCATCTGTCTGGATCTAGTAAGGTAATTGTGCAACTCTGTTAGGAGGCAGGTCCTGGGCTGGAAGCGGCAGGCACTTGGGGTACAACCTTGAAAGACTGTGTCAGACTGAGATCTGGGGTGCCCAGGGCAGAACTGCCAAGTTTGTTGATTTGTGGGCAGGGAACTGAGGGAGAGGCATCCACCATAGGGCTGGCAGCTTGAGCTAAGTAAAGGAAGGGGTAAGAAACATTGTTGCAGCTTCTTCCCAGGAGGACTCTGACCTTGCCTGAGTTTCCAGAATCCAGGGCCCCATCTGCCTAATTTGGCTTCTGTTTTTGCAAAAGGGTGAGAAGCCCTGCTGCTTCTCCCATGTACTACGTGCTTCCACCATTGGACCCTGCCCATGAATGGACTGTGTGAGATCTTCTGAAACTGTGAGCTAAATAAATCTCTCCTCCCTTAAATTGTGGATGTCAGGTATTCTGTCAGAGCAATGTGTAAGTAATTAAGATAGTGGTGTCAAAGAAAAAAGGGGCAGATCCAGGTACCTGTATGGCTGGGATCCACAATATCCCCAAATGTTCACTGTGTTGAGGGTTTGGTTGCCAGCTGATGGGCTCTGAGCAGTGCCTGCACAAAGAGGGCTCTGCCTGCATCGAGTGCGCTAACCCCCCTAAGGAGTTCTCTAGCTGAATGGGCCCTTAAAGCAGGGCGCTTGCCAGGTCTGCCTTGAGAGCGTACGTGTTGTCCCAGTACCATCTTCTCTGGCTGTGCTTCCTGGCTGGGATGAAGTGGGCAGCTTTTCCATTCTACCCCTTACTTCAAGACTTTTTTGCCTCACTACTGGCCTGAAAGGCCAAGTAACTCCTCCTGTAAGTTGGTTTCCTCAGCTACCCAGTAATAAAAAGCTGACTACCAAATTATTCTAATATTTTTCCAGATAATAAGCAATCTTAACTTACATTTCTTTGAGATTGTAACTAAGCTACGTAAAATGTTTTAAGAATGACGATGTAAAGCAGCTCAACTCCTAAAGTTATTTCTCTATAACTTTTTGCTTACTTTGGCAGGTTTTTCACCATTCACTTCCACATTTTCCAGTATCCTTGCCACACCTATTCCTTTCATTACTTGGCCAAACACCACATGCTTCCCATCCAAGTGAGGAGTTGGAACTGTTGTGATGAAGAACTGAGAACCATTTGTGTTGCAGCCTGCATTCGCCATGCTCAATAAACCCTCTCGATCATGCTGTTGAGATAAAAATGAAAAGAAAATCAAGCAGTAGAGCCTGAATTGTTCTTTTACTAATCAGTAGCATAGAACTAGGATGGCCTGTACTACCATTCAGCTCAACTTTTACTTTTCATTATATTCAAAAATCTGTATATTACCTTTTTTATTTTGTATGAATTGCAACCTTTAATAAAGATGAAGTACTTAACTATTTTTCAGATTTTAAGAAAAGCTTATAAAATTGACTAAGAAAACATGTTAGGGACCTTATTTCTTGTTTTTTTTTTTTTTCTTGTCACAGGGTCCCCCTCTGTGGCCCAGGCTGGCCTTGGACTCACGGTAATTCTCCTGCCTCAGCCTTCCTAGTGCTGGGATTACAGGCATATGCCACACTCCAGGCTTAGGTGGTGCTGGGGAATTGAACTCGGGTACTTAATGCTCGACACAGAGCTTACTAGGCAAGTGCTTTAACCACTGAGCCTTCCTCCAGCCCTGAAATACTTTTTGTCCCAAGCATTTCATATATGGAATACTTAACCTACGTCAAGGTTATATAAAAGCCAGGTGTGGTGGTACATGCCTATAATCCTAGCACTCCAGAGGCTGCAGCAGAAGAAATGCTGCTGAGTTCAAGGCCAGCCTGGACTACACTGTGAAACAATGTCTCAAAAAAGAAAGGTTATACAAACAAGTATATTCAATCAATTTGGCATGTAACTGTAGATTCTTTCTCTAGTAGTTTAGTAGTTTCCACAGGTTTTAGTCTTGTTTCTGAGGTTGAAATTATAAATTCATTGTCTTTTGGACATTTCATTTTTTATAAGCCCTCTGAGGCCAGTCACAGAACTGTGCACACAGCTACAATCAATAAATACTGCCTAAAGGCTGATGATGACATTTTCTTTCCAAATTATTCACATTACCTTAATCATATTCTTCATTGCCAAAGAAATTGTCTATTCTTGTACTTATATGTCCATTCTTAAAACTTGCATGATGCGATATACCCCAAATAGCTTTTGGGACAATGAAGGTAAGAAGGCACAGGTACCACTAATGTCTTTTAAGAGCTTGCACATTAACCATATCAGCTATTTTGAAAATTCCCTGACATCCTGGGGATAGCGATGTTTTGTTGCTTTCAAACTCAAGGATAAAGATGCACAAGTTACCGCCATTAAAATAAAGAAAACATTTTTTCTGGAATCAATTCTGCCATATGGGAGCTATATTTAAAAACTCACTGGCTTATAGAAACTTAATCATAATAAAATAATTATAGTATTTTTAAATGATGAAAACTTTCTCTAAGTATGATGAATACCGGGCTGACAATGTGGCTCAGTGGTAAAGGATTTGGCTTGGACACCTGAGCCCAGGTCCAATCTCTAGCATCCCCACCCACCACCCTCGACATCCACACACAACGCTCATTTATACATATGTTCCTCTTATTACAAAGGAGAACTTACGCACACTTGAGACTGTTTTGTTGTTTGTTCCAACAATTACATTTCAAACACATTATAAGCTTTATATTAAACATCTGCTTTACCTTATAATAAAAGTTTTCATCTTCAAATTTTTCACCATAAATACTTTCTCCACCTGTCCCATTCTGATTTGAGAAGTCTCCTCCCTGAATCATAAATTTCTTAATAACTGCAAAAATGAAAATAGCTATTAGTGACCAAGCCATGGATGACCGTGGGAATGTTAACCAACAGTAACAGACAAGTGCCTAGAGCCCGATTCTGGTCATTTCCCTCTCCAGCCTATCTCCCAACTATCCACAACCCTGTACTTCAAAGGCTTCTCACAATCTTGAGTCCCAACTTTTTTTTTTCCCCAGACATGGTCTTGCTCTGTAGCCCAGGCTGATCCTGATCTCATTACACAGCCCAGACTGGCTTGGACTCAACGACTCAACGGCAATCCTGCTGCTCAGACCACCAGAAAGCTAGAATTCCAGGTTATGTACCACCATGCCTGGCTTTATGTGGTGCTGGAGAATCAACTCAGGGCCTTGTACTAGCAAGGTGAGTCCTACTTATTTTGTTTTTTATTTTTGCTTGTCTGTTTTGTTCTGGTTTTCTGAGACAAGGTCTCACTCTAGTCCAGGCTGGTGATGAATTCACTATGTAGCCCAGGCTGGCCTCAAACTCACCGCAATCCTACTGCTTTAGCCTCAAGTGCTGGGACTACAGGAATGAACCATCACACCCAGATAATTTTTTCTTCAATATAGTACTTACTGGGGAATAGAGCTCAAGGCCTTGCATATGCTAAGCAACTGCTCTAATCACTGGGTTGGGGCCCCATTCCCAACCTATCTTTTACTGCCTAATCTCCCACTAACATTTAAAGAATTAGTTCAAATGATACTACTCGAAAAAAAAAAAAAACTGAAAGCTAGATCTAACTTTCTATCCCCACTTTATAATGTAATAGTTTCTTCCAGAATGAATTATAATGACTAACAGTATATATAGCAGATCTCTTTTTCCTCCTAAACTGGACTGCCCAAGAAACTGAAGCTGTTTGCTGGGCCTTATCATATAGGCATTCTCTAGCATCTTCCAGAATTCCAGACTCCCAAAAAGAAAGCAGATGTTCAGAACAAGCTACATATTTGTGCAGTCTAGACACTGTAAATACCCTTATGATTTTTAAAGAATGATTCAAAAAGCCAAGTTCTCAAAATCCAGGCAAGAAGTTATTCCTGGAAGAAAACCTTTAAAAGGGGAGCAGACTCAAGTTTGCTATGCTAAATATTTTGTTAGCATATGGCTAGGGGCACAGCTCAATGGTTAAGAGTGCACAAGGCCCAGCAGTGGATTTCCTAGCACCACACAAAAATTAGCAGGACATGGTAGTACATGCATCCCTGCACTGCACTCGGCTGAGGAAGCTAAGGCAGAAAGATTGCTCTGAGTTTGAGGCCAAAAAAGGCTACAGTGAGTTACTATGTGCCTGGACTAGAGCAAGATCATCACAAAACAAAACACCATAAACACATTTTCTTAGTGTGTTTTCATATTTTTTAATTTGATACAGTGTCCCACTCTAGTGCAGACTGGTACTGAACTCACTCTATAATCCAAGCAGCCTTGAACTCATGGCAATCCTGCTGCCTCAGCCTCCTTGAATGCCAAGACCCATTTTCTTTTTTCCCCGCATTTTATTGATAGGTATAAGTGCAAAACTTAAGGTTCACAATGAAGTTTAGCATTTTGTGCACATACGTATCTTGTCAAGGTGACAAGGACTTTCCCACTCTCCTTTTGTCCCTCCACCTACCCACTCCTCACTACCTCCCCACCCTACCCCTCCTGGTTCACTCTGTTTTTTGTTTTAAGTTCCATGAGATAGTTGTGATCTGAGTTTCTCATATCAGAGAGGCCATTTGATGTACTTTCTGCTTCTAAGACACATTTTCTTAAAGATGAAAGTAAACCAATAGTTTAACCATTTTGTGAAATCTTTTGTTGATTTTTCTTAGTAAGTCAGACCTTTTTTTAAATATTACAGGACACGGGTAAAAGAGTTTTTTAAAAGTAGATACTTAGATGATTTCAGTTTACTTTTTTTTTTTTTGGAGACAGGGTCTTGCTCTGCAGCTCAGGCTGTCCTTGGACTCATTACAATCCTCGTCTCTTGTTTCAGCTTCCCAAGTGCTGGGATTACAGGTATGTGCCACCAAGCCCGGCTTATGTGGTGCTGGGAAATCAAACCCAGGTACTAACTGCTGAGCCATTCCTCCAGCCATTAGTTTAACTTTTTTGAGACAGGGTCTTGCGCTGAAGTACTGGCTAGTCCTGAACTCATTATGTAGCCCAAGCTGACACTGAACATGCTGCAATCCTGCCTCAGCCTCCAGAATGCTGGAATACAGGAATGTGCCACCACATCTCACTTACGTAGCGCCAGCAAGTCAAACTCAAGGCCTCGGCTTGCTAGGCGAATGGTGTAACCACTGTGGTATTTTTTCAGCTTTATGTGTCTATTCCTAAGTAAGCACTTATGCAGCATGTACTCAGTAAGGCAAAATAGTAAGCACACAGCTCTTGGGCTTGGGAGCCTACAATCCATTTGGGAGAAACTACCTCCCCCCCCCCCCCCAAAAAAAAAAGATCACTAAGCAAAGGTAGGTGTGGAGCGATATTTTGATCACACACTAACAGCAGTCCCCACCCATTTGGCACCAGAATGGTTTCAAAGAAGAGAAGAGAGGAGGGGGACATGCAAATACCCTAACCTCAGCTCCACCTTAGATTATTAGGCACCAGATTATCATCAGAAGCACACAGCCTGGATCCCTCTCATGTGCAGTTCACAGCAGGGTTGGGCTCCTATGACAATCTAAAGCTGTCATTGATCTGAGTAGAGGCAGAGCTCAGGAAGTGACACAAGAGATGGTACAGATGAGTCTTTGCACATTGGCCTACCACCCACCTTGTCTTGAGAGGCCAGGTTCCTAACAGGTCAGAGACTGTACCACACCATGAAGATCCCACCAGCAGCGGGTCCAAGACTCAAGCCATCTTGCCCAAGAAGTGGGTTATAACTTTTCTGTATCAGCAAACTACCCATGGACAACTTAATTATCATTAACTGTCAAACTGTTCCTTTCTCAATAAAACCTACTTAAGGAGAAGGAGAGTTAAGAGGGCTGGCGAACTAAAACAGGCTATTCTCTACAGATGAACCTTAAAACTATCTTATAATTAATACCAACTCCACAACCTTTGTGAAAGTAAGCTTTTATCTCAAAGGCCAAAGCACTCTCTTAGACACCAATACTTTTTAAACTTGAAGCTCACTTGGTGCTTTCTTCAACTCTTAAAAGAACAGGATTTTATTATCTGTATAAAGACAATCAATTTCAGAAAACTTTATACATACTTCGATGGAAAGGGCATCCTTTGAAATGGAGAGGTTTCCCAGTCGTAGGTCCAATGCCTTTTTCTCCTGTGCACAATGCACGGAAATTTTCTGCAGTTTTGGGTACAATATCTGCAAACAATTCTAAGACAATCCGACCAACTAAAAGAAAAGAAAACCAAATCTTGTCAGTATGCAAAACAAACCACTAAACAGACAAATGACAAAAGGATTCTTGGTATAATTACGGTAAAAGATCTCTCATGAACTACTAAATTCTCCCTTACTATCTTTCTTTTCAATTTCAAGAAAACAACACACTGTTATCAACTATAAGCCTAATGTTGTACAGTAGACCTGAACTGACCTCTCCATTCTAACTGAAACTAGTTATTCTTTGACCAACATCTCCCTGTCCTAGAACCTACATTGTACTTTCTTACTTCTGTGTGCAGCATTCTTAGATTCTACTTCATATAAGAGAAGTGTTGTGATAAATTTGTCTCCCTGTGCCTGACTTATTTCACTTAACTACTAGGTTCATCGATGTTGTCACAAATGACAGGATTTCCCTTTTTTTATTCCATTGTGTGTCTCTACCACACTTGTATTGACTCAGCCACTGCTGAACACTCACGGGATGATTCTGTTATCTTGGCTACTGTGAATAATGCTGCAAGGAACACCAGGAAAGCAGGTACCCTATCAACACGCAGATGTCTTTTTCCTTGGATATACACCTAGCAGTGGGATTGCTGGAGTCTTTGTAAAGCTGCATGTATCTGTATCATTTCGAAATATCAGACAAAAGATCAAAACCAAGTACAGAAGCCAGCATATTGGAACTATGCAAGAACACCATTAAGTACAAATGGTTTTAAATACTGAATAACATCTGACAGATACTCCGAATTTACAAACACCTCAGAGCCAACAGAAAATTAAATACCCTTTGAGTAGTCAAGCTGGCCAAATTTTATGTGTATCTGTGCTTTGTGAAAACTGTCTATTGCAGCTCTGAAATAAAGGCTGAAAAAGTCCCCCTTGCAGACAACCCCTACGACAGGTGAAAACAAAACCAGCATCAGCTCCAAACCAAACTGAATGAACGTGGAAGTGTGTACACGCATTCAAACGCAATGCCTGGGCAGCAACTCTTAACAAGTTCCAGAACACGATCGGCCCAGTTACAAACCAAAACACCGCCTAACTCACATGGCTTAGGGAATTCAGAGCTTCTGTGTATCCAAGGCAACCACACAGCTACCCTGAATTCAATGCCCTAGTGCTAAAATGAAAAAATGCTCCCCTATCTAACTGGGCCTCTAAGTTATGAGTCAGTAGTATAGAAAAGCATTAAACAAACAGGTCGCTTGTATTTAAAAATAACATGGCAGATGCTGATATATTCCGGGCGCCAAAGACGCAGAGTAACTGGAGCCCCGCAGATGCATATCCCAGAAGACGACTTAACTACCCCGGATGGGTGCGGGGTCGGGGGCGATTCTGAGGCAAGAAGCAAAGGTGCACCCAGAAGAGGAGACACACATAAAGGCCGGCCACAATTCCTTAATCAGAAATTTCTAGAAATTTCCGAAGGGCCATAATGGCCCTGGAACAAGGGCGCAAGGGCGGCTTAACTCCGGAGGCGGTCCTGTCCAGGGTCCAGTCTAAGCGGCCATCCTCTTACACACGGTGCAGCCCCTGGCCCGCACGGAAGCCTGGGAACCCCCAGTCCGGGGAACCCCCGCCACCTCGGGGCCCGGCCGGGGAATCGGCCTCCGCTCACCTCGCTCCCCGCCGATGTCTACGTCAAAGAAGACTCGGGGGTTGCTGGCGTTGGAGGGCTTAGCTTGTGGGGACGGGTGCGACATCTCCGGTTGCAGACGCCCGTGGAAGCAGAACCCGAATATCTCGCGCACGACCGGCAGCACGCACTCGAGAGCACCGCTCTAGTTGGAAACCTGGCGGGGGCGCGGAAGAACCATTTCCGGCGCGCGGCCGGAAGCTCCCGCCCGACTTCCGGCGCCGCCTCCGAGCGGCTTTTCACGCGCCAGACTGCGCCCATTTTGTCGTAGCGTTCTTGCTGCTCTGGTAGTCACTCCCCTCTCGTCTGAAATTACGACCGCAGTTCTTGTATTTCTTGCCTTGTTTTATTTCATTCGAAGCACCATGTGACGTAGATTTTTGGAGTCGCCCCTATCCCGGCCTCAGTTCTGCCGCCAACTGGCCGTGCTGTCTCTGAAGCTCAATTTGCGCATGAAGAAAATGGAAATAAAACTGTTTACCTTGGCAGATCGTTTTGAGACGTGCGATGTACACCACTTAGCGCAGTGCCAAACTGGTAGTGCCTGATCAATAGTAGCTCTATTGTGACTTGTCACTTTGTTATAGTTTGCTCGTCGGGCTCCAAACAATTGATGAGACGGGAAGAGAGCATAGTTTTCAAACGGCGTTATCTGTGGGAAGTTGTATAAAACATTTACCGTACATTTTACCTCTATATACGAGGAGGTCGTAGCCTCCCTTTTTTTTCTTCCCCTTGTGATATTGGGGATTGAACCTGAGGTCATATCCCCAGCCCTTTTTTATTTTGAGACAAGAGCCTCGCTAGCTCATTAACCTGCCCAATTTGGACTCAAAACTTGCAACCCTCTTGTCTCAGCCCCCCACAATGCGACCATTACAGGCGCGGACTCCCACGCACGTCTGTCTCGCCTCCTGATTACGTTCCTTGTGTGGATGATCTGGTGACTTCTAGTTCCCTTAATCTCTTAATGCTTTTTTTTTCCTATGAGAATGTAAAAATACATAGTATTTGAATGTAACGTTCATAGAATGAGCCTTAAAAGCAAGGTTTTTGCGTGAATAGCAGCAGCAAGGCTGACCTTTTGGAAGGAAAGACCAGAGCTGTGCCCTCTCCTGTAATAACTGCCACCATACCTGTCCAGTTGCTGCCTGTTCTTAGAATATGTAAAAAGCAGGTTTGTAAAGAACAATGGATAGCTGAGAGCAGCAGCCGGTACCCATTATCCCAACCTTCTGTGAGCCCGGAGGCAGGAAAATTGCAAGTTTGAGCCCAGCCTAGCAGTTTAACAAATTAGTGAGCATTTGTCTCACAATAAAAATATTTTTAAAGGGTGGTGATTTTTTTTTTACAATGGATACCATTTTAATGACATTAGTTGGTGTTCAGTGTATTTATTTACAGAACTCATCAAGTACTTTTTTTAACAACTGGAATTCAAAGTACTAGATTAAATTGATCAAAGTTAAAAAATACTAAGAGTAGTCATTTTAAGTGCCATTTCAGAAGATGTCAATTGTTGTGAAGTTGTGGCTTTGTTACTTTAAATACTTTGTAATTATTTTTTAAATTGTACCTCTAACTTCATGGCTTTCAATTTCAATCTTACCTAAGTAAGATGTGTAAAACACAAAGCTAACAAGCATCTACACTGAATTTGGGTGGCAAGCATGATGCAGTGACACGCTAAGTCTGGGCCAGGACCTGATCCCAGTACTGCTAAACAGATGAATAAATAAACAAATGTAATAAGAAAAGCAGGGGAGTACCACTTCACAGGCAGGCCCTCACATTTTTGTGCTACTGGGGATTGAACCTGGGGCCTTCACATTGAGCCACATCCAAGTCCTTTCTCACTAAACCCCAATTTAGGGAGTCAGTTCTCAGTATCACAAAAAAAAAAAAGGACAGGTTCTTACTCTCAAAAGTGATCTCTACTATTATACCCTTCATTTAAAGCAGTAAAATTGATGTTAGAAGAAACAATAGGAAAGCAGTGGCTTGAAGTTTTGACTACAAAATGCGTTAGGACTGAGCAAAGAACACTCATTTAATTTTATCAGAATCTACTGCTTCCCTGGTAATGTAGAAAAGAGGAGGCCCTGAGAATGAAAAGAGATGAGGCATGTGTATTTGCATAAAAACCCAGTCCCCTCCTCAGTCCTGGGGTGGGACCCAGGGCCAAAGGAAAACCTCTGGACAAATCACTAAGGACAGTACACTGATTAAATTTTATTGTACAGTCACAGAGTTCCAACATTACCAAAATGCATACATTTACGGGCATGTCCACAGACAGGCAGCGAAAGGACAGTAGTTATCTTTACCTACACAAACTTTACAGTCTAATTTGGTAGAAAGACAATGGAATAAACCTCTACAGTGATGTGTAATGGAGCTTTAATATGAAAATACAGTTACATTCAACAGTTGTGGCACTGAACTCGGGGACCTTTTTAAGATCAAAAAGATGAATAGGGTCCCTCACAGGAGTGTATGTGGCAGGTAAAACAGTATAAAGGAAGCAAGTAAAAAGCATGCCTGAAGGACAGGGAACCCCATGGAAACCTGTGGACCAACGCTCCCCAATTTCCCCTCGAGAAGCCTGTGGCTTCTGGGCTTGAATCCAAAGTCATACTTCGTGCGTATTTCCACCCAGCTTGTCTTCAGACTGGGTTATAAATTGACTCATGTTATCCTTGATGTAGAAAAGAAACTAAGAGAAAAAGTGAGCTCTGTTCCTACAACAGAAATCTCTAATTTATGTTTCCACAGCATTATCATTTCCAGTGTACTACTTGTGTACTCATATATTTCACCTACTCTCATTAAAATTGAGCTCCGCAGGGGCTGGGAGAATAGCTCAGCAGTTAACATACTTGCCTGGCAAGCACTAAGGCCCTGAGTTAAATTCTCCAGCAAAGCCATTTGTGGTGGCACTCACCTGTAATCCCAGCACTCACTCAGGAGGCTGAGGCAGCAGGATTGCTGTGAGTTAAAGGCCAGCCTGGGCTACATACTGAATTCTGAATTCAGGACCATCCTAGACTAGAGTGAGATCCTGTCTCCAAAACAGCATAAGCTCTATGCAGACAAAGTATCTTTTGTTGTCATAATTCTATCCTCAATGGTTCTAGCAGTTCTTGGCACATAGTAGGTGCTCAATAAATAGTTTTGAATGAATGAGGAGGTTTTTTTGAGACAAACTTGTCCCTGAACTCACTATGTAGCCAGACTCACAGCAATCCTCCTGCCTCAGCCTCCCAAGTGCTGAGATTATAGGCATGTGCCACCACACCCAGATTATGTGGTGCTGGAAAAACTCAGGGCCACATACTTGCTAGACAAGCACTTTTCACCCCTGTGTTATTCCTCCAGCCTGGAATGAGTGATTTACATGGAATGCTAATGACTTCAAGAATTTAGTAAGAGAATATTAAATTTCATTTCCATGTGTGTTTAAAAGTAATCTGAGAAGATTCTGTGTCAAATCTCCATGCTGATCCTAATCTCAGGACATTAAAATTAATGTGCTATAAAATGTTAATTTCTTGTGCCCTTCAATCCCATGGACTTCATTTGCGGTGGTTCCCTGAGGACCTGAGCCAGCTCAGCACATGCTTCTGTGTCCCCTGATATCCAGGAGAGGAGAAATCTTTCTCTAACCTGTCCTCATGTCTGGGCTACAAACTGGTAATTTACATTTTATCTCACATTTATCACAATAAATTCACACTAAAATATCGCTTCTGATCTACAAGCTTAAAAGTAGCTTTTACCTTACTATTGTGAGAATTGCTGGTTTTACGCCACGAGCTCCCTCCTTGTCCTCATGCCTGCTTTTATTAACTAGGAAGGTAATGAAGCATTGCTACTTTCTCATCAGGCTTCTGCAGCCCAAAATCAATCCCGATAGACAGGGGCTAGGGGGTCTGAACAAGGATAAATTAACCTCTCAGTGGTTTACTTTCCTTTTCTGGAAAGCAGGATAAAAGCACATATCAAGGGTTTTTTTTGATGACTAGATAAAGACATTTTAGTGCCCAACACAATAAGATATTCAGTAAGTATAAGCAATAACTATTAAACATAAATACTTAATACTTTATTATAATTCTTATTTATGTTAATATACTTGAAGATAGAAGTTAAAACTGCAAAGGTGCTTTAACAATGCCTCCAGGTCTTAGAAGCAGAAAAATAATGTGATACTTCGTGTTCTACAGGTTTCTAGGTGTAAAAGACTAAGCCACGTGTTACTCTCACCATATCTAGGTTTTTCACACTGAAGTAGCAGCTTTATACAAACTGTCGTATTCCTAAAACCAACTGAAATAAAAGAATCATACCTATCAAATACACTCAAAGGTGGATCTCTAGTGAAAGACCTCTAGGTGAGGATCTACCCCACAGACACACAGTCTGAACAGAGGTTCGAGTTCCCACATTCGCTTTTGTCTGGCGAGCAGAGAGCAGAAGAGCCAGATCGTGTGCTCCTCCTTAGGGTTAAGGACAGGGCTTCACCTGCTGGGGAGCAGGGGTGTGTGCTCTGAGGGCCTTATCACTATTATTATTAATTCTGTCTGTCCCTTACAGGTATGGACAATATTAGCAGATTACTTCCCCCATGGCTGCTTCTCTCGCTTCTCACTGCCCAAAACTCCACCTCAAACAAGCAAGCAACTGCATGTTCTGTGATCACTAAAAAAGACCTCAGTCATGCCTGTAGCTAGAAGGCTGAGGCAAGAGGATCATCAAAATTGGAGCTTTAGTGGTACCTGTCTCAAAAGTAAAAAATGGTTTGTGGTTGTAGCTCAGCGTGAAGGCCCTGGGTTCAAGCCCTAGTACCCACCCCACACACATGTACTCATGCACCATGCATTCACACACGCACGTGTGCGCAGGCGATCATAAGTACAGGAATAAATAGGAGCCTCTCTTCCTGGTTTGGGGCTTAGAAGGTTTGGCTTTACAGACCCAGAGAAGATTCTTGGTGTAGCAGAAGCTTCGAACCGCACATCTTTTGTAAGACTACAGCCTTCTCTTCTCAGAAGAAAATGAAGTTAAAAGAAGCTCGTTTCATATTCTGGAGAATGAAGGGTTTGTGGATTGCAGAGTGGCACACGGGGGGAGCCAGGATGAGGCAGATCGCCACTTCCCAGAGATAGCGAGCTGTCCCTGGGGTCACATTCCTGGAAGGCCGGCCAGCCCCATAGATGGGCTTAGGAGAGCCCAGAGCAGAAGGAACGTGTACTCTGGCTCCTGAACGGCCAGGAAGGCAGCCGGCCACAGAGGCCATGGACTCACAGTAGGAGGAAGAGCTAGACAAGCCCCCAGTGTCCCTGTGCATCCAAGTGTGCATGGAAAGGTGCAGGCAACCACCAGAAAGGAACTCTAACCCCGGGAGCAGACTGTGAGAACCAAGTAAAGACAAAGCGTTTCCTTTCAGCTGACTGTGTAGACTGTTAATGTTGAAATCTGATGCCCTACCAATCCAAAAACTTGCCTCACCACTTTCCCAAACTTTAATCCAACCTGGGGGGTGGAGGGTCACCAGGAATTGCCAGTGCATACACTGCCAGTCCTTGGGAACAGGCAATTCAAAATTGAACCTAAAGGGAGTCATAAAGCAAAAAGTTGAGAAGATTAAAGTTACAGTATGAAACACATGTGAGTTTATACTTTCTTTTCGTAGATGCTGGGTATGGAACCCAGAGTTTTGCTAGGCAAGGGCTCTCTGTCACTCCACTACAGTTCCAGCCTTGAGTTTGTGCTTTTATGTGAGCATAGGACATGGATCACTGAAGTCCTCATCCAAACCTTAAACAAGTGTGAAGTCACAGCCAATCCCTTTGTCACTGGAGTTCGGGCACAAGTGCCAGATTCCTGTCTATAGCATCAAATGCTGACAGCAAATTTAGAATTCTAAAGAAGCAAAATAAAACTATAACTCCAAATGATTCTGCTCCTGGAGGAAGCTTGGGTGTTGACGAGACTAGAGGAGGGAGCGCTCCCTCCCTACAGACCTCAGAACTGTGTGCAGAAAGAGGTGTCTTCAGCACAGGGCAGTGAGCTCCGGTCAGCAAGAGGGCCAACTCCGAGGCTCCGCCCCGAAATGCAAACCACGGGTGATGTTCTGTGCTAGAACGCTGAACCAAGGAGAGACAGCCATCAAGCAGGCACCACCAGGGGACAGCAGAGATCACCCTACAACATCACAGTGCTCCAGACTTGGTGCCCGAGGATGCCCGGTGTGACAGGATTCTTCATCTGGGAGCTGGAAGTGACATGACAAGATGAAAGAGAGAGAGAGAGAGAGAGAGACAGAGACAGAGACAGAGACAGAGACAGAGACAGAGACAGAGACAGACAGAGAGAAAGAGAGAGAGAGAGAGAAAGGAAGGAAGGAAGGAAGGAAGAAAGGAAGGAAGAAAGAAAGAAAGAAAGAAAGAAAGAAAGAAAGAAAGAAAGAAAGAAAGTTGCTATCCATTTACAAGAGCATCAGACAGGGCTTATGACATAGAATAAAACTTTTCTGAGGACTAACATTTTCTTTTTGGAAAAGTCAAGATTAATTTTATTAGGGTGTTGGTGTTGTTCTTGTTGTTACCGCGATTTGAACACAGAGCCTTCCCCTTGAGCGTCCTTCTTAGTCCCTTTTGTTGCTTATATGAGGCAGGATCTCACTAGGTTACTCAGTTGCCCAGACTGGGCTTGAACAAGAGATTCATCTCCTGCCTCAGCTTCCCAAAGTGCTGGGATTATAGGCATGTGCCATTTGGTGTAGCTAGTTAAGATTAATTTTGCCAGGCCTAGAGATCCAAGCCTATAATCCCAGCACTCTAGGAGACTGAGGCAAGATTATAAAGTTCAAGTCAAGCCTTGGTAACTTAGTGACTTCGAAAGGCCCTACCTCAAAATGAAAAATAAAAATGGCTGAGGATATAGCTCAGTGTGAAGGCCAAGGGCTTAAGTCTCTGGAAAAAAAAAAAAAAAAAAAAAAAAAACATGATATAGAGCTGGGGTGCAGTTCAGAGATTGGAGCACTTGCCTAGAAAGTGTGAGGCTCCAGGTCTGACTCCCCAGTACCGCATACTAGCTGGGCCTGGTGACCCATCCCTGTAAGCCCGGTATTCAGGAGGCTGTGGCAGGAAGACTCCAGTGAGTTCTAGGCCAGCTTGGGCTACACAGTGAGTTGGGGCCAGTCAGGATTTTAGAGTGAGAGCTTGTCTCAGAAAACAAAAACAAATCAAAACAAAATAAAAAGCACTTGAGCTCCTCTGACATTGATATTAGATTCATCTTATCCTTGTATTTTTGGCTTTGAATTTCTGCGATAAAATAGGTAGAGCTTTTGTATTTTTGTAAGGTATTTTATACTTATCGGGTGTGAACAGAGGCAAATATTTTTCCAAAGAAAATGAAAACAATAATAAAATTTTCTTCTAATCATTTTACGTATAGTGTGGTAGGTTAGAGGTTAGAGAGTCAATGCCGAATTTCGGTTTCTCCATGGACTTCTGGGAATCAGGGCGGAGACTGAAGCCAAAGGAAATAAAGACACGCAAGCAGGTCCTGTTGTCTCTGACACAAGGTTACAGAAGAGAAGAGCTGTCAGGTCTGAACTGACTGCCGAGAATTTTTTTATGACGTGCTGAGGATTTTACTCTCCAAAACAACAGTAAACCAGTGTGGCATTTTCAGCAGGGTTGACGTGAAAAGATTTGCATTTTTATTTTTTATTTATGTTTTTTTGTGCCATGGGGCAAACATTCTACTACTGAGCTACACCCTAGTCCACAAACTGAAACAGTCTCGCTCTGTAGCCCAGGCTGGTCTTTAACCCATTATGTAGCACAAGCTGGCCTTAGACTCACAGCAATCTTCCTGCCTCAGCCTCCCAAGTACTGGGATTATAGGCATATGCCATACCACCCAGCTTTATGTGGTGTTTGGGAATCAAACTCAGGACCTTGAGCTTGCAAGTCAAGCACTTTAACCGCTGTGCCATTTCTCCAGCTCCCACAACCTGATTCTTGGGAAATACTCAAGAATATAGTCTTTAGATAAGGAGTGTATTCATTTGATTTACTTTCCTATTAATACTCACATATTACAGTGATAATATTGCTGAAGTAAATTCATTAGGGTATAGAAACTTGATCTTTATCCAACAGACATTACTGGGCATAACGGGCCCTGCACATAGCTGTAAGGTAGAAAGACAGT
The DNA here is from genome assembly GCA_004027205.1 of Ctenodactylus gundi. Taxonomy (NCBI): domain Eukaryota; kingdom Metazoa; phylum Chordata; class Mammalia; order Rodentia; family Ctenodactylidae; genus Ctenodactylus; species Ctenodactylus gundi. The sequence goes on from PVKB01000664.1 coordinate 361,355, forward strand.
TGCATAGAAAAGCAGAGTGCGTGTTTTTGAGATTGTTGTTGCTGAGAGAGACAGAGCACTGTAGTATGACTGACAATCAGGCAGCTGGGAATGAAAGTTGTGAGATCTAGCCTCGGGGGTTTAACCATTTCACACGGGAGATACCATTTGATCTAAGTCTCAAATTCTGGAAAGTGCATTAGCGAAATGATCAAAGTCTGGAGAGACACATGTTAGCATCACATATATAGCATGGCCCAGAGGAAAAAGGGGTGCTGTTACCACCAAAGTGTGGAGAAGGACACAGCAGGATGTAAAGAGCGGAACATGTGATGAGAGACACTGGTTTGTTGAGGGAAAAAGTTCGTGTAGTGCACCAGTCTAAATGACTTTCTGTGTCAAATGGAAAAGAATTTTCTATTTAGTCTCAATTCACATTTTATTTTAAAATTTCAGAATTATAAACACAATTCAATAAATATAAAGTATATTCAATGTTTTTTATTGTTTCTTCAAAATCTAGTGATATCTGAGAGAAGTTTAAATGACACACATGTCTTTAATTCCAGCTATTTGGGAGACTGAGGCAAGAGAATCACAGATTAAGCCAAGCTGTGACAATTTAGCAAGTTCTTGTCTCAAAATAAAAGATAAAAGAGGTGGGGATGTAAATCAATGCCCCCTGGGTTCAATTCCAATTACTGAAAAGAAAAAGAAGAGGAAGGAAGGAAGGAAGGAAGGAAGGAAGGAAGAAAGGAAGGAAGGAAGGATGGAAAAAATGCCAATTGTTTTCTTCCAAGTCTCCAGTTGCTCGTAAGAAATGTTCCTTTGTGGACTTTCTCAATATGTAAAGCACAACCAAGGATCAACAAATGGGACTAAATGAAATTTAAAAATCCTCTGCAGAGCAAAGGAAACAATCAGCAGAGTGGAGAGAGCACCCATGGAATGGGAAAAAATGTTTGCCAGCTACTCCTCAGACAGAGGACTATTATCAGGAATATACAAAGAACTGAAAAAAGGTAGACACTCCAAAACAAAGGACCCAATCAAAAAAAATGGGAATCTGAAATGAATAAACATTTCTCATAAGAAGTCCTAATGGCCAAGCATCAGAAAAATTCAAATTAAAACAATACTGAGGATTCATCTAACTCCAATAAGAATGTCTGCTATTAAGAACTCAAAAAACAACAGATACTGATGAGGCTGTGGGGGGAAAAGAAACCCTCCTATATTGCTGGTAGGATGGTAAACTGGTACAACCACTGTGGAAAGTAGTGTGGGGATTCCTCAGAAAACGGAACATCGACATTTCATTTGACCCACCTATACCTCTTCTGGGTATCTTCACTAAAGAGTTAAACTCATCATACTATAGCAATACATGAGTACCTAGCAGCATGATTTACAATAATCAAATCTTGGAAGAAGACCCATGTTCCCAACTACAGATACTTGGGTAAAGATGTGGTATACATATACAATGGAGTATTTCTCTGCTATTAAGAATGACAAATTTGGGTCATTTGTAGGAAAATGGATGTAATTTGAGACCACTATGCTTCACAAAACGAACCAAACCCTGAGAAATTAAATAGCATATGGTTTCTCCAATATGAGAAAACCAAACCAGAAAAAAATATTAGCTATATGAAAGAAAGGGGAAGGGAAAGAGAAAGGTGAGAGGGTGGCAAGAGAAAGGGAGGTGATATGAAAATAAATCAATAACAAATAAATAAATTCTGAGACAGGGTCTCGCTCTGTCAGCCAGACTGCTCCTGAACTCACTATGGAGCCCAGGCTGGCCTCGGACGTGGCAATCCTGCCTCAGCCTCCTGAGTGCTAGGATTACAGGCGTGTGTCACCATGCCCAGGTTTATGAGGTGCTGGGAAATCAAACTCAGGGCCTTGTGCTTGCAAGGCAACTGTTTTAATGGCTGTTCCAGTCCTCCAGCCCTCATTTAATTTTTTTTAAAGTTACACATTTGCAAAACACATTTGTAATCAAATGATGAAAAGGAATATATAGTGAAACATTTCCTGGCCGCCCAGCCACTACATTCCAGGTTCGGCTACTGTTTTCTTGGGTACTTTTCTTGAGCATTTCTGTGGTTATATACCAACACACACACACACACACACACACACACACACACACACACACACACACACACACACTGGGCTGGGGCAGCAGCATGACAGAAGAATGTAGCATCTGCAAGGCACTGGTTTGTTTTTCTGCAGGGCAATAGAAAAAGAAAAGTTTATGTATTATCTCTTCCCTAATGCATATCTGTACTGTGCTAGATTTTACATATTCTTAGTTAACAATGTACTTACTTGGCACTATCCCATTCCACAACATAATAATGTTATATCATGGTCCTTTTTTTTTGTAAGCAGGGTCTTTACCTGAGCCTCTCCACACAGCCGATTATTGGTGAACATTTAGGTTCTGTAACAATATTCCTATCATCATCATCATCATCATCATCATCATCATCTTACAAATGAGAAAATTAACGCTTACAGAGGCTGGGTCACCTGCTCCAAGTCAGTTATGAAAATGCAAGGAATTCAAACTCACTCTGTCTACATGTTGCATAAGCCCTGGCCTGTAAGCATCCCCATTAAGGAATGCAGCAACAGCCATGAAACCTAAACTGTATTTCTCATAATTACGTTTGATGAGTCAGAACTTATTTCAAAGAGTTCAGCAGGATTTTGCAGTGTTGGAGTGCCACCATCATCCACAGAATTGTTAGTGAACAATAGGTGTGTGTCCTAGTTAAACCTAACAGTGTCTCTGTGGACAGGTGCCAATGAAATGCCTTCAATGGTCTCGTGATGCTGGCATTTTCCAAAATCTCATTCTGTCCCCTAAAGTCTGAGCCTTGCCATTCACAGCCAGGTGCCCAGCTTCATAGCTCATTGAACAGACAGACACGTTTATACTGGCTGAAATAAAACTAGACTAGACTAAAATGCTGAAGTCACAATAACTAGCATGTTTGAAATCCACACTTTCTTGCCCACATTTCAAAGTGGATGGCAAGTATTAGGCCTGGTGTTTCTGGAATGTTGATGAAGTCATTTTGTAAAACCACCAAATACCTTGTGACTGCGTCCTGCACCTGGTGATACTGAGAGAACAGAATGTGTGTGGGGCGGAGTCACTAACTCCTGAAGAGTCATGTGCTCACAGCATCTAGAGCTACAATCTGGAGTCATGACACATGCAGTTACTGGGCAGGGCTTTCAACATGTTATAGGTCTGACTTGCCCACAGCTGTCAGTGGCACGCTTGAGACTTCTGCCAGGACAGGTTTCACAAAGCAAAAACATTGGTACCTCACCTTCAGCTCAAAACCATTCAACTCTGTCTAAGAATCTCCTAGCTGGCATTTCAGGTTAATGAGGAAAAGGTGGAGTGCCCAGTGACAGCATTGAGACACCTGAGAGGGAACCTGGAAAGCAAAGTTGGAAGTTTATCTCATACCTATGCCAAAATAAATTCCAGATAGTCAAAAAAAATTCTCAAAAATATAAATAAGCCAGGCACGGTGGTATGCACCTGTAACCCCAGCACTCAGGGGGCCGAGGCAGTAGGTTTGTAGCTCATGGGCAATTTAGTGAGACCTTGCCTCAAAATTTTAAAAAGGAAAAATTACAGAATAAGGGGAATCTGTATGCATACACACACTCATTCTCCTTGATTTTCTTGAGCTTGTGCATGTTTTGCTGCTGCTGCTGCCATCACCTGCCGACATCAGACCGCAGATTTCTTAGCCTTTGAGTATAGATTCTGTGTTAGTCACTTTCCCATCACTGGGACAAAATACCTGACACTTGCAACTTAAAGAAGCTTATTTGGCTCGTGGTTTCAGGGATTCAACCAACGGTCATCTGGCTTTAAGGCCAAATCAGATGACAGAACTCCGGAGAAAGAGTGCTGTCCCGCCACAGCAGACAGAAAGCAGAGAGAGGGAAGGGAGAAGGAGGGATAAGAAGAAACCCTTCCAGGTCCCACCCGTGACCCATTTCAAGCCCTGCCTCCTGACAGCTGTGAGGTCATCAACAGACTACTCACCTGTTAAGAGTCCCTGTAATCCAGTCACCTCTGAAAAGACCACCCATGAACTCATTGAGCTTCTGTGTAACATTTAGCTCTAAACTGTAACAGACCAACGCAGCAACTCTCCTGGGAGCCTACAGGCCTTCAGCCTCTGGCTGGGGCTATGTCATTACTCTCTCCTGTTCTGTGGCTTCCAGCTTCTTGGACTGAGTAGCCCACCATTTCTCTGGCTCTCCAGCATGCAGATGACCACTGTGCACTATCCTACCTCTGCTCCTATAAGCTGATTTAATAAATCCTGGTATAGGATTGGGTGTGTAGCTAAGGGATTACAGCATTTGCCTAAGAAGTGTGAGACCCTGGGTTCGAGCTTTATGCACCACTTAATACCTGGACACAGTGGCACACGCCTGTAATCCAGCACTCAGGAGGCTGAGGCAGGCGGATTATCCTGAGTTCAAGGCCAGCCTGGGCTATATATATATATATATATATATATATATGATGTATATGATATATATATATATACAGACACATACATATGTATATATATGCACATACAATGTATATATATTCTATTGATTATTTTTCCACTAGAAAGTCACTAATCCATGGTACCAATACCAGCCCGTGGCCTGTTAGAAACCAGGCCACACAGCAGGAGGTGAGCAGCAGGCCAGTGTGTGAAGCTTGGTCTGTATTTACAGCCACTCCCCATCACTCATATCACTGCCTGAGCTCTACTTCCTGTCAGATCATCAGCACCTTAGATTCTCAAAGGAGCACAAACCCTACTGTGAGCCATTCATAAGGGGATCTGGTTTACAAGCTCCTAGTGAGTTCCTAATGCCTGATGATCGGAAGTAGGGCTGAGGCAGTGATGCTGACACTCCTCCTGCTCATCTGTGGAAAAACTGTCTTCCTCAGAATGATCCCTGATTCCAAAAAGGTTGGGGACCACTATGCTAAAAATCTCTAGTATGCTCCCTAAATCTACAACAATTTAAAAAAATGTCATAACTGCTTGCAAAGGAAAAGGAAAAGCAAATTAAAGCCTCATGAAAAAAATCCCAAGTTAGTTAATGCTAACTTTTGTTTTTTGTTTTTATTCTGTGGTGTGGGGGGGTTGAACCCTGGTCTAGGTGAGTGCTGTACCATGAGCTATACTCTGAACTCCAGTGCTAACTTTCCATTGAGTTTTTTTACACCCTGGACACAAGCCTCAATTTTAATGATAGAGTATGGTGATTTTTTAAATATGGTTTGTGACTGGCAATTACAGTGCTGATACTCCTTCCGCTCTCATCTACTTGTGTCTGTAAACAAGATGTCTCAGCATTATGATTATAAAAATAAATAGAAATAGGACTTAATTTTGAATGTATCGGATTTTTGCAATGAGTAATCTTTATCCATAAACTGAATTGAGTCCCTCTGTCAGTGAGAAACACACATACAATGTGCTTTTATGTCTTATGTTTAAGAATTACAGACTTTCAATGACTTTTTAATAAAAATTGAAATGATAGGTTTGAACACAGAGAGCCTTCACTAACTCAGGAAATTGTATTTATAAAGATATTTTGTTAAAGAGTGTAATTATGTAATCAAAGACTTACAAGTGTAAAAGATGTTTTGCATATCAAGATAAAATCATGTGGAGGAAGTGAAATAAGAGTATGATGTCAGGGATGTCAAAAAACAATACAAAACGTCTGTCTGCTAAAGAAAAGCGACCAGACTGCTGGGATATTTGGATTTCACTAGATTCATTTCTCTTGAAGCAATGATAAAGCAGCTAGAGGAATAGTTCAGAGGTTAAAGCGTTTGGCTGGCAAGCTCAGGCCGTGAGTTCACATCCCCAGACCACATAAACTGGGTGTGGTGGTACATACCTGTAATCTCATCACATGAAGGCTGAGGCAGTGGACTGTTGTGTGTTCAAGACCAACCAGGGTTACATAGTGAGGAATATTCTGGACTACAGAGCAAGACACTACCGCAAAAATTTATTTTTTATTTTTTTGAAACATGCTCTGTGGCCTAGTCTGGACCTGAACTCTCATTTTGTAGCCCAAACTGGCCTTAGACTAAGGGCAATCCTCCTGCCTCACCTCCCAAGTGCTGGGATTATATGAGTGCACCACCACACCCAGCTTTCTGTGGTGCTGGGGAATTGAACTCGGCCTTGGGCTTGCAAGGGGAGCACTTTAACCACTGTGCCATTCCTCTAGCAAGCCCCTTAAATTAAAAAAATAAATATCAGTGATGATATTGTTTCATTTTTAAATGAAATGCAATAACATATCCCATTTGTGTCTTAACTAAAAATAAATTTTAAAAAACACAGCTTCAAGGGGCTGGAGGAATAATGGCTCAGTGGTTAAAGCACTTGCCTAGCAAGTGCTAAGTCAAGTGGTAAGTACCCGAGTTTGATTCCCCAGCCTGCATAAACCAGGCATGGCGGTGGCACATACCTTTAATCCCAACACTGGGGAGGCTGAGGCAGGTGGATTGTCCTGAGTGCAAAGCCGGCCTGGAAGTTCAGGACCCACCTGGGCTTCAGAGCGAGATCTGGTCTCTAAATAAATAAATAAATGAAAATACAGCTTCAAGGATAAATATTTAGATGGGGGAAGTGCAGATCAGTTAAGAAAGGCTTTGGATGAGGCAGGCAGGAGAACCAGTGTGAGTTACTGGCCAGCCTGGGCTACAGAGTGAGACTTGTCTAGACCAAAAAAAGAGAAGGGGGAGGGAGATAAGGGAAAAAGAAAGAAGGAAGGAAGGCAGGCTTTGGAGCCAGTCACGATGGTGCAGTACTGTAACCCCAGCATTTTGGAAGCCTGAGACAAAGGGAAAAATCACAAGTTCTGTAGCTCAACATAGGCTGCTTAGTAAGACCCTGTGTTAAAAAATTTCCCCCTTTTTATTAATACATATACACACACATACAACACACAACAGTTACATTAAGCTTGAGCTTGAGAATTCTGTACACGTGTGCACCAAATCAACTTCACAATCTTTTCTCTTCCCCCTCCAATCCCTCCCACCTCTCCCTCATCGCCCCTGATCCGCACTATCTCACCCATTTGTCTACTGTCTATGTTCTGCGTTTCTCTTACTAGAGAAACCATGCCAGTAATTAACTTTCTGAGCATGACTCACTTTACTCAGCATGATGGTCTCAAGGTGTATCCATTTACCTACAAATGACTTAAATCTAGCTGACTTTATGGAAGAGTAGTACTCCGCTGTGTACACACAAGAAAGACTGAGATGAAAGGCAGAAACTGCACATACCCCTCGAGATCAAGCCTCAAGCACCCACCCCTTCCAACCTCTCAACCCTACACAGTGTCTATAGAAACATGAGGCTTTTGGAGGACACTCCAGATCCAAACCATGACGTTCCATCTGTGGCCTTCAAAAGACTCACGACCCCCTCCTTATACAAAATGTGTTTAGTCCCTTTTCAAAAATTTCCAAAGTCCCAACAGTTTCAGCACTGCTAAAAAGCCTAAGTCCAAAGTTTCCTCTGAGACTCAAGGCAAACTCCCAACCGTGAGCTCCTGTTACAACCAAAGAGTTAAGCACTTCCAACATAAAATGGCACAAGGGAAACATTTCCATTCCAAAAGGGAGGAATAGGAGGATAAAAGGCAATAGGACCAAAACAATTGCTAAACCTAGCAGGGCAAAAATCAGTTCCTGTAGTCTCGTGTTCAGCAAGTGGGGTAAACTGTGGCAAGATAAGAACTCCAAAGGGCTTGGGCGGCCCTGCCCCTATAGCATCCCTGATGGCTGTAATCTGTATCTTCCGTGCTTTGGACTGAATCCACTCAAGGCCTGCAGTTTTCCTCAGAAGATGATCCATGCTCCTGGATCCTCTAAATTCCTGGGTTCTCTACTACACATTAGGCTTCTCTTTACAGCTTCACACGTTGCCCTCTCAGGGGCACACTGCCTGATCTCCAAGGCCTTCCTCTGAGATACAGGTGGAAGCCCCCATGAACCCACAGTTCTTGCATTCTGCAAGTTTGTAAAGTCAGAACTGCATAGATGTCTTCAAAGTTTGCTACTGGCTTGAGCAGTAGCCTGGCCCTCTTGGACAAATGCTGTAGAAGTCTCTGAGTAGTTAGGTGGCTGAATTTCAAGCAACTGATCTTTGGCAAACGTTTTTCTCTCTGGCCGTGGGGTACACTTGTCAGAGCAAAGTCTCTGGACAAGGGCAAAATGCCAGCAAACTTTTTTCCAGAGCATAGCACACATGGTTTTTAGGCCACTTGCCAATACAGTCCTCCTTCCCATCTGAAACTTCTTGAGCCTAGCCTTTCTAATTCACACTTTTATCAGCGTTCTGGCCTTCTGAGCTCTGACCAGACTCCTCTATCAAGCTCAGCTCAGAGCACTTCAAGGCTTCTCCAGCCAGCATTCTTAGACCTTTCCAGATTCCTCCTGCAAACCAGTTTGAAAGGCTTCCAAACCACATGGTCAGGTAAAGTCACAGTCAACAACCTCACTTCTCTGATACCAAATTTCTGCTTTTGTTGCTATAACTCAATACCCAATATCTACAACTTAGGAAGGAAAGATTTATTGTAGCTTACAGTTTCAGAAGGTCATAGTCCATTCACAGGAGGGCAGCAGGAAAACAGTGGAAGCACACAGCAGGGCTGGAGTGGGAGCAGGGCCAAGACCAGAGCGCCTCACAACATGGTGGTACAGAGAGACGGGGAAGAAGAGTGGAACCAGCACACACCCATCCAGGTCAAGCCCCGAGCACCCACCTCCTTCCAGGCAGGTTCTACCTCTGAACCCTACACAGTATCCACAGGAACACGAGGCTTTTGAAGGACACTCCAGATCCAAACCACAGATCCAGACTTTTAACATGGCCTTGCCCACTAGTTCACATAAGAAAGGAGTTATAACAATGTGATTCATAAGGCTAGAAAATGTGAAAAAGAAAAAGAGAGAAGTTAAAATTCACATTCCTTAACCAAATACTGAAAGGTAAATGTTTGTACATTCAAAAGACATTCAGGTTATCATCATATCAATCCATTTTCTTAGGATAACTTACATCAAACACCAATTAAGTGAATTGCTACATTAAATGAACTTAAGTCTACACCAAATTGCTACATTAAGTGAGCTTAAATCTCTATCACTTAAGTATATTACATTTAAAGCAACAAATATAATGGCATAGTTATTTCAGAATTTTTAAGCTTTCATAAATTATTTGCTCATATTTCACTAATTACTAATATTTTACTAGATTCAGTTTATCATTTTATCTACCTGCCCATCCATAAATTCATGCATATGTAATTGTAAAGATTTTATACCAATTTTCTAGTTTGAAAATAATTATTATGTTTTGCAAACTAATATACTATTTAAAATAATAGTTATGGGGCTGGAGGAATGGCACAGCATTTAAAGTGCTTGCCTTACAAGCACAAGGTCCTGAGTTCGATTCCCTAGCACCACATAAAGTTGGGCATGGTGGCACATGCCTGTAATCCAAGCACGTGGGAAGTTGAGGCAGGCAGACTGTCCTGAGTCCAAAGCCAGGCTGGGCTACAAAAGTGGGTTCAAGACCAGCGTAGGCTACAGAGCAAGACCCTGTCTCAAATTTCACAGATTTTATGAGACAGCTGTTACTGTTTTAGAAGGATATCAATCGAGTGAATCAAATGCTAAGCTGTTTTTGTGTTACACTTCCTCTTTAGATGTTCCCTTTTTTCCATGTTTTTTGGTGCTGCTTATCGGTCTGCCTCTCTCAAAGATTCCTTCAAGTATTTTCTGCAATCCTGGACTAGTGGTCACAAATTTCTTTAGGGATTCTTGGTCATGAAAATTTTTTACTTCTCCTTCAGTTTTCAGGGATCATTTTGCTGGATACAACAACCTGGGTTGACATATGCTTTCTTTTAAAGCTTGAAAGATTTTGCTCCTGGCTCTCCTTTGTAGGGGATTGAGGTTGGATTGAAGCCTATCTAGCACTAGTCCGGGACAGCTCAGTGGAAGCACACTTCACCGCTAGCTCACGCTAGATGGCATTCGAGAGGCACACCTCCCGACACCTTGTCCAGTAACAAAATGCAGATTGGCAAGCCCCGTCTTCCTTCCTCTACTCCTTCCCTCTTCTTGGGCAACTCCGCTAGGTAAGGCCTTGCTAATTGGCCAGAGGTAACTTCTGTATTATCCTAGTCTATTTAAGCCCTGTGCTTCCTAAATAAATCGGACTGAGTTCACTGAAACAGGTTCCCAGAGTGTGTGCTCTGTCATCCAACCCCTCCTCAGCCTCCCATGGGAGGGAGACTCCTACACTCCTGGCCTTTAAAGTTTGCATTGAGGGGGCAGGAGGTTAAAGTGCTTACTTAACAAGTGCTAAGTCAAGTACTAAGGACCCAAGTTTGGTTCCCCAGCACCATATAAGCCAGACGTGGTGCACATACCTATAATCCCAAAACTCAGAAGGCTGAGGCAGGGGAATTGCCGTGAGTCCAAGGCCAGCCTGGGCTCCCTAGTAAGTTCAGAACCAGCTGGGCCTACCGAGCAAGACCTTCTCTCAAAAGAAAAAAAAAGTTTGCATTGAGAAATCTGTGGTAATTTGAATAGGTTTGCCTTGGTAGAATAACGTCTGTTTTTCTCTTGCTGCTTTGAATATTCTCTGTTTATGTTGTATTTCTGAGGTCTTGATTATGATATGTCATAGTGAGTCTCATTGCTGGTTGAGGTTATTTGGTGTTCTATAAGCTTCTTGTACCTGACGATTAATTTCCTTTTCTAGATTTGGGAAAATTTCCTGCATTATTTCATTGAATATATTCTTTAAACTTTTGGTGTTATTTTCTGCTCTTTCTCCCACACCCATAATTCTGAGATTGGATCCCTTTGAATCATCCATCAGCTGGTATATTCAGCTACTTTACTCCTTTCTAATTTTGGAGTCATGCCTAATTATAGCATTTGTTTCCTCAGCCTTGTTTGCAAGGTCAGATGTTCTGTTCTCATAATGTTCAAGTCAGCTTCCCCTGCTTCCAGAAGTATTTTTCATACCCTGAATTTCAGCTAAGTTTCTTTCCAAAATTTCCACTTCTGTATTAAAATGTTCCTTTATAACTTGCATTTCCTTATTTGCCTCAGCCAACATTTTGTGGTTTCTATATACTCAGTGAGCTTTGTCTCCATTAGGACCATTATTTGATTAGTAAGTTCCTCTTTAAGCCTGTTGGTCAATGTTTGCATTTATTTGAGGATATCTTGCTTGAACTGGTTGTTTGGCTCATGTATTTGCTTTTTGACTTTCTTTGCTATGAGTTTCACTATTTCAGAGCACATGACATTAGTTTCTAGAATTGCAGGTGTTTCTGTGTGTGTTCTAGTGCCTTGTCTTCTTCCCGTGTTTCTGGTGTTGAGGGGGTTCACTTTAAAGGCCTAGCTAAGAAGTTTCTTTGAATGAGTACGATGGTGTGTGGGGAGCCGAAATTCCTCTGCGTTCTGTGCTGGGAGTAGGCAGTGAGAAAGCACCTAAGAGTTTGATGGCCTTTGAGGTGTCTTGTCACCCTTATCCCCCTCAGCAAAGTTCTCCCACCTGTCCTGGCTTCCCTTTATCAAAGGCAGGGTGCTCTTCATACTAGGAGGTGCTCACACTATGTCTGAGTCTTTCAAGAGGTTGTTGGCCTTTCTCCAACTGTCTCTTGTGCCATTTTCTTCCTAGGCACTGTTTAAGAATGATCCCAAAAACCTGAATGCATACTTCTCTGTGCTTTCTTTTACTCAAAATAGTTCAGTCTTAAGTTCATTTTTTAAAAAATAGCTCCGGCTTACGTCATTGCCAGTTATGACTATCGAGTGCTGCTTCTGATCTAGGCTCCAGGAGGCCTTTTCTAGGGGGAGCTTGCATTGTGTTTGTAGTATGCACTACCTGCCAGCTCATTTCTGGAGACTACCAGCTGCTGTCAATTCCCGCTTCTCCTGGATCTGCAATTACCATGGTCAGAGGTTACTGTCTCTGGGCTTTCTTCTGTCTGTGGGTGTTGGAAGCTCAAAACTGTGCTCAGTTGGCTGCTGTTTTCCTCCACCTCCGATGTACCTCCAGGATTTCTGACCTTCCCATGGCCACCTTGCTGGGGCTCTCCTCTGTCTCTGAGCTCGGTCGGAGGTTCAAGGGTCTGGCCAGAATTTCCTCAGTCTGTGAATGCCGGCAGATCCCAGCTATTTGCATTTGGCCTGGGCAGCTTCCAGGATGCTGCCACCCCTACCCCACTTCCAATATGCTTCAGAATTTTTTTGAGACAGGGTCTCGCTCTGCAGCCCAGGCTGGTCCTGAGCTCACTATAGAGACCAGGCTGACCTTGAACTCACAGCAATCCTCCTGTCTCAGTATTCTAAGTACTGGGATTACAGGTGGCTAACACCATGTCCAGCTTATGTGATGCTGGGGAATTGAACTTGAGTACTTAGTGCATGCCTTAGTGCTTGCTAGGAAAGCAATTTAACCCCTGAACCATTCCTCCAGTCCTCTTTCAGAATTTCTGACCTTCCCGTGGCCTCCTTTTAATTGCTGGGGTGCTCCTCCCTGTCCTAGATACACTGAATAAGCAGTAGTTTTTTTGACTATATTATGTACTTTTAAAGAAGGTCCACAAGGAGACCTTGTGCAGATGTTATTCAGCCACCATTTTGACCAGAAGTTCTCTAGGTACATTCTTCTGCATGTAGGTAATCAGTTCTCCCAGCACTACTTATTTATTATTGGTTTATTGTTGAATTATTTATTTTTATTTTTAAATTTTTATTTACATATCACCTCTTTTCCCTTTCCCTCTTTCTTTTTTTCCTTTTCCTTTCCACAATGTCCTTCTCCTTACTTCTTCCATATCTTTTATATTTTTCCTGGTTTGGTTTTGTCATATTAAAGAAACCATATGATACTTAACTTTCTGGGTCTGATTCATTTTGTTGAGCATAATGTTCTCAAGGTACCTCCATTTACCTACAAATGACCTAAATTTGTCATTCTTAATGCAGAGTAATACTACACTGTGTGTGTGTGTGTGTGTGTGTGTACACACACACACACACACACACACACACACATATTTTCTTTATCTAGGCATCTGTAGTCAGGCATACTGGCTTCTTTCAAGGTTTGGCCATCATCAATTGTGCTATAAATATGGGTATGCATGTATCACTATAGTATGATGACTTTAATTTTTTGGGGAAGATACCCCTAAGAAGTATAGCTGGGTCAAATGGGATGTCAGTGTTCCATTTTCTGAGGAATCTTCACTCCCCTGTCCACAGTGTTGTTTCAATTTGCATTTCTCTGATGGCTAAAGATGCTGAACATTTTTTCATGTATTTGCTGGCCATTTGAACTTCTTCTGAGAACTGTTTAATCATTTTGAATCCCACCCCCTTTTTCTTCACTATTTTTTATTAACTTTTATGTAATACATAGTATTTACAATGAATTTGGGTGTTTCATACAAATATGTACCATTGACTTTACAATCCCTTCCCATTTTCTACACTCCCACCCCCTCCCTATCCCTTCCCCCAACTCCAGCTATCACTTCATATGGTTCCAAAGAATGTCTGTGTTCTGGGTTTTTCCAAGTCAGAGAAACCATACAGTGTTTAACATATTAATCTTCCGCACCTAAGTCATTTCACTTAAGTCACCACTCTACCCCAGCTTCCTATTCCTCGAATGGGTTGCAGTAGTTTAATCTTGATGCCTCTTCTCTGAATCCAACCAATCCCTTTAATGGGATATTTACCAAAAGTTTTTTTTTCTATATTTTGCTATATCTTTGTTGCTATTCTTAAACCTGGCCTTACCCACCAGTTCACATTAGAAAATAACTATAAGCATGTAGTTCAAAAGACTAGTAAATTTGGGAAAGAAGAAGAAAAAAATTAAATTTCAAATGCCTTAGCTGAATATTGGAAGATGCATACGTGTACATTCACAGGGTTATCTTTACATCAATCAGTTTCGTTAGGATAAATTTTCATCAGTGACCTAATAAGTGAATTGTTACAATAAAACAAGGTTAAAACTATATCACATTGCTACATTAAATGAACTTAAATCTGTACCATATAAATAAAGTAACAGATATGAAGGCAAATCTAGTTATTTCAGAATTTTTAACTTTCATAACTTATTTATTCATATTTCACTGATTACTAACATACTTTTTTTCTCAGCTCATTCTCCTCTGGCTGTTGTCGATTTTCCTCTGGGGTCATTGGTGTCACTGGCCTCCCTTTCACTTTCTAAGTTTCCTTTAAATATTCTCTGCAATACTGACTCAGTGGCTGCAATTTCCTTTAAGCTTTCTCTATCATGGAAAGTTTTAAGTTCTCCCTTTAAATTAAAAGATAAATTTGCTGGATATAGCAGTCTTGCTTGGCATTTATGTTCTTTTGGATGACATTGCTCCACGATTTCCTTTCTTTTAGAGTTTGGATTGAAAAATCTGCCATTATCCTGATGGGCTTATCTTTGTAGGTCACCTTCTGTTTTTCTCTTACCGCTTTTAGTATTTTCTCTTTCTGTTGGGTTTCTAGAATTTTAATTATGATGTGTCGTGATGAGGATCTCTTCTGATCAAAGTTGTTTGGTGTTCTATATGCCTGCAATAGTTCCATGTTCATTTCTTTTCTTAGATTTGGGAAATTTTCTTCCATTGTTTCATTAAACATGTCCTTTAAGCCTTTTGTTTTGTCCTCAGTCTTCTCCTGGACTCCCATAATTCTGAGATTGTTTCTCCTTGAATCATCTATTAGCTGTTGTAATGATTTGCTTTCTTTCTTATTTACTTTGTGTTCTTCATGGCCTGTATGTTGCAGCTCAGTCACTTTATTTTCTAGGTCTGACATTCTATTCTGAAGATGTTTAAAGTGGTTGCTTATTATTTCCTGCGTGTTTTTCATTTCCTGAATATCTGCATTCAATTTTTCTATATCCCTGTTATGTTCTTCTCTAATTTATTGTGTTGCCTTCATTATCTTCTGGTATATTTCTTCTTTGGTCTCCTCTAATTGCTTTTCAAGGCTTGCTTTTTGCTTATCTATGTATTGGTGTAGCTCTTGCGCTGTCTGTTTTATTTCCTGCTTTAATTCACTGAATATCTGAGCCCAGAAGTTACCATCCTTTTTGCCATTTTCATCTTTGGATTCTGCAATTTCAGTATCCCTGGTATCATCTTCTGGGGTGTCAGGTCTTTTTGTAGGAGATTTGTTACCAGGTTTCCCTATGGTTCTGCTATTTCTGGCTGTCTCTCGTGCTCAGGAAAGAAGGGTTTGGTGAAGGCCCAGTCCTAAATGCCTCTGGAATCCTCTGGCCCAAGGGACAGACAGGGCGGTGGGATTCACAGTCCTAGATGCTTTGGGAAGTCTCTGGAGCTCAGGATTGGCAGGGTGATGTATTACCCTGGAAGCCTCTGGCTCACAGGATGGACAGGCAATGGACTTACCGGTCCTAGATGCCTCTGGCATGCAGGGCAGTGGTGAACTGGAAGCCTCTGGTGCGTGCCGGAGGAATGGGGTGATGGTCCCCCTTTTGAGGTGTCTTGTTCCTCTGGTCCACTCAGCACAGCTCTCTGTCTGTCCTGGCTTCCCTCCCCCAGAGTGGGGCTCTCCACCCTCGGAGCAGAGGTGCCCTTAGCCGTTCAGGAACCAGCAGCCTTTTTCCCCTCTTTTCTCCTCTCTCTGCCGCTTGTGCCAGTTTCTTCCTAGGCACTGTTTAAGGGCGACCCCCAAAGCCCTGATGTGCTCTTCTGGGCTTTCTTTTACTCTAAAGGGTTCAATCTTGGGCTTTTTTTTTTTTTTTTCCTTCTTTTTAAAATGGCTCCTGCTGATGTCACTGCCTGTGACGGCTGCTGAGCCCTGTTTCTGATCTGGGATCCCGGGACCTTTTCTAGGATGAGCGCACGCTGTGGGTTGGTTTTTCAGAGGCTGGACCGCTAGCTGCCAACAATACCCACTTCTCTGGATCTGCGCTTACCTTGGGATGAGGTTCTGGCTCCAGAACTTCCTACGTTTGGTCTGTGGATGCCGGCAGCTCGGGGCCACGCCGAGTTGGCTGCTTTTTTCCTCCTCTTCCACTATGACTTTAGGCTTTCTGACCCTCCCTCAGCCTCCTTTCAGTTGTTGGGGATGCTCCTCTCTTTCCTAGCTACACTGAACACAGTTTTTCTAACTAAATTCTTGACTCTTTAAGTGAGTCGATGAGGAGACATTGTGCAGTGGTGTTGCTCAGCTGCCATCTTGACCGGAAGTTCCACCCCCCTTTTTTGAGGTAGGGTCTCACTCTGTAGTCCCGGCTCATCCTAAACTCACTATGGAGCCCAAGCTGGCCTTGAACTTGGGAATCTGCCTGTCTCAGCCTCCCGATTGCTGAGACTATAGGTGTGCACCACAAGCCCAGCTTATCTGGTGCTGGGGAATTGAGCCCGGGTACTTAGCACTTGACTTAGACCTTGTTAGGCAAGCACTTTAACCGTTAAGCCATTCCTCCAGCTCCTGGATTCCCATATTTTTGATTGGGTCCTTTATTTTGGAGGATTCATTTTTTTTCAGTTCCTTATATATTCTAGATAATAGTCCTCTCTGAGGAGTAGCTGGCAAATATTTTTTTCCCATTCCAAGGTGCTCTCTTCACTCTGTTGATTGTTTACTTTGATGTGCAATGTACGTTCCTGGTTTACCTGAGGGTTGCCTAGGGAAATTAAGCTACAAAGAATAGGGGCCAAACAGTCCAGCTGCAAACAATTTTATTTCTTTCCTTGCCTTGTTTATACTTGCTGGGAACAAAGAAAGATCATGCAAAGTTCAAGAAAAAACACTCGATCTGAGGTTCATACAAATTTAGTGAGGACAGGAACCAAAGTGGGTCACCAAAGATTTAATACAGACAAAGAATTTAGGACAGTTTGTATAAGGTTCAGTGATTATATCTATAACATACTTTACACATTAAATAGAAGCTAATCAGATGACCCTGTCATAGCACAAATGATTTAAGTATAGCCATTAGCACAGCCAAAACTGTTTGTTTTGTTTGTTTATATAAGGAAAGCATGAAAATCAGGTGGGGAGGCCTTATCTGATTTCAGGGAATGATGGAATAGGGCCCTTTACCCTGCTTCTTGGAGTTTTCCTCAGCTAAGTCCCAATGCACCCCTTCTCCTAATCAGGCTCTTGGACCATCTTCTGACAGTGCAGAAGCTTTTTAATTTCATGTAGTCCATTTGTCAATTCTTGTTGTTATCACTTCTGCTTTTGGTGTTTTAATGAGAAAGTCCTTGTCTATGCCTGTGTCTTCAAGGGGTTTGCCTGCTTTTTCTTCTAAAAAGTTTATTTTTAGTATTTTCATTTTAATGTCTAAATCTTTGATCCATTTTGATTTGATTTTGGTGCATGGTGAAAGCTAGGGGTCTAGTCGCATGTGGTTAGTCAGTTTTCCCAGCACCATTTGTTAAAGAGGCTGTATTTCCTTCAGTGTATGTTTTTGGCCCCTTTGTCAAAGATCACATGTACTGGGAATGTTTGGTCATCCTCAGTTCTATTCCAGTGATCCACCTATCAGTTTTTGTGCCAACACCACACTGTTTTTATCACTGTTGCTGTGTAATATAACTTGATAACTGGTATTTTGATGCCCTCTGCTTTTGTTTTGTTGCTTAGAATTATTTTGGCTATTCTGGGCCTCTTGTGGTTTTGAACAGATTTTCAGATCTTTTTTTCTAGTTCTGTAAAAAAAAAAATGCTGCTTTTATCTTGATTGGGATTGCATTGAATCTCTATATTAGTTTAGGTAGTGTGGCAATTTTGACAATGCTGGTTCTGCCTAATCAGGAACAGGGCATATCTTTCCATTTTCTAAAATTCTCTTAGATTTCTTTTTTCAGAGTATTGTAGTTCTCAATATAGTTGTCCTTCACTTGCTTTGTTAGGTTGATTCCTAGGTACTTAATTTTCTTTGAGGCCACTGTGAGTGGAATTGTTTTTCTAATCTCTTTCTCTGTTTCCATTGTTGCTGTACAGGAACGCTACTGATTTTTGTGTATTGATTTTATATCCTACAACTTGGCTGAATTTGTTTATTAGGTCTAAGAGTCTTCTAGTAGAGTTTTTGGGGTCCTCTATGTAAATGATCATGTTATATGCATATAAGGATAGTTTGACTTCTTCCTTTCCTGTGCACATTCCCTTTATTTCACTCTCTTGCTTCATTGCTCCCACCAAGCTTCCAAGCACTAGGTTAAGTAAGAGAGGTAAGAGTCGACATCCTTGTCTTGTTCCTCATTTGAAGGGAAATGCTTCCAATTTTTTCCGGTTAGAATGATGTTGGCTGGAGGACTGTCATAAGTTGCTTCTATCAGCTTGAGGTAGAGTCCTTCTATACCTATTTTCATCAGAATTTGATCAGAGTGGGGTCTTGTATTTTGTCAAAGGCTTTTTCTGCATCTATTGAGATGATCATGTGGATTTTTTTCCTTGTTTTTGTTAATGTGATGTATTACATTGATTTGCATTGGTTGAAGCCAATTTGGTTGTGATGTATAATCTTTTTAATAATTTGTTGCATTCTGTTCACAAAAATCTTATTGAGGATTTTTGCATCGATATTTACTAAAAAATTGGCCTGTATTTTTCTTTCTTTCTTTGGTTTGGAAATCAAGATGATATCTGCTTCCAGGAAGGAGTTGGGCAGTGTTCCCTCTTTTTCAATTTCATAGAAGAGTTTAAGGAGCATTGGCATTAACTCTTTCCCAAAGTTCTGATAAAAATTCTGCAGTGAATCCATCAGGTTCCAGAATTTTCTTTGTTTGTACATCCTTAATTACTGCCTCACTTTCATCCTTGGTTATTGCTCTATCAGGAGTTTCTTTATCTTCTTGGCTTAATTATTGTATATCATATGTGTCAAGGAATTTATTCATTTCTTCTGAGTTCATGAATTTGTTGGAACATAGTTTTTCAAAATACGTACATTTTTGAGACAGGGTCTTGCTCTGTGGCCAAGGCTGGTCCTGAACTCACTTTGCAGCCCAGGTGGGCACTGAACTCACAGCAATCCTCCTGCCTCAGTCTCCTGAGTCTGGGTATTACAAGTGTGTGCCAACATGCCTGGATTTATGTGGTGCTGGGAAATCAAACTCAAACAAAAAGGAAAATAAAAAATAAACGAGTGCTTGTTAGGAAAGCTCTGTAATCACTATGCCATTCCTCCAACCCCTTCTCTCCTTTTTTAAGTGAGTTTGGCTAGAGGTTTATAAATCTTATTTAACCTTTCAAAGAACGAATTCTTTGATTCATTGATCTTTTCTATTTTTTCTTACTTTCAGTTTCATCGATCTCTGCTGATTCTTATAATTTCCTTCCTTCTATTATCTTTAGATTTGTCTTGTTTTTGTTTCTCAAGGACTTTGCTCAGTATCGATTTCATTGTGTCCCATAGATTCTGGTAAGATGTGCTTCCATTGTCATTTGACTTTAGAAAGTTCTTGATTTCTTCCTTGGTTTCTTCTGTGATCCATTCCTTGTTCAATAATGTATTTTTAAATCTCTATGTATTTGAATAGTTTGCTGTTGATTTCTAGTTTTATTTCACAATGATCTGAAAGTATGTAGGGAATGATTTGAATTCTTTTGTATTTGTTTAAGCATGTCATATCCAAGAATATGGTCTGTTTTGGAAAAAGTTCCATGTACTGCTGAGAAAAAGTAAATTCTATTGATGTTGGAAAGACTAGTCTGTAGATATGTTAAG
Organism: Ctenodactylus gundi; assembly: GCA_004027205.1. Lineage (NCBI taxonomy): Eukaryota > Metazoa > Chordata > Mammalia > Rodentia > Ctenodactylidae > Ctenodactylus > Ctenodactylus gundi. The sequence goes on from PVKB01000664.1 coordinate 381,223, forward strand.
TCCATTCACTCATGGTATGATTTAGTTCTGACATTTCTTTATTGATTTTTTTTCTCTGCTTCACCTATGTACTTGTGAGAGTGGGGTATTAAAGTCCCCTAGTATGATTGTACTGGAGCCTTTGGGGCCTATTTGGTCCCTCACGTCCAATAGTGTAACTGAGTGCACCTACATTGGATGCATATATGTTTATAATTGTAAGCTCTTTCTATTGGATTGTTCCTTTTACCAGTGTATAGTAACCATCTTTGTCTCTTCTGACTTTTTTTTTTCTGGTTTAAAGTCTGCAGTGTCAGAAAATAGTACAGCTACTCCTATTTGTTTCTGGGCTTCCGTAGCATGGAGTATTAGTTTCTAGCCTTTTACCTTCAGTCTACGTGCTTCTCTGTGAGTGAAGTGTGTCTCTTGCAGGCAGCAAATGGTTGGGTTTTGTTTTTTGATCCACTCTCTGTCAGCCAATGTCTTTTGATTGTCAAGTTAATACCATTAGTATTGAGAGAAATTACTGTAAAAATTTTTACTGAATCCTGTCATGACCAGTTCTTCTACTATTGGTTCTTTGTTTTTTTTTCTTTTTGTTACATTTTCTCTTTACATGTTTCCTTTCCTCTGTGTTCTTTGGTGTTGCTTGTGTCTCTGTCTCTCTCTAAATTCCTTCAAGTAATTTCTGCAGTGTCCCAGCACAATTTATTGAAGAAGCTATCCATTTTCCAGTGTATGCTTTTAGTCCCTTTGTCAAATATCAGGTAGCTGAGAGAACTTGAGGTTGTCTCTACATCCTCAGTTCTGTTCCATTGGTCAACCTGTTTCTGTGCCAATACCATATGTTATTTTTTTAAATTACTATTGTTTTGTAGTATAACTTGATGTCTGGAATTGCAACGCCACCTGCTTTTGTCTTTTTACTCAGTATTGCTTTGGCCATTTTAAGTCTCCTTTGGTTCCATATAAGTTTCAAGCCCTGTGAAAAATTGTTGTATTTTGATAGCAATTGCATTGGTGGGCTGGAGAAATGACATAGTGGTTAAAGTGCTTGCCCTGCAAGCACAAGACCCTGAGTTTGATTCTTCACCACCGCATAAAACCGGGCATGGTAGCACACACCTGTAATCTCAGCACTCAGGAGGCTGGGGTAGGGAGATAACCATGAGTCCAAGGATAACATGGGCTATATATTGAGTTCAGAATCATCCTGGTCTACAGAGTGAGACCCTATTTGAAAAACAAAGAAAAAACTTGCATTGAATCTGTGTATAAGTTTTGGGAGTGTAGCCATTTTGAGAATATTAATTGTGCTTATACAGGAACGGGGGATGTCTGCCCATTTTAAATGTCCTCTTCAATTGCTTTTTTAAAAGCATAATAGTTTTAAGAGGTCCTTCACTTACTTGGTTAGTGTTACTCTTAGGTATTTAATTTTTGAGGAGCGATTAAGAATAGGGTGATTCTTCTTCCTTCAAAAGTTCTGTAGATCAGCTGTGGACACTTAGCAACCTAGTGAGATCCCGTGTTAAAGAATTTTATAAAGAGCTGGGGATGTAGCTCAGCAGGAAGGCCCAGGTTCAATCCATAGCACTAAAGAAACGAAAGCAAACACTCTCAATAGCCAGAGAGTTGCATAAAGGAATCTCCTTTCTGAACCTTGAAATTAAAGTAGCTAAGGAGAGGAAGGCAAATTCAAAAAAGGCTGAGAGAATGAACCACCACCAGCATTACAACACAAAGGGAGCATTCGATACTACTTCATCATTTCAAAACGTGCATACTCAGAAACATTGAGATGCCAAGAGATGCTTGAGAGCTATTTTATGGGAAATTAAATTGGGTTATTATAGGCATCTTTTAAAGAGAAACTAACACTGCCATTCCTCAGTATCCTCCAACATTGGCTCCAGGATCCTCTTGGGTATCAAAATCTAAGGAAGCTCAGGTCTTTTTTATAAAATGGCACAGTCCCTGCATATAACTTACACAGTCCTTCTTTTATGCTTTCAGTTTAAATGTTCTCTCGATTCCTGGGACAACCCATTTGGGACCCCCACAGATAGCAGGAGCTTTCACTCCACTTTCCTTTGTTTCTAGAAACCTGTGGCAATAATAACAATAATAATCTCTAGTTCCTTATAATAAATAACATAATGTAAATGCTACATATTTGTTTTAATGTGTTGTTTAGGGATGGCTACAAGTAAAGTAAGTTTGTACAATGAAAAATAAATCTGTAGAAAAACAATTTTTAAAAATACTTCCGACTCACCCTCAGATGTAGACAATCAAATGCAAATTGATATAATTGTTGTCACAGTGTGACTCACAAGCCTCATGTATTTGGGAGGCGGCTGGATTTTGGAGGTACTCTAGTCATTAGCGGATTGGCACACTGACACTCTCATGCCCTATTAAGAGGTGGGCAGGGCAGATCGCTGGGGTGTGGTCTGGAAGGATATATTCTTAGCCCAGCTCCTTTCTAGCTTCTCTGCTTCCTGTCACTATGCCACCAGTAGCTTCTGTCCTGCTAGCCCTCTGCTATACCCTCCGCCATTGCCAGCCAACCACAAAGACAAGACTGAAACCTCCAAAACGCAAGCTAAAATGAACATTTCCTCCTCTTCCTAAGTTGATGAGTGTCAGAATTGTGTCCCAGAGACAAGAAAGTGGCTAAGACATTGATCCTTCACAGATAGCTGATCTGCAAGAGCATAGAACAGCAGTTAGGAGGACATGTTCTAGTGCCAACGCACTAGTGCAACGCACAGCAACCCTGTGTCTCACAGAAATTGTTGCCAAGGTTAAATGAGACACAGGCAAGGGACAGCTTAGAACAGATTTGGGACGTAGGAAGGGGATGGGTATGCAGTTTATTACCAGGTGGTGGGCCATACTCAGAACGCCAGTGATGAGTGTGTGTTTGGGTGACGGGTCTGTGATGTGCAGGCCGGCGCACACGTGGGTTACGTCCCCATAACAGCCACGCTATATGGGAGTACTCATTCAACAAGTGTTGATGTGTTGGCTACAGGTTTGCGTTACTATACAAGATGCATCTTGTCTTTTTTTTTTTTTTGACATAGCATCTCACTCCATAGTCCAGGCTGGTTCTGAACTCACTACAGGTTCCCTGCAGTTTGCTGAGATCTTACCGTGGTTAGTACTCTGTGTTGTAAGCTCACTATATAGCCCAGGTTGGACTTGAACTTACAGAAATCCTCCCTCAGTTTCCCAAGTGCTGGGATTACAGGCATGCACTGCCATGCCATTTAGATGTGCTGTTGGGGAATTCAGCCTCAGGCTTTGTACATGCTAGGCAAGCATTCTAACCATGGAAGCGTGCCCCTTGCCTTTAATATGCTTAATAGTTTTATTTTCACTGAAATTTTAGCTGGGTGTGATGGCATACACCTGTAGTCCTAGCACTTGGGAGGCTGAGGCAGGAGGACTGCCATGACTTTGAGGCCAGCCTGTGCTAATAGTGATCTCAGGACCAGTCATGACTACAGAGTGGACCCCACCCCAAGAAAAAAAGAATTGAAAAGTTAATTTCTCTAACTTCACATAATAAAAACCAAACATATGGACCAGGCCTGGTGGCACGTATCTGTAATCCCAGCACTCTAGAAGGCCAAGGCAGGAGTGTAACAAGTTGGAGCCCAGCCTGGGTAATTTAGTGACTTAGCAAAAAATTCATAGTCCTCTGTCCCATCATATTTCAAAACAAAATATAAAAGAAATGAATGGAGCTGGAGGAATGGTTCAGTGGTTAAAGCACGTGCTCACCAAGCACTAAGTCAAGCACTAAATACCCGAGTTTGATTCTCAAGCACCACATAATCTGGGCGTGGTGGCACATGCCTATAATCCCAGCATTTGGTAGGCTGAAGCAGAAGGATTGCCATGAGTCCAAGGCCAGCCTGGGCTCCATAGTGAGTTCAGGACCAGCCTGGACTACAGGGAAAGACCCTGTCTCAAAAAAAGAAAGAAAGAAAGAAAGAAAGAAAGAAAGAAAGAAAGAAAGAAAAGAGAGAGAGAGAAAGAGAGAGAGAGAGAGAAAGGAAGAAAGAAAGAAAAGAAATGAAGACATAGCTGCATGCAAAGGCCTTGGGTTCAATGCCCAGTACTGCAAACCAAAAAAAGAAATGAACAAAAAACAAAAAGCACCACACAAATGAAAATTTAATAGCTTCCATGCTGGTGTTCCATGCCAAAAAACAAATTCACCCTTTGCTGTCCACATTGACCCAAATCCCATGTTCTAACTTTTGCTAATGTTTATAAAGACAAAAACAATTCTGAAAAGGTTGGAAAGGTTTTTAAGGGACTGAACTGACTAAAGGTACAAGATGATTGAACATGTGCGCTGAACTATCCCAGCTAGCATGTGGCATGGCTACGTTGTACCGGCCTAGGATTCCACCTACTTCGGAGGCGGAACAGAGCCTGGGCAACTCAGTAAGAGACTTGCCTCAAAAATAGAACACAAGTCGGGCCAGGTAGCACCTGCTTGTAATCACAGCACTCTGCAAGGCTGAGGCAAGATTGAAAGTTCGAGCCCAGCCTGGTCAATTTAGCAACTTAGCCTGACCTTGTCTGAGATTCAAAAATAAAAAAAGGAGGTTAACTACTTGGGCCTCCCCTCAACATCTCAGCCAGGAGCTTTCCTTTTTTTCCCTCTCTTAGTTGGTGATCCACCTAGGACTTACCTTGGCTTCTTGGCCAAGAGCTTTTTTTTTTTCTCTTTCATTTTATTCCATAAACTATTCCTTGCTTTAAAAAAAATTTAAAAAAATGAGCTGAAGATGTAGCTCAGTGTGAAGGCCCTGGGCTCAATCCCCAGTAACACACACACACACACACACACACACACACACACACACACAAATAAAATAATAAAATAAAACAAAAGGGGCTGGGAACGCAGCTTAGTGATAGAGCGCTTATGCAGGATGCACGAGGCCCCCCTGGTTCAGTGCCCTGGTACTGCCCAGACTCCCCAAGAACAACAAACAGGAACAACAACAATACACAGTATAAAGTTTCATTAACAATGGGCCTAAGGAATTATCAGATCCCCAAATAAAAAGCCCTGTCTAACAAATAAATTAGGAAGAGAAAAAAGGAGAAAACCTACTTGTAGCTATTTCTACCCCTCTAGGTTGTAGGACAGATACATTATACTCATCTGGGTACTTTTCTGCCTTTTCTAACTTTTCTGTGCTGTGATAAGCTATTGTGTGAGCATTTGGGGAGTTTCTGTACTGCTCCCCAGAACCTTACCTTTAAAGGAGAAATAAAGTCCACATGATCTGAATTATACACATTCATACATTTTTACTGTATGTCTATCTAGACCAAAGTGAAACACCTACAGGTGCTTAATTAACAGGTAGATAAATGTTTTCGGAATTATAACCTGAAAAGAAACTTTTGAGTTGGGGGAAGGGTATCTTGTGGGCATTTATTTTTTTCTGTGCTGTGCTGAGGCTAGAACCAAGTGCCTTATGCATTCTAGGCCAGTGCTCAATTACTGAGCTATATCCTCAGTCCTCTTTGTATTTTTTGTTTTGAGACAGAGTCTCAGGACATTTCTCAGGCTGGGTTCAGACTTTCAACTCCCCCAGCCCCCTGCCAACTCCTGGAGTGGTAGAGTTATAGGTTTGTACCACTACTCCTGGCTTCCTTATGGGCAATTTCAAAACTGAGAAGAAATGGTATCTACATCCCTGGCTGGTCCTGAACTCACTAGTGTAGCCCAGGCTGGCCTTGGGCTCAAGACAATCAGCCTGCCTCTGCCTCGCCACGAGTGCTGGGATTATAGGCATGCACCACTATGCCCAGCTTTTTTTATGTGGTGCTAGGGAACAGAACTCAGGGGCTCTAAGGGCTGTGCCATTCCTCTAATCCCGACACAAGAATTTTGAGAGGCAAAAATTCATAGTCCTCTGTTCCATTTCTTTTTAAGAATAAAATCCATAGTATAGTGTAATGGATTCTTTTTTTGCCAAAACTAATTATTAGTGTGTATTTGCAATAATTATAGAAACATTGAGCTTCAGAAGTTGGTGCATATACATACTGCATCTTGAAATTGGGTGTAATGGATTCTTAAAAAAAAAAAAAATACTTGGCAAACACTGCCCGGCTGCCTTGTGTAACTTAACGCGTACGTAATGGATTATCCTGCTTACTCAACATTTCCCCATTTTCCTCTCCTCTCTGGAATAGCCTTGGTTTTGTTCTGGCCACTATCTCCTTCATAGAACTCAAGATTAATAGCTTTATTTGCCAAAACCAGCCATGGAAACACTGTATCTCCCTTGCGGGCAATCACACTTCTTCTTCTGTCGGCTGCTGCTGTCTCACCATGTGACCATGGAGCTGTGGCATCTTCTTGGCACTAGCCAGAAGGGACAACAAGTGAGCCCCGAGAATCTCAGAGAAGCTTACCAAGTGCTGTCTGTCCCTTGTTAAACCATTGGTCTGTGAGCTTCTCCGACTTGAAGCAAAGGCAACAATAGCTCAAATTATATGCTCCCTTCCAGAAAGGGGACTTGGGTTCATCAGAGGAAGGAGAGAAAGATCAGATGGTACTGTTTGAGCTTATATTATTCAGAAAGACAAAAGTCACACGTGGGGCAGGAGTCTCTGCAAAACCAGCCTGGTGATAATCAGGCAAAAGGGCTTCAGGGTTAAGCCAGGCAATTAGGAACAAAATTTTGTGCCCTATGCTTCTTAATGGGGAGTTAGAACGGTAGCAGTGATCTCTTCTAGCTTCCAAAGTCAGCACAGGGAAAAGGTTCTGGAGGTTTTCCTTACCTGCTGATTACTGTACAGAATCCTTCTGAGTCTCACCATACAGTAAGGACCATGAACATTCACTTGACTCTTACTCACTGGATAATTAGTCAACAAATATATATTTGAGGACACAGCATGCGCCTGGCATTTCAGTCAAATCAGACCCAGTCCTTAACCTAGTGGATTCTATTTTTCTTGGGTGTTGTATATTTATTAGTGAATTAATACTTCATCCTCCCTGGTTCCAGGAATTGAACTCAGGGCCTTGCGCATGCCAGTCAGGGGCCCTACCAATATGCCTCCTCCTTGCTCCTACATTATGATGTTGTGCAAGGAGACAGAAGGTGTGGAGACAGAGACACGGGAGGGCAAAGCCGGGCCCTCACTAGGAATGGAGGTCAAAACGTCACCCTGTCAATGTGCACCTGAGTGACATTAAACTGGGAAAGAAGAGATAAACTGGAGTTAACCAGGTGACCGAGCCTGCTCAGTCAGTCAACAGGTGCTTGAGTGGGAAGAGTGTGGATTAAAAAATAAAAAACATGGGACTCTTGCAAGGGACACTGCAAAAGACATTTCATTTTTTACAGGTTCTCCTCTTTTACCCCAGTTGTTTACCAGCTTCTACATTTCCCTATCAATGCTTGTTAAGTACAGACCAAGGTGTGAGGAAAAACATCCGGCTTAGGTTTAAAGTTCAGGTAGTAAATAATTCTTTGTAGGAAGGAACCCTGCCAAGGTCTGCGATGCTGAGGCTCTCCAGCTGTGAGGTCCCCAACATCTCCTCCTTTTTTATTTTTTTAATTGCAAGGCTTTCTCGGTGGAGACTGTGCCTGTTTTAGGTTGTTCCCCGTACAGTCAGGACTTACCCATCATCAGACTACATGCAGCGTGGCATGTATCCTGTCTTAGGTTGTTCTAACTGTAGAGAAATCTTACCCGTCTTTGACTATCAGCCTGATTATACACCAAAGCCAGGGGGTTTGCCACGTAGCTTAAGACCATGAATGTTAGCGGCCAGGGTTTGGAAACCTTCTATTCCATTACGAATAATACAAGAAAGAATCAAGCATAAAATTAGTAACATTCCTCCCAGTACAATTAATCCATACAACGTGGGAAAAATCTGGCCAGGAGGGAAACATATCTTTCAACTGATCAAGAATATCAGCAGCAGTCCGTGCTGCATCAATATTCAATGGTGTAGAATCCTTTAAATTCAAAATCTCTCTCTGTAATTCTCGTAAGTCTAGGGAAAAGTTCTCATGACTCCAAATACCTTGCAAATGTTGCTGAACTTTTTCCCACCCATGGGTGCTCTCATTATAAGCCTTAGAAGTAACACTAATCCATTCAAAATGATCATGACATTGTAAATGAGACCTAACCTTCAACCCTTGAATTTGATCTCCCAAATAATTTACAGTTGAAAACAAAGCATCTAACTTTTCCTCTATCTTTAAATCAATATCTTCCTGAGTCCCTAAGGTCTGAGTAACATTTTTAGTCAAAACGTTAACATATTGAGCCGTCTGAATCTCCTGAGTCAGGGCAACAGCAGCAGTAGCTGCAGTGGCAATGACTGTAATTAATGCAACAATTCCAGAAATAACTAGCCCAACTACTCTTTTGGCGACTCAATGCCTTTTTAAGTTCAAGCAATATCTGAAGTCCGGGATCAGAGTACCATTCATTACTAACATTTACAGGAAGCAATACATAAGATGGTTGTTTTAAAATCATTACCTTAGTTTTCCTAGGAAGGTTAGTAATACAATTAGTCAAATTACAATTAATACAGGTAACATTAAATTGTCCATTATCTTGCCATATAATAGTCAAATTGCCTACTAACAATACATAGGGAGTGTCAACACAAGCAGTTATATTTCGTTTAACAAGCATATTTGTAGGATAGGGTTCCATTTCATCTATAACCACCCCCAATTTCCAAATGTACAATTGTCTCTGTCCAGAATCAGACCACCACATTTCCACCGACAATGCGTGTTCTGTGACACTGGAGGGAGAAGCAGTGGAGGAAGAGGAAGATAAGTCCATTGGATTTGACCAGTCCAGGATATAGCAACAAGTCTCAGTTATGTTAATCCGAACAGCCTTTTCACTTACACATCTCTGCCATGGAACAGTCTTATTAGAACATTTAGGAGCTCTGCAGGGATGAAAAGCCTGTGGATGTAATTCAGAGCCCGTATGTTCCAGTCTCTCCGATATCAGCATCATCATCAGGATCAGCAGCCACAGGGACATGTTCAGCGGTCAGGACCAGTCGTTCAGGAAGCCACCGCGCACCATCTTCTTCCTGTGAAAAAACATAAACATGCCCTCGTCCCCATATCAATACAGGGTCGGGTCTATTCCATTTTCCAGTTATTGGATCTTTCTAATGAACGGAAGCAGGATGCATATTAGTTTGAGGATGCCAGAACCTATCTGCTGCAGAGTGTCCCTTAGCATCCAAATTTTAAAAGTTTAAGACAAAAAGAACATGTGATAATTGATTAAGTGGAGTCGGGGGGTATAATTCCCCCCTTTTTATTTTTTCTAATTGAGCTTTTAATGTTCTATGAGCACGTTCAATAATTCCTTGGCCTTGTGGGTTATACAGTATTCCAGTTTTACGGTTAATATCAAAAGACCGGCAAAAGGATTGAAAAGCTTTACTTGTATAGCCAGTACCATTATCAGTTTTAATATGTTTTGGAAAACCCGTAACAGCAAAAGCTTTTAAACAATGAGCAATTACATGTTTTGCAGCTTCACCAGTAGCCACAGATGCAAAAAGAAATCCTGAAAACGTATCTATGCTAACATGTACATACCTTAAATGACCAAATTCAGAAATATGTGTGACATCCATTTGCCAAAGCTGATTAGGAATGAGCCCACGAGGATTTACTCCCAAATGAGGCCCAGTCAAACATTTTGGACCTGCGTGACATTGTTTAATAATCTGACGAGCTGCTTCTCGAGTAAGTTTAAATTGATGTCGAAGGCACCTACTATTTTGATGATGAATGGCATGTGATTGTTGTGCAGGATTTCCTGGAGAAAGTGTTACTGCAACTAGACGAGTCAGTGCATCAGCACGAGCATTTCCTTCAGCCGAGGGTCCTGACAACTGAGAATGAGCTGTAATGTGTCCTATATAATAAGGCAATCGTCGTCTTCTCATCCAGAGCTGGATTTTTAAAAATAACTGTAAAACATGAGAGTTAGTAGCATTTAATTGTTCCGTAGTTTCTAGCAAAGGAAGGGCACAAGCAATATATTGACTATCAGTATATAGATTAAAGCTTTGATCACACAGGGTAGAAAATACAGCAGCAACTGCTTTTAATTCAATAATTTGAGCTGAAGCAGGGGAACAATTTATAATGTTTTCCTTATTATTAATAATAAAAGAAGCCTTCCCATTAGAAGAGCCATCTGTAAATACCAAAAGAGCATTTTTAATGGGTTTTTGTCTTACATTTATAGGAAATAAAAAGGAATGGGCTGTGGCAAATTGTAGTAATTTATCTTTAGGATAATGATTATCAATACTTCCATAATAACAAGCAAAGGCTATTGGCCAAATATCGGCAGTCTGCATTAACCAATCAATCTGTTTTTGAGTATAAGGCACAATAAAATAATGAGGATCATATCCAAAATATTTTCTAGACTCTAATCTAGATTTTTGTACTATCATTGCCACAGCCTCATAGTAAGGAGTTATGCTCTTTTTAGGGGATGCTGACAAGTGTATCCACATTAATGGTTTATTTTGCCAGATAACCGCAGTAGGTGTATATGTAGTGGGTAAAACACAAACACCCCAAGGTTTGGAATAATCAATATTGGTAATGGTTTGTTGTTCAATAGCTCATTCTACCTCTGCTAAAGCCTGTCTTGCTTCAGCTGTTAAGAGATCGAGGGGAATTAGGGCTGGAAGGTCCCTGAAGGAGAGTAAACAAGGGCTTAAGATCACTTGTGGTTAATTTTAAATAAGGACGCAGCCAATTAATGTCTCCTAATAATTTTTGAAAATCATTTAAAGTTTTTAAATTACCCATATGCAATTGTATCTTTTGAGACTTAATTGTCCTGGGATAGAGGAGATGTCCTAAATATTGATAAGGTGAATAACATTGAATTTTTTCTTGGGCTATAATAAGGCCACATCTAGATAAAGAGTCTTGTAGTGCATCATAAACTTGTAACAAATCAGGCTCTGATTTAGAAGCCAATAAAATATCATTCATATAGTGAATAATAGTAATATGGGGATAACAATCTCGAATAGGCTCAATAGCTGAAGCTACAAATTTTTGGCACAGTGTAGGACTGTTTGCCATGCCCTGGGGTAAAACTCTCCATTGATACCTTTTCATTGGTTGCTGATAATTTACAGAGGGGACACTAAAGGCAAAACATTTACAATCATCCTTATGTAAGGGAATTGCATAAAAACAGTCTTTTAAATCTATGACTATTTTGTAAGTATCTGCAGGAATAGCTGCGGGAGAAGGCAGCCCAGGCTGTAGTGTTCCCATAATTTCCATGGTTTTATTAACTTCTCTCAAATCTTGAAGCAACCTCCATTTACCAGATTTTTTCTTTATTACAAAAATGGGTGAATTCCAGGGAGAATTAGAAGGCTCTATGTAACCACTGCATAATTGCTCCTGTACTAGCTGTTCAGCAGCTGCCACCTTTTCAGTTGTTAAGGGCCACTGATCAACCCATACAGGGGAATCACTCTTCCAAGTGATTTTGTCAGCATCGGGTACAGGCACTTCAGCAGCCCTTAGGGAAAATACCTTAGGCCCTGTCTTAAATGATTGCTGGGCAAATGGATTGGCTCCTTTATTCCTTGTCCAAACTTTCCTAATCCCTGAACAGGTAGATATCCTCGATCCATCATTTGTTGCCTAACAACATTACTGGGGGAATAGAGATAAACTCCCATACATTGTGTAACATCTCTTCCCCATAAATTAACAGGCAATCCAGGGATTATATAGGGTTGAAAATGTCCAGAATGTCCTTCATTATCTTCCTAAAATAAAAGATCACTGCTCTGCTCAGGACTTTGTGTTTGTCCTATTCCCTGCAGCTGGGTAAAAGTACATTGTTTAGGCCAATTTTGTGGCCAATGTTTATGAGCAGTAACAGAAACATGAGCTCCAGTGTCTAACAGGCCTCGAAAGGACTTACACTCTTTAAAGTTAGTTCAGGCCTTTGTGCTGTTACAGCTTGCATCCAATAAGCATCAGAGGAACCAAAGCCTTGTTGTCCTCTTGTTTTTTGTTGACTCTTATTTTTAGAAGGGGTTAAAGGAAAAATTAAGATCTGAGCAATTCTCTGACCTGCTGAGATGGTAGATATACCAAGGGGAGATGATACCATTAACTTTATTTCACCTGTGTAATCACAGTCTATAACTCCTGGGGCAACAATAATTCCTTTCATTGTTGAACTGCTTCTTCCTAATATAAGTCCTACAGTTTGAGGCTGTAAAGGCCCATAAACTCCTGTTGAAAGTGCCTGCATTCCCATTTCAGGGGTTAATACTGTGTAGGTGGAGGGACTGAGGTCCAGTCCTGGCTGCCTGGGGTTGCTCTAAAGAGGTCTTGAATGGATTGTTTTGCTGGGGTAGAAACTGTATTGCCCCATAACACTGTTGCTCCGGGGCCTGGGGCGGGCCCCTCCTCCCGTTTCCCGAAGGGAAACTCAAATTATTCCATTTTGATTTACATTCCTTGGCCCAATGTTTACTTTTCTTACAGTGAGGGCACAGTCCTGGCTGTTTTGGCAGTTCAGGAGATTTACTGAAAAGTTTATGAGGGCAAGATTTAATTTGATGGCCCATTTGGCCACATCCAGAACAACTACCAGGGGGGCCAGTTATTCGCTGAGGCTTTGTCTTCCGCTGAAATAAAATTTCACTGTTTTTCTTTGAAGGGCTGCCGCTATAGCTAAGCCTTGAGTCTAAGAGGGACCAATGTCTGCACAAAGTTGAATATAATCAGATATAGTTTCTCGTTTTCTGAGTGGGCGGATAGCCGCTTGACAGGCAGAATTAGCATTTTCATAGGCCAATTGTTTAATCAAAAGCATCCCAGCTTCTGAATCTCCAAAAACCTTTTCAGAGGCCTGCAAGAGTCTGTTAACAAATTCCTGAAAAGGTTCATCAGGCCCTTGTCTAATTTTAGAAATGTCACAATGAGAAGAACCCTTAGATGGCAACATTGTCCAAGCCCTCCTTGCAGATGCACTAATCTGAGCATAAACACCTGGGTCATAGAAAAGTTGATCTGGAATATCTGCATATTGACCCTCTCCAGTCAGCATATCATAATTAATCTGTGCATTATTAGCTTGAGCATTTGATTGAGCAGTTTTTTGGCACTGCTCTGCAAATTCAGTTTTCCACAATAAATAATCACCTCTGGAAAGACAGGCCTTAGCAAGATTTTTCCGGTCTCGGGGTGGGGGAGAGTTTGTATACTTAGTTTTTCTAATATAGACAAAGTAAAAGGAGCAGTCGACCCATACTGAACACATGCAGCTTTTAGTTCTTCTAGCTGTTTAAAAGACAAAGGGCGATGCAATCGAATTACATTGCCCCGTGCATCAGTTTCTTCGACTACCGGGCACTGCAAATGAAAACCTTTAACATCTTCCCCCTGATCTATAGCCCTTTGGATTCCTGCCTGTAATGGGGACACCACCTTTTGACAATATCCTGCAAACGAGGACTGAGGAGGAGTGGCTTTGGGTCTTATCTGAGCCACCAAGGGATCCTCGGGCACAATAGCATCGGAGGAGGTTCTGGAGGCTTTTCAGGGGGCTTTAAAAGTGTTTTTAGTTGTTCTCGAAGCTGAGTTATCCCGTTCTCAAACTGCTTTAAATGATCTGAAACTACATTTGTAAGATCAGCTTCGAGAACATTCGGAGGGGTAGGTCAGTCTTCGTTCAGACATTGATCAGCCTCCCTCTCGGGGTCTGCTTCATCCCCGGGATCAAGGGGCTTAGGGGCAGAAGGAGGTTTCGACTTAGAATCCCCCATCTTTAACCTTAACAGCTTTTGGTCCTCATGACGAGGATCCAAGGCGTCTCTAATCAAAGACCAGAGATTGAGAGCATTAGCAGGAACCTTTTCTGGTCCATTGTCAGCGTAAAAGTTTTTTATATGATCTCCAACCTTTTCCCAAGTATCTAAACACACAGTTCCTTCCTCTGGGGACCATGGGCACAAACCTTTTATAAATTTTAAAAAACTGCTGCAGCTTCTTTTTCGTTACCTTAATTCCCCGGACTTTTAACATATCTTTCAACATGCATACGAACAATATTCTACTGCTTCCGTGTCCCATTTCCTTACCGCCCTTTTTACCTTCTTTTTCTCTTTTCTCTTGTTTCCGTTTCTGAGCGCTCCTCCCTGGCGGTGTCCGTCACTGATTTCCCAGCACCCCCCCCCCCCACTCGAGCCCCACGTTGGGCGCCAAATGACCGAGGCTGCTCAGTCAGCCAACGGGTGCTCAGTGGGAGAGTGCGGATTAAAAAAAAAAAAAAAAACATGGACTCTTGCAAGGGACGCTGCAAAAGACACTTTATTTTTTACAGGTTCTCCTCTTATACCCCAGTTGTTTACCAACTTCTACATTTCCTTATCAGTGCTCGGCAAGAACAAAGAGCAGACCAAGGTGTGCTTCTATATTTCCCTATCAATGCTTGTTAAGAGCAGACCAAGGTGTGAGGAAAAACATCCGGCTTAGGTTTAAAGTTCAGGTAGTAAATAATTCTTTGTAGGAAGGAACCCTGCCGAGGTCTGCGATGCTGAGGCTCTCCAGCTGTAAGGTCCCCAACAACCAGGCAGAGCTGTGGGACAGGGTGGGGGTGTTCCTGGCCCAGGAGGCCTCCCAGAGGCCAGGGCACCTCAGTGAGGCAGGAAGGGTGGCCGGAGGTGGGCTTGGAGGGGGAGCCAGGGGACTCCGCGGATGGGACTGACTAGGCTGGGATGAGGATTCGACATTTTCCTCAGAGCAGGAGGAAATCATTAGTTTTAATCAAGATCATATTATCGGGCGGCTTACACTTTTAACTATCCCTGGCACAGTAGTATGTGGAGCTGGGGGGGGGGGGGGGGGGGGGGGGGGGGGGAGGTGGCAGGGCGGCAAGCTGCTGTGGCTCCTGGGGACGTATAAGGCAGTGGGGATGTTACTAGGGTGGAATCAGTGGGTAGGAAAAGAAATGGAGGTGAGGAATGTTTTGGATGAAGAAAGGGGTCAGCGTGCTTCCTGTTTCGCTGTTGCTGTTTGTTTGAGAAAGGTTCTTGCTCTGTAGTTTAGTTTGGTCCTGAACTCACTTTGTAGTCCAGGCTGGCCTTGAACCCCTGGCAATCCGTCTCCCCCAATGTCTCGAGGGCTCCATTACGGGCATGTACTCACTCCTGGCTGTTTTTTATGTGGTACTGGGAAATTGAATCCAAGGCCTTCATGTGCCAGGCAAGTGCTCTAACACTAAGCCATGCCCCCAGCTCCCTGAATGTCTGTTTCAAGCCAATGCAAAGCAGCAGGTGCCGTTTATTGAGTGGGAGGCCAGCCAGAGGAAGAGGAGCTGGAACAAGCACACCTCCAGAGCTCAGTGAGGGAGGCCTGTGGGAGGTCTGAGGGGATAGGTCAGATGTGTAGCAGGTTCCAAATAGCTGGAATAGAGGTCAGAATTAGAGGTAAAAGAGTAGGGGTCGTCAACAAATTGATAGCCTTTGGAGTCACAGGGTGGATGAGTGTGCCTAGGGTGAGTATGAAGTAGTCTCTCCTATGAGTAGGAGAGACAGAGGAGAAACTGTTAGTAATTTCATATTTTAAAGAATGAGGAAGTCAGGCCTAGTCTTACAGGCCTATAATCCCAGCACTCTGGGTGGCTGAGTCAAGAGGATCACAAGCCTGAGCCCACAGGCAATTTAGTGACTTACTTAGAACTTTTCTCAAAATTAAAAATAAAGAGCTGGGGATGTAGTGTAGTGTGAAGGCCTTGGGTTCAATCCCCAGGACCCCCCCCCCCCCCGCCCCCCAAAAATATAAAGAAGAAAAGAAGCAGTAATTCCAGAGCAGACAGAGGAGATAACAGAGAGCCCCATTTCACAAAGGAGGGTGGGGTCAGTGTCACTGATGGCAAAGAGGCCTGGAGGACCTCCGTGACTTCAGCAGCACCAGGTCACTGATGGCTCCTGTGGGGATATCAGGTGGTTTGTGTTTGGGTGCATATGCCGGAAGGATCAACTTACAGTGGGTTAGCTCTCATACCATTAAGGGGCACTGGCCCAATTTTAGGTTTTACAAGATTTTTTTATGTTCTGAAAGGTTCTATTTATAAGGACAATTATTTCATGACTTTTGTTTTTTCTTAGATTCTTACATTTTTCAAAAGAGAGAGTATATTTCCCCTTTATTCCCCAGGTATTTTTACATATGATTACCTACTACATTGTAGACCCCTCAGGCTCCCCTCACTTCACCATGCAGTAAGGTCTTCCCAGAGCCCCTGACCAGCCGCCTGGGTAGCTGGACTCCTAGTCCTCTGTTACCCTGACTGCCGCTGGAGGTCCCAGGGCTGGGACTCCCGCGGCTTCATTTTGGCTGTGATGTGATCCAGCCTCTTTCCCACTGTGGGCCAAGCTGCCCCAGGCCCCAGGGTTTATTGGATCAGCTCAGGGCCCACAAGCTTAAAGACCATGCTAGACTCACCCAGGAAGGCCAGGTCCTCCGTTCCTGTCAGCTGTGCCCTAGTACCTGTCGCCTTGAGGAGGACTGGCTCAAGCCCTTCTGGAACAGTGGGTGTTTCACCACTCCTCGCAGCTTCTGGATCAGCTAGGCATGAGGATAGGCCTGGTTAGGTTGCAGCTCTGGAAGGCACCCCCACTCACCTTTCTGACCTGGCTTGCAGGAATGAGAACAGCCCCTCCAAGGACCTCCACTGCATCTCTTCCCTAACAATGACTGCGTCTCAGCCGAGGTGCTGGAGAAGGAAGTAAGACCCCCAAGCCCCTCAGTCCAAACCCCAACCTGCTCAATTCTCCCCTGCATCTTCTCCTTTCTTAAGTACATAAGACGGGTCATTCTACCTTGTAGTTACCATATAGGGCCAAGGGAACCATGAACAATTTTAAAAAATGGTTGTATTTATCTTAGTGCACCCGATTTCCTCTAACTTCAAGCATTTTGCTAAATCATCATACTATCAGTTACTTCAACATTAACATTCCATGTGAGAAAGACAAAAATAATAGCACATAGAATTTAAAATTACATAAGAAGGTTGATCCAACAGTGAAATAAATCATCGCCATTTGATCCTGCTTTTCTTCTTTTACTGGAATGCCCCAAATACTGATTTGTCTTTTAATGGGTATGAAAAAAAATCTTGGCAAGAGTGTCTCTGAATAAAATGTAAAGGCAGGGAACAGACCTCAGAGCACAGGGCCTGGCTGTCCCTGGCATCGCTCCCTCTGCCCTGAAATGAAATGAAACCAAACAAAATGGGATATATTTTTGTATTGTTTTGTTGTTTTAAAGCTTTTTTAAATCACAAATTACAACTCAGGACTTTCCATTGTCTTCCCACAATGGCAAAGAGGTAAAAGTTGATATAAGGAAATATCATAAAATGTGAAAAAAAAAATACGAGGAAATGCACAGATTGACAGAGCTCTGGCTCTCAGTGATACATCCCACGGGAAATCTCGACTCGAGTCCTCAGGCGACCACATCCCGAATGACTTTCTCAGGCGTGAGAATCAGTGACTCACCGAGATGTATTCCAGGATAGAAAGGAAATCTGGTGTTCTCAGCTGGCTCGTCATTCACAGGAATGACTTCCCCATCGGTGCTCTGCAGCCAGGTGCTGAGCCACCTAGCAGAGGCCTGCCCTGCACTCCAGAGGACTCCATGTAGCTTGTGAGGCAACAGGCGGTCGGGGGGCAGGCGCACAGTCCAGGGAAGCGAAGGCGTGTTTAAAGCAGAGATGAGAAGTTCAGTGGACTGCTAGTCTAACTGGTGTTTATAAGTTTAATAATGAAGCGCTGTGCACCTAAGAAGCACGGGAGGGTATCAAGTCCCCAATGGGGCCCAGTGACTTGGGCCCGTCTTCCCAGAACTTTGAGAGGCTGAGGCAGGAGGATCACAGTCCAAGCTCAGCCTGGGCAGCCTAGGGAGAATCTGCCTCAAAATGAAATGACAAGGGGTGGGGCGTGGGGGCTGTGGGGGGTGGTGCTCAGTAGCTCAGTGGGAAGATGCTAGAGTCAACTCCCAGTATCACCCCTCCCCTACACACAGAGCGAGGGAAGCTTTCCTGGAACTTCTCCTTTCCCCCCAGCTCCTTGCCCTCACCTCCTGATGGGAGTCCAGGTGGAAAGCTGGGTGTGGTGGTGCACAACTGTAATCCCAGCATGGAGGTGGGGTTGTCCTGAGTCCCAGTCTACTCTGGGCTACATAGTGAGTTCAGGACCAGCCTGGGCTACACAGCAAGACCCTGTCTCCAGAAAAGAAAAAAGAAAAAAGAAAAATAACTTACAGCACTCACTGAAAACAGCTTCCAGGTCTCAGGTCTCATCAGCCTCAAAAGCCAGGAGGCAACGGGACAGCTGTCTAGAACTACCTCCCAGAACCTGGCTGGATAAGATTTTTGTACACTTTATTTTTTTCTCCCAAGAGTTATTATTTTTACTGGTGTATATTTGTGATATGTAATAGTTACACTGAACTCCAGGATCGGTGCACAGACTTATTGCCTCCACGCCACCCCCACTCCCTCCCACGCCCCCTCTTCCTTTCCATATTGCCTCCCTTCCGCCCTCCCACCCTCTTGCCCCCACTTTCCTTTTCCTTTCTACAAAGTCTATCCCTACTACATTTCTTACCTGTTCTCTTTTACTTACTTCTACTCATATTAGAGAAAACATGCTACATTGAGTCTTCCGGTCTGATTCACTTCACGAAGCATAATGGTTCCACGGTGCATCTATTTTTCTAGGAGTTTTGTATGCTTTAAAAACTTAAAGCAAGAAGCCAGACTAGAGTGAGGAAGCAGGCTACACTGAGGGAGAGCCAAGAGACAGCGGGCATCATTTCAGTTCCTTGTGCTCCCTAATCAAGTCTGGTTTTTTTTCATCCACCCAGTTTCTTGTGTTTTCTGCTACTCAGCTTTTTAATGCCTCAGTTACATTCCCAGACCCTTTTTGTTTCATACTGTGTGACAGGTTTCTTCATGTCACCACTTTGCCCAGGCTAGAACTGAACTTGGATTACTCCTGCATCAAACCTCAGAGTGCTGGCACATGAGATAAGGGCCATCACACCCAGCTTAAGTTTGTAAACGCCCACTGTCCCTTATAGTCAGCCAATCCAGACCAAAAACCAAAGGCATGGCCAGGGGACACTTTTTTCGTGACACAGGACCTTGTTAAATTGCCTAGGCTGGGCTTGAATTTGTGATCCTCTTACCTCAGCCTGTTGAGGTCATTCCTCCTGCCAGAGCTAGAGGTGAGTTACATTCCCCAGTCCTTTCTTCCCTTCTCTCTTTTTCCAACAGGGTCTTACTCTGTTGCCAGGCTGGTCTTATACTTAGAATCTTCCTGCCTTAGCCTTCCAGAGGGCTGAAATTGTAGGTGTGCCCCAATCATGCTTGGCAACATTATATTTTTAATTAATGATTTTATTTTTTGAGACAGGGTTTCCCTCTGTATTTCACACTGGTCCTGAACTTACTATGTAGCCCAACCAAGCCTTGGACTCACGGCAGTCCTCCTGCCCCAGCCTCCCGAGTGCTGGGATTACAGGCGTGTGCCACCATGCTCAGTTTATGTGGTGCTGGGGAACGGAATCCAGGGCCTCATGCTTGCAAGGCAAGCGCTGTAACCGCTGCGCCATTCCTCCAGCCCTCAGCAATGATACACTTTAATTGCCTCTTTTAATCAGTCCCATACACTTGGACTAGGCTGAAATTGAGACAATCCTTGGAGAAGGACAAGAAAGACCATGTCAAAAATTTCTCAACGTGCAATTACAATGCTCATAGGGACTACACAAATTTTAGTTTGGAGGATAAACAGCATGTTCTGAGCAATGACAGGGTAAGAGCATGATGACTCCCATGTCCTATATTATACCAGGTAAAGCCAAACCAGGAAAGGGAGTCCACGCTAGAAATCTGAGCTACTGTGGAGGCTGAGGCAGGAGGATCACTCTGTAGAGGCCAGCTTGGGCAATTTGGTGAGATCTTGTCAAAATAAAACAAAGGTCTAGAGACGTAGATCA
This sequence comes from Ctenodactylus gundi, assembly GCA_004027205.1. Taxonomy (NCBI): domain Eukaryota; kingdom Metazoa; phylum Chordata; class Mammalia; order Rodentia; family Ctenodactylidae; genus Ctenodactylus; species Ctenodactylus gundi. The sequence goes on from PVKB01000664.1 coordinate 401,340, forward strand.
GTGGTACAGCATTTATCTAGCATTCTCGAGATCCTGGTTTTAATCCCCAGGACTGGTTAAAAAAAGAACCTGGTACCCCGGTATTTATGAAATAGAATACTGATCAAGAGAGAGAAGACAGGCACCTTGTGGGGTAAAGACATTCAGTAAACAGACAGCAAAGCCTCAAAAGGATGTCTGCTCCAGGATGGGAATACCTGGAGTGACCTTTTAACAGCAAAACTTTCAAAGAGAAAAAAACAACTATGTATCCGTCTCTACCAACCTTCTCTTAACTTTGTGGAATTCCAGTATATTATTATTTACAGCTAGTTTCCAGCCAAGGAAACCTACACAATGAAAAATGACAATGTAACATTAAATGGGCCCAGAATAGTTTTTTTCATTACTCATGGTAGGAGGGTGCACTCTTCCTGAGCTCGCCTCCAGCCCCAGGTGTTTCTGATGACTTATCTTTGTGGAGCTACACTTGCCTTTTTTGAGTCTTCACGAGTCCTGCTTTGAACAAGACCCAGAGAGCCCAGGTGAACCACTGCTTAAGGAGAAGCTGGGAGAGGCAGGGTAGAAATCGGCAGCTAAATTGAGCTCTAGTATCTACTGTTCAAAACGCTTGAAAGCCCAATTTACAAAACATAAGTTAAGAATTGAGCTGGGTGTGGTGTCACACAGCCTGCTATACTGAGAAGCTGAGGCAAGAGGATCGCAAGGCCTTTTTAAAAATTTTTCTTTTTTCTTTTCTTTTCTTTTTTCTTTCTTTCTTTCTTTTTTCTTTTTCTTTTTTTTTTTTTTTGAGACGGGGTCTTGCTCTGTAGCCCAGGCTGGTCCTGAACAGAGGATGGAGAGCCCAGACTAGTCTTGGCGTTGGCAATCCTCCTGCTTCAGCCTCCGGAGTGCTGGCATTATAGGTGTGCACAACCACGAACAGCTTTACGGTGTACTGGGGAATTGCACCCTGGGCCTTGTGCTTGGAAGGCAAGCGCTTTAACCACTGTGCCATTCCTCCAACCCAAGGATTGCAAATTTGAGCCCATCCTTGGCAACTTAATAACTCTGTCTCAAAATAACGAGAGGCAGGGATGTAGCTCAGTGCACCCTGGAGAGGGACTGGGCAGGAAAATTAAATCAAAAACAATTCAATCTTTCCGCAAACCAAATTAATATTTACCACTGATATTATATTAGGTGCCTTTATTATAAAAACAATTGCTTGCTATAAAATAGTTTCTAAATCTATGTAATGGGCTTCATTTTTTTTCTTTCCTTTTTTTAGACAGGGTCTCGCTCTGTGGCTCAGGCTGGTCCTGAACTATGGAGCCCAGACTGGCCTTGTACTCATGGCAATTCTCCTGCCTCAGCCTCCAAAGTGCTGGGATTACTGGCGTGCACCACCACGTCCGGTTTATGTGGTGCTGGGGAATTCAACTCGGGTACGTAGCGCTTCAGCCGCTGAACCTTTCCTGCAGCCCCAAGCTTCACATTTTTTTCAAAGGCTTAATATTTTGCATGCAATGTTTTCTCAGTGCTCGGGATTAAACTCAGAGGCGCCCACACGCTAAGCAGGTGCTTTACTACTGAGCTAGGCTCCCAGCACTTTATTTCTTAAATTTTGTAACAGATATTCACGCAAGTGTGACTTAGCTGTCCATGCTGGGCTCGAACTGGCGACCCCCAGCCTCAGCCTCCTAATCACCTGGTATCAAAGGAGCGCGCCATCACTCCCGGCCACAGGCAACTTTTTATATAACCCTGATAGACCTGGTCCTAGCGCTAAAGGGAACACAGGATTCGAATAAACTGCTTAAATGAAAAAAAAAAAAAATTAAAATTAAAGCCTGGAGAACTGTGCTGTGGGCATACAGGAAACGGGCCGGCCCTCGGCTGCGGAGTGATTCCCATCGCAGCCCAAGCATGGAGCCCGCCCCGGCGCCCGCCTTCCCGACCCAGGCCCGGCACCGGTGAGGACGCAAGTTCGCGGGGCTCCGCCTGGAAGCGACCGACAGCGGCGGACGGCGGCGGGACCCCGCGGCCCGTTCCCGCGCCCGGCCCCTTTAAGCGCCCCGCCCGCGCCGCCCGGGCCGCCCCGGCCGCGCCCCGCGGGGTGCGCGCGCTCGGGCGGCGCCGCTGGGCCAATGGCCGCCGCCGCGCCGCCGCGGGCCGCGCGCCGCCCCCGCCCGGGCTAGCTGTCAGCGCGCGAGGTGGCGGCGGCCGGGCCGGCCGGAGCGGCGGCGGCGGCGGCCCGGCGCGCAGCGCACTCCTCGGCCGCAGCGGCCCGCCGCGATGGCCCCGCCGCCGCGGCCGCCCCCGGCTGCGCGCTGAGGCGCCGCCCGCGAGCCGGCCCGAGCGCGCGGCGGCGGCGCCATGGCCCCGACGCTGCTGCAGAAGCTCTTCAACAAAAGGGGCGGCGGCGGCGCGGCGGCCGGGCCGGGCCGGGCGCCCCGCGAGGGGCCCGCCTTCGGGTGAGCGGCGCGCGGCCGCGGGGCCGGGGCCGTCGGCCAGCCGTGCCGGGCCGCGCGGGGTTCGGGAGCGGGGCGGGCCGGCGGCCGCGCGCGGGGCGCCCTCGCCGTGGCGCGGAGGACGGCCGGGGCGGGGGCGGCAGCCGGCTCCCGCAGGCGGGCCGGGCGCGCCCGTGGGCCGGGGGCCGCGACGCGCGGGGCCGAGCGCCGGGGCGGCGTGGCCGAGCGGGGCCTGCGTGGAGCGGACGCTCGCGCCCATGCGGCGCGCACAGCCCGCGGCGGGATGCTGGTCTCCGTCCTCTGCGTCCAGCGGTCCCGGGGTGCGGGGGGCTTTTATTCCCATTTGCAGGTGAGGAAGGCCGAAGTCACCGCCAGCTCCCACCGCCTGCGGGAGGCCACAGCCGCGGGGTTTGGCCGGAATCCACGCTCCCATTCCCCTGTACTCTTGTGCTTTCAAGGACAAAGTTTACAAAGATGCCTTTCAGTGTTCTATACTGCTTTTCAGCGTTCTTATGTGAGATGTTCATTTATTTATCGTTGATGGTGTTTCAGCATCTTTTTTCTTACTGCCCACTACCAGTTCCTATACTCTGGCAGGTGTTTTGTTTTTGTTTTTTTTTTTTTTTTTGGCCCAAAATGTCTTGCAGGAGCAATTTCTGTTGTTAAAATAGGTTTACACCTTGTACAGTAAGCCTTTTAAAAGTTTCAAGTGAAACTTCGACATGAACATTGGGTTGTTTTGTGTTGTGTATTTTGTTTTGCTCGAGTTTTACTCATGTAAAACACACATGGTCCCTTAGTACAGTTGTGTGAGAAACATGCCATGTTTTTTGTGGTGTGTGTGCGTGTGGTGTTGGAAGTGTAATTGAGGACTGCCATCCATAGTTAGTCTTATGCATCCCTCCCCCCATCCTTCCTTACAAGGTGAGAAGGGAATTCTATGCGTTTCTCTGCTCTGAGTACTAGCGCTGCCACCTCCTCAGAACGGTAGAATTACTTCAAAGCCAGGGTGTGTAATTTCTTCCTGTCCCCTCAGCAACCCACGCTGGACGAGAGGATTCAAAGCCTGCAAAGAAAGAGGGGTGTGGATTACAGGTGTCTTCACTTTGGCCGGCCTGGGCCTGGTGGCGATAAGTACCATCGTCATGCGGGGTGTGAGTGTGAGAGGGCAGTTATGCTGGCATCATTTCCTGTGCGCTGGGCCTGTGGCCCACTACCATTCTCGCCGTGCATGAGTTTTAGTGGGTGTATTTGGAACAACAACCAAAAAATTGTGGCTAAATTTAGGGCTTGGTCATGTTAAACAGAAATTGAGTCCCACCTCGTGGGGAATGTTATCAGGATAGTGTTGTGCCTTCTAACTGGTGTATAAATGAAGAACAAAAATTGGACCGAGTATTGTTTTCTTCTTGACTTCATTAAAACTTCTAAGTTTTTGAGGTAGATGCCTTGGAGAAATGGGGAACATAGCTGAGGCCCTACTGACAGAGCCCCCTTTCCCTAGGACCTGGAGGGGGTCACTGTGGAAAAGGAAGTGAAGTAGCAGATGCTGGCAAAAATGTGTAAGTTAGGGTAAGCAGCCAGTGCCCAGCAGACGAACAGAGGGCACACAGACAAGGCTGGCAGTGCTTCCCTCACTCAGGTGCTGCTTGGCTGTACTCAGAACAGCCTTGTGGAACATCTTTTCCTCCCGCAAAAAATAATGATCCATTGCTCATTTTATCCGTATTTTACTGGATTGGTGCAGATACTTGGCTTTTGGGGAAGAAGATACCTTGGACATGGGATTAACTGCTTTTAACTACACTTTGTAGTTAAGTAGAGATAGAGAAATTAAGGTAAAGCTGTTACATTAAAATCAAATATTCTTAACATGAATGTGTATTCTGTAGGGCATTTACATACAGGATGTAACTTGTGAATCTGGAGAATGAGAGGGCCTGTGAGGATTCAGGAAGACTTCTGGGGGTCACTTTTGTAGTATATTTTGGGGACAAATTCAAAGTAAGACCAAATTTTTTGAGAGTTTGTGGAAGTCTTTTGTGTCTTTTGTGTCCATGACAGGCTTTCACATGTTATTTTAAACTTTTCTCCTCAGAACTTTTTCCCCTCGGTGTCTGTTTATTCTCTGGGGCTTTGTGGTCTCCTTTGCAGAGTTTCGCTGTTTTCTCCTTGCACTTTTCCTGTCCTGTTAGGAAATTAACTGTGCAGTGTAAGGGACCTATATCACAAGGCCCTTTTGAAATCTTCATGCTTCCTGGTGTTTTACCTATAAAGAGGGTTGTCATAGTCAGGTTTCTTTATGTATTTTGTTTAGTTGGAGGAAAGGCCTTGTGCATAGCTTTGAGGAGAGAGACTGCTAGGAAGACAGAAAAGGAGCCCAAGGAGACTGAATTTATGTATCTAAGAGAAGTAGTCAGGAACACAATATAGTTACATTTGTGAAGTTTAAACCCTATTTAAGAATTTCTTAAAATGCCCTGTCTGATGATGCAGGTCTGTAATCCCAGCACTCCAGAAGACTAGGCAGGAGGACCTCAAGTTGCCAGCCTGGGCAACTTGACGACTTAGGGAGACCCTGTGCAATCTGAACCGGAATTTCATTCTTGCTTACCTTGAAGTTACAGCCACCATGTTTACACAGGACTTTTTAAAAGCCAGGGTAGTTCCATGTATGGTTTAAGTTAGTATCATTATCTTAAGGTGCTTTGTGTTTTAAATACCTCTGAAAAATTAGTGGATATAAAATGTATATGACACAGGAGGTGAAAAAGATCAAGAGCTGTCAGATTTTTATTTTGGACCAATTAAGTAAAGGGAGTGAGGCTGTGTGTCCCCTGGGATGTGCTCAGTAGGGTCTGCTTTGCCAGTGTCCCCAAGGGGGACCCCTGCTCTGTCGCCTGGCCTGAATACTGCAGGCCAGATGGCCTGGTTAGTGCTAATCCCTGTTCTGTTAGAACAAATTGAGGTAGTCAGTTCCAGGGTTAGTATAAATATCATTTAATCCACTTGTCATCATTATCAAGTGGCAGCTGATGCTCATGGGCCGCACCGTGGTACTTCGTATGCACAGGTCCAAGTAGGACACCCCGACTGCTCCTCCTGGGGTTTGTGGAGGAAAGGAGGACAGGTTTTACAGTAGAGTGTGCACACAGAGCTGATGGCACGCAGGCAGCACACACAGATCAGTTTCACTGGCACAGAATTCTGAGCTCGCTTGCTGCTCTCGTGCTCAGTGTGGCTGAGGACAGGGCTGTGGCCTCCTCCTGCTGCCAGCTCCCTAGGTGCTTCTGATGACATTTTGGTGAGGTTGGGTAGAGAATATTTTGGAAGAAAAAAAAATTGACACAGTCCTGCTCTAGTACACCCACATTTTGCTTAGTGTCTGTAACATAAAGCATATGATGTGTAAACAGTAGCTTTGATTTTTTTTTTTTTGAGACACGGTCTTGCTCTGCAGCCCAGGCTGGTCCTGAACTCACTATGAGGCCAGGCTGGCCTTGGACTCACGGCAATCCTCCTGTCTCAGCACTTGCTGAAGCAAGCACTTTAACTGCTCACACACTCTTTCAGCTCTTCTTTCTTTCTCTCTTTCTTAGACAGTGTCTCATTTTGTATTCCATGCTGGTCCTGAACTCATTACATAGCGCAGGCCGGCCTCCAACACAGTCCCCCTGCTTCAGCCTCCCAGGTTCTGGGATTATGGATGTGCGTCATCAAGCCCCGTTTATGTGGTGCCGGGAAATCCACTCAGAGCCTTGAGCTGCCTAGGCAAGTGCTTTACCGCTGAGCTATTCCTGCAGGCTACATTGGTTTCTTTTCACTAACTTTTTCTGAAAGTTTCTGGAGGCGTCCTTGCCTGCTGCTGTGGCTCAGCTGTCACATGCCTTGCGTCTGTCTCGTTGGCCTGAAATACCATCATGCAGTGTGGCTGCTAGGAGTGATTTTCGCAGAGGAAAAAGGGAAGCTGCCCCCTCTGATGGAGTGAGTCCTCCCACAGGCCCTTAGAAGACAGCTGGAGGAGGCCTTGGAGTCCTGCCTCCAGTGCAAGTTGATGTGAGGCCAGTGTAGCTCCGCGTTTCTGTGCTCTTCAGTTTTGCCCTGTGCAGGGACAGCGCCAGGCCTGTGCAGCAGCTGTATGGGGAGGGAACACCTTTTAGTGCGGTAGAACGCCCTGTGTGTTGGCGCTGGGTGTTAGCAGCTTGCAGGCCTGCGAGGGGTTACTAAAGCGGGACTGTTCTCCACCCTTTTTCTTCCTGGAGATAAGAGACTTGAGGCTCAGCTGAAGTCCATGTTCTTATTTGCTTTAACCTTGTTGCTGTCAGTGATAAACAGAGACCCTAAGTATCCACAGGACTGTTAAAGACACACAGCAGGCAGTAATTCAGACCTAGGTAGAAGTGACCAGACATCTAGAAATATTTTTAGGAATGTTTTAGAATATTTGTTTTTTCAGAATTATTTGCAAAATTTTATTATCAGGAATAAAATATTGGAGCTGGAGCGATGGCACAGTGGTTAAAGTGCTTGCCTACTAGCAAGTTCAAGGCCCTGAATTCGATTCCCCAGTAGCACATAAAGCCGGCCATGGTGGTGCTTGTAATCCCAGCACTCAGGAGGCCGAGGCATGAGGATTGCTATGAGTTCAGCTAGCCTGGGCTATGTAGTGAGTTCGGACCAGCCTAGGCTACAGAGCGAGACCCTGTCTTTAAAAAAAAAAGAGAATAAAATCTTAGTTAACCAAAGAGAAAATTGGTAAAACAAATGATAAAGCCATTCCCAATGGAAAAAGTAAAAAGCAAGATATAAATTTATATGATCAGCATTTCATAAAAGGAACCTATGCTTATCATGTGCAGAAGAGGGCTATAGGGACAGAGAAGCTGTGTGTCAGCATATTACTAACCCTTCCCAAGAGGGTGGTGAGAAATGTGTAGTTTTCTGTTTGTTTCCTCGAGTTCTAGGGATTGAGCCCAGGGACCCTTGACCTACTCCTACGTTTTATCTTTTATTTTGAGAAAGCGTCTCACTGAGTTTCCCAGGATGGCCCTGTACTTGCAGCCCTCCTGTCTCGGTCTCCCAGTACCATGTGCCGCCAAGTCCAACTATGTTATTTTTGGAGTTTTCTCTAATTTATGTTTTGTTTCATTTTAAGTGATAGACTTTAGAGTCTTTTACACTGTGAAGGAGTCGGGTTTGAATGTTGGAGAAACTTGGTCTAAATCAAAACAGTTTATATCCTCTCCTTAGCAGCACTTTATTTTTTTGGTGGTAGTGATGGTACTGGGGATTTAGCCTGGAGCCTTCACACTGGGTGCTATCCCCAGCCTTTTTTTTTTTTTTTTTTTTCTTTTTTTGAGACAGGGTTTCGCTCTGTAGCCCAGGCTGGTCCTGAACTCATTGTTGTAGCCCAGGCTGGCCTTTTACTCTGGACAGTCTGCCTGCTTCAGCCTCCCAAGGCATGTGCTACCATGCCCTGCTTTATGTGGTGCTCAGGCAAGCGCTTTAACTGTTACTCCCTTCCTCCAGCCCCCTGGCCCATTTGTAGCTTTGAGATAGGTTCTTGTTAAGTCATTAAGTTGCCCAGGTTGGCCAGGTCTTGCAATCCTGCCTCAGTCTACCAGAGTGCTAGAATTGTAGGTCTGTGCCACTGGTCCTGACTCACATATTCTTTATTTTTTTGGGACAGAGTCTTTCTCTGTATCCCAGGCTAGCCTAGAACTCAGAGCAATCTTCCTGACTCAGTTCTGGGATCACTGACATGTGCTGCCATCCTCTGCTATTATGTAGTGCTGGGAGATTGGACCTAGGAACTTGGGCTTGCTATGCAAAGGGTGTGAACACTGAGTTACGCCCCCCATATATATATATTTTTAAAAGAATGTTTTCTTTTTAAAATAACTGATAGTTCTTACTCTTAAAGCTAGGTTTTTTTTTTTTGTGTGTGTGTGAAGTTAAAAAAAAGCCCCTGAGTTCATTACAGACCTTAGGAGGCTGAGTTACTTGGTGATGTTAATAATTATAGCAATACATATTTACAAACTTTTACTAGTCAGGCAAAGTCACTGCCTTTGAGCCTGAGTGTGGCCCTCACAGGGCCTCAGAGCTGTTGAGGACCCAGGGCTAAGCTTCAGCTTTGTTTGAAACGTATTTGGTGAAGAGTGACACAACCTTTTAGATTTTGATGGAACTTGGATAAGAGACCCAGATTAGATGTTTTTAAAGCTAAAACCTGTGTTGTAGTTTTAAGTTCTGAAGAATGGATTTGTCCAGTTACATGATGGTGTTTTGGTAAGGAGCTGGTGTGCAGGGATGGCCTGGGATATGTGATCTCTTCGCCGGCAGAGCTCAGGGCCAAGAAGAGCCCTGGTTTTATTGTTGCTTTAGGCAGTGTTTCTCCTGACTTGCTGCTAAGGTCAGCTTAAGGAAGCTGCTTTGGTTTTTTCATTTTTTTTGGCAAAGGAAGTTATAAAAGATTATCCTTGCCCTCACGAAACAGTTTGGCTGCCAAAGTGAACTCCTGAGGGGTGAATCCAGTGTGGGCACTGGGGAGAGGCTTTATTTCTCCATCCACTTTTTTTTTGTGGGTACAAAGAGAACAAATGCTTTATACTGATTGTGCATGTTCTTTGCCTAGTGTGAATTGTTAGGCCTGCATTGTGAGATCATGTACTTGGCTGCAAAGTAAGTTCTTCTCTTGAGCCTAAGAGTGCTACAATATTTGGTGAGTTCCTACTTACCCTGCATTCTTTATCTCGTGTGTGAAAATTGATTATTATGTAAAAGAGGAAGAACAGGATGGGCTTTTTTAGCTAACAAGGCATGGAATAGTGATTTCCCCAACCCCACCCTGTCTGTAAATGGAACATCCGTGAGTCACTGCTCATGGCCACACAGGCGCTTTTGTAAGCTGTGCTTGAATAGGAGGGTGGGCTCGGGATGGAAGGCGATAGGCTGGCATCCACTGTGTTCAGCCAGACTCTCTCCAGCTGCCTTCATAATGGACTTTTGCAGGGGACAATGTGCCTTCTCATATGTCATGCTACGTAATTTTTTCTTACTGCATTTTCTTTTTGTACCAAAATAATGCAATATATTAAATGCAGTAATGCAGCCATTAGTACTGTAATATTGTAGGTAAATTAAACCGAGCTAAGTGTTCTTTCTGTTGTATAACATTTTAGTATTGGCATGGCATGCGTCTGGATGCCTGGTTTTCATATTCTTTCCTGAACTATTATTTCTTTCCTTCTTTTGTATATTTAGCTAGTTATTTGTTGTTATGCTCATGCTGAATTTGTAGATTATATTATAAAATTTGTGCCCAGCAAAGTTCTGCAAAGAGATATGTGTATCACTTTATGCATATGATTTTATCATCACAATCGACTTTTTAATCATACATAAGAGCATGTCTGTGTTTTATGTATTTTATATGATCATCGTTGTGTTGTTATCTACTGATGTCTAGCTGACAAATGGAAACCAACTCATGCAGGGTGTCTAGGTAAGAGTGGGCAATGGAACAGTAGAAAGTCGTTCCCCGAAGCCGAAGGGGATAGATGGTGGGGACTCCAGGCTAATTCCCAGTAAGGAGAGCTGCATGTTGTCATGGCAACTCTATTTCTTCACAAGTTGAAATCAATTGGATGCTAACCTGCACTTTCCTCAAGAGATGAAACAGGTGTTGATTTAGGATGTGTTAGGAAGAAGAACACAATCACCAGTTAATCATTTTTGCCTTTAACACCTTTTAAATACCTCAGACTGCCACCTGCCTCTGTTGTGCCGAGAAGATCAGAAGTCAGATATTTCTTTCTCACAGTCACACCTGGGAGGTTATGGGCATCTTTGTTATTACTTAGCAATTAACATCTTCTTTTACTCAAGTTTGTTAATAAAATATGATTGAGAAATAGTAAGAGTATCTTTGAAATTTGATGCTACACATCTTTTAAACTTAGAGCCTGCACCTGAAAGTAACTGCATGAAACAGGAACAGCAGCCACAGAAAAGTACACGTAACGGAAGAGCCTGGGTGTGAGGGTTCTTCCACTTTCTGGCCCTGCTCTCTATCTGTGGCATGTAACAGTACTGGGCAGGAAGCTGGCATTTAATACCTAGCTGGTGAGTGAGCGAGTGGATGAATGAATGAATTTAAGAGTTTGGAACAGTGCTGATGTTTAAGAAGTTTCTGGTATTCCAGAGTCAGATGTCTTTTTTTTTTTTTTTTTTTTTTTTTTTTTTTTTTTTTTTTTTTTTTTTTTTTTGAGACAGCGTCTCTCTCTGTAGCCCAAGCTGGTCCTGAACTCACTATGTAGCCCAGGCTCATCTCAAACGCATAGCAGTTCTCCTGCATCAGCCTTCTGGGTGCTGGGGTTACAGGTATGTGCCACCATGCCTGGCTTTATGTGGTACTAGGGAATTGAACTCAGGGTCTTGTGCTTCTAACGCAAGCACTTTAACCCCTGTGCCATTCCTCCAGGGCTCAGAGTCAGATGTCTTGTAATACTAATGATTTTAGTAAGGAATTGCCTTTCTTTATGTTCCTGATATGCTTGAGATCCAGTTCTGAAATCCCATAGCTGTCAGAAATAACCTATTGAAAAATGATTTAACTTCACTCATCTATGAATCTGTGAAATTCTTAAGTGTTTATGGATAATATAAAACTGTTCTATATACACTTTGGATTCATTGGAATTTCTTGTGTGGCTTGATAATACAGATTAGTTATAGACTGAAATGTTGTTTCTCTCAAATTTAAGGTGTAGCACATGTATGAGAACAATGTTGGTAGGCTGACCCTGTAGAGACCGTGTGTGCATGCTGCACGAAGTAAGTGCTTTAGAAAAAAAGATGGAAGCACCCCTTTCCATGTAAGAATTTTTCTGTTTGAAAGCACATTTAAAAGTGGATTTTGAGTCTGATTTGTTTCTTGAGAAGAGTACATGCGAGAATAGCATGAATGGTGGCCCACCTTGTCTGAGGAAATGAGCTGTGAGTAAACGTTTTTCCCAAGTGTGTCAGGCAACGACTGTTTGCTTTAGAATGGTACATTGAATACATTAGTGTTAGGGCAGAAGGAGGAGACAGGATTTACTGGTCCTGTCCTGAGGGCAAAGGTGGACTCCTAGTACCACTTGGTTCTTCCCAAGTGCACAGGGCTCCGCAGAGAACCTTGTGAGCATAGGTAGCTGGCTCCAGCTACAGGTGCTGCAGATGCTGCTTGGTGCCATGTGTTCCTATCATATAAGGTAAACTTACATGAATTATGATTTACTTTTGATTATTTTTAAGTGCATCTCGTTAAAAATCAAATAATACATATAAAATAAGTTGACATATAAGTCACTTTACATCTCATTTCCTCTTCCCAAAGGTAACTATTATTGCACGGATTTTTTATGTGTCTTTCCAGAGTATTCTTTGCAAATACAAGCAACAGTATACTCTTTACCTTACAGAAAATGGCAGTTGCCATATGTACTTTTGCACTTTGCTAATAGTTACCTTATTTTTCTTTGGCTAAATGCAGAATCCAGTAGTTCTCAAGCCAAGCTGGATGTTAAAGTCACCTAGAAAGATTTAAGTGACCAGATTGCTTTTTCAGAGATTGTAATTTAATTGTTCTGAGCTGCGCTTTCTATGACTTTCTTGATAAAACCTTCCCCAGGTAATTTTAGTATACATCTAAGCATTTTAACTAGTCTTGTATTGATATACTAATTTAGATCATTTTAAGGCATTATAGTGAGAAATGGTGAACTTCCTCATCAGAGAACCCTTGTGCAAGCTCAAGTATATTTCCAGGGTAATTCCTGCCACATTTCTCTGTCCCCACTGCCCCACAGGGTGGGCCTGTTCAACTTCTTACCAGCAGCATGTGATAGTGGCTATTCAGTGGAGGCGATTTATTTATTTGCTTTTTATTTATTTGTTTATTTTGAGACAGACTCACTCTGTATGTAACCCAGGCTGGTCCTGAACTTACTTTGTAGCCTAGGCTAGCCTTGGACTCACTGCAATCCTCGTGGTGCTTAGAAATCAAACTTAGGGCCTTGTGCTTGCTTGGCAAGCATTTTAACCCTATGCCATTCTTCCAGCCCTCCCTCCTCTATTTTTTTTTTTTTTTTTTTGAGGCAGGATCTTGTTCTATAGCCCAGGTTGGTCCTGAACTCACTAGCCCAGGCTAGCCTTGAACTTGCCAATCCTCCTGCCTCAGCCTCCCAAGTGCTGGGATTACTGGTGTGCGCCACTGCGCCCAGTTTTATGTGGTGCTAGGGAATCAAACGCAGGGCTGGGCAAGTGCTTTAATAGCTGTGCCATTCCTACAGACTCTGGAGGTGATTTAAAGTTTCCTAAAGAAGCAGCCCTCGTGCATGGCCGGTGAAACTTGGACTCTTTAAGTCACAGTTGGTAGCTGTTGATTGTTTTTCTGCTTCACTGTCTAGGTTGCTGAACTCTCTTTGCAGTTCAAATTGGCAGGAAACTATCAAGACATAAGTAACTTAAGTGAGGAAAACTTGTTCATTAACACTTTTTTTTTACTTTTGTGTATGAATATGAAGACTTGTTAGACATAACCTTTTTTTTTTTTTTTTTTTTTGAGCCAGTATCTCACTCTGTAGTTCAGGCTGGTCCTGAACTCACTGTATAGCCCAGGCTGACCGCAAACTCATGATAGTCCTTCCATTTCAGCATCCTGAGTGTTGGTATTACAAGCCTGAGTCACCATGCCCAGCTAACTTTTATGTGGTGCTGGAGAGTCAAACCCAGGCTCTTGTACACACAGGGAAATGCCATAACCACTGGGTCATGCCTCCAGCCCAGTGTTACTGCCATAATAATGATAGATTAAAAAAAAAAAAAAAAAAACGCCAGTTGCCCAATAGGAAAGTAGGGAAATTTTGATGTTAGCTTCATAGGATATTATGTGGTGGTTAAATGATTATAAAAACTGTATTAACATAAAATTTTTGTCATAGTAAATGAAAAATAATATACATTGGTATCTGAATCTTCATTATATTAATATAAATGTAGATTTAGGACCAAGAACTAGAAAGAAAAAAACGAGCAAAAATCAATTGATGTGAAAGAGTAATGATTGAGGGTAAATATCTTAAAAAACTTTTATCATTATAAAATTGTGTGTGCAAAAGTCAAAAATTGAAAAAATTACTTTGTAATGCGAATGACTGTGGTCTTAAATATATTTTCATATTGTAACTGTCACTAATTTGTGAAGATATAGAGAATGTATGTAAATGGCTTCCCACACGTCTTTTAAGATGGCTATAAATAGCTCCTTCTCAAGAACTTTTATGGAGCAGTCTCTCTTACTTGTAGAAAAGCTCTGGCCACTGTGCCAAGTGCTTTTCCTTAGAGCATCTCTCTCATGCCCCGCAGTTGTCCACTGAAGGTAGGCATTTTACTAGCTCACTTATAGATTATGAACTTGTAATAATTTATCGGTGAAAAAATTACTTATTTGAAGTACTTAATAGTGCCACTGGGACTTCAAACTGCAGTTGGTTGGTTCTTTCCTAACATGTGATCTGTAGACTAAGATTTGAAACACCTGGGAAATGAGATGTAATGATAGATTCTCTGATGTTTGTGAGACAGTATAAAGTCGGCTGCTTCTGAGGAGGTTACTGCTAACTGTGTGGAAGGGCATTGATAGGGGCAGCTCTAAAATCAGATTAAGGTGAAAAGAAGGAGAGGTCTTCATTCTGGTCTAGTCAGGGGAGGCTTTCAGAGGTGGGATGTCTGATTAGAAAAGCTTTTACCTTTGCAGTAGCCTGGGTGAGAGATGAATGACTGGTTTCTTTGAAATGAGTGTCCTGTGTGGTAAGCTACATTGAGACTGGAGGGAGCCTTGCAAACACTGTTTACACATTTAGTGTAAGCCAGGAGTGGTAGCACACTCCTGTAATCCTAGCACTCAGGAAGCTGAGGCAGGAGAATTGCCCCAAGTCCAAGGCCAGACCTGGCTATGTAGTGAGTTCAGGATCAGCCTTGACTACAGATTGAGACCCTTTCTCAAAACAAGCAAACACAATAAATTTAGTGACCTCAACATGTAGATAAGGAGAAGTCTCCAGTGTAATAGAATAATCTGTCTGAGTGAATTTTTCTTGTGTGAAATGGGAGTAAAGTTGCCATTCCTGCAGTTGTCAGGAGACTGAAGGTAGTGTGTCAGTTGTACGTGAGAAAGTCTGGCCTCTATTAGACATTTGGTAAATAGTGACTCTGAACTCTCAGAGATATAAGTAGTGCCTTTCCCTCCAGCTGCTTGTCTGTATTCATTCCATCCTTAGGTACCTACGGACTGTAGGGACATGGCAGGTAGCTTGTGCTGACCATAAGGTGGAGTCCCCTCACGGAAGGCGCTGCTGGGCTCGGCGGTGGGCCCGTGCTGCAGGTTGCTCAGCGTCGTGCCTTTGCTTAACGTCAGTGCTGGTATCCAAGTTAGGTCTGTTCCGCTGTGTGTAATATCAGCAAGCCAAATAGACTGTATTCCTGAATCATCTGTCTCCCCACTTCGGACCTTTCTTATCTTCAAATGCAAAAAACAAAACTGGTGTCAACTCATACCAGCCTGCTCCCCCTTTGTGGATTCCTTCCATCTGTGGCAAATCCATCCTTGGTAAACATGCCAGATATAGAGATACCTCTTTTTGTAGCTCATTTTTTTTCCTATAAGTAGATTCTTGACAGTTCCACTTCCTTTATTTAGATGCCTTTCATAAACATTTGTGAAGAGCCAGTTGTGGCAAAATCTGGAAATCATTATTACTCCAAGGAAGTAAATGTGTTTGAAGGCTGACTAATTCAGTTAATGAGGGTTGTTACATTTTTACAGAGAGGAAGGGAGAGACAGAAAAAGGAGCAAGGAGGGAGAGCAGTTACTCTGGACGCTAGAATAAAATTGTCCAGTTGTCTTAGGAAGTGCTGAGTATTGCTGTCCTGTACCTGACTGCTATCTTAGATGATGTCCCAGGGAGGCAAGCAGTTCCCGCTGGCTCCTACCAGAGCTCCTGCAATAGGTGTGGGTCGTGGTTCCTAGTTGTTCACCATTGTCTCTTGCAGCCATCTTCTCTCCAAATCCGGGTCGTGTTGGACTTTGAGCTAATTGCCCATGACTGGTCACACTGCTCTTCAGTTTACTGCAATCTAGTATTGAGTTTTACAGCTGTGACCGCTAAAGTCAATATTTTGTTTAACACAGCAGTAGCAACATGAGACATTGTGAGCTTGATTTGACCTGCTAGCATGCTAAACTAGTGTTTAGTACTGGTGAGGAGGAAGATTTCTTTCAAAATTATATCATGATTGATTGTCCAGTCAGCAGTAAATAGTAAGTATCCTCCCTGGGATTTTAGTATTGCTGTAAGGTGTATGACTTGGGTGCTTAATTTTATTGTATTCTGGTGTGCACACTACCACTGAACTACATTCTTTGCTTTCAGTTGTTTTAGGCACTGATGTGTACTGGATGGGGCCTCCAACTCACTATTTTTCTGCAGAGATGTATCCCACAGCTATTTTAGTGAAGAGGGGCATAGTTAATCCTTAGAGATAAAATAATAAAACTCTCTTCACTGGCTCAACTCAAATTCCAAAGTGCTGTTAATCTGTCATATTTTACCCATTTGTTCAGAAGACCTCTTTTCCTTTCTGCCTTAGAAATCTAGAATGTGGGGCCCTGACTAACTCTGCCCTAAATATTTGGGAAGTCACACTTGTTCCTCCTCCTTCTCCCTTTACTGGCTGACTTCCTCGGAGGGGTCCTTCCTCACCCTTGGATTAGCATGATAGAGCTTCCATTGTGGACTTGTTGAGAGAATAGGAGGAGATTATTTGATTTACTGGTTTAGGCTCTGTGTAGCCAAAATCCTCACAGCTAGAATTCTCTATCTGGTCCCATTGAATTCCAAAGTATGGTCCAGTTTGAAGCTGAGATTTGCATCAATGTTTAGTAAGTAATTACAGGTTTATTCTGGTTTCCATTTCTCTCTCTCCCTTGGGGACCTAACTGGAATGGATAGATGGATATACAGGGGCATATATATCTTTTTTTTTTCTTTGAGACAGGATCTTGCTCTATAGCCCTAGGTCTTCCTGAATGTACTATATAGCTCAGGCTAGCCTTTGGGCTCACAGCAATCCTCCTGCCTCAACCTCTCAAGTGCTGGGATTATAGGCATGGTGGTACCATGCCCAGTTTTATGTGGTGCTGGGGAATTGATCTCAGGGCCTTGTGCTTGCTACACAAGTGCTTTAATTGCTGTGCTATTCCTCCAGCCCACAGGGGCATATTTAGAGGAAAACAGGCTAGATGTTTGAGGGAGGGGAAGTGAATTGTATAACAAAAACAAGTAGTAGTATAGAAAATAACTTGAAGGTTTTGAGCCTGAGTAACCTGGGCTCATTATTAGCCTACCTAATGAAAATAGGGAAGTTATAGGAGAAATAATTTTTATATTTATTTATTTTATTAGTGTGTAAATGCATCATAGTTACATTAGTTTTGGAGGATTGGTACATGAATATAGCATATATTGATTATTTTTTATCTCTTTACTTCACCCCCTTCAAAAGCAGTGATTTTAAAAAGCAAATGTTACTGGGTATGGTAATGCACACCTGTAATCCAAGCAGTCTGGGAGGTTGAGGCAGATAGTAAGCTCTATCCCTGGGTTGACAGTTTAATGACTTTGTGAGACCTGGACTTAAAAAATATAACAGGACTGAGAATGTAATTTGGTGCAGAGGCCCTAGGTTCTATCCCTATTGATATAACCAATCAGTCAATGGAAATGTGTTGATACACATTCGGTTTTGCACATGTTGAATTTGAGATGCAGTAGAACAGACCAGGCAGTAATGTTCATGGGGCTGTGGTTATCACCAGAAAGAGCAAGCCAGCATTGGCCAAAGGGTCCAGGAGATTCATCATTTGCTTTTTGAGACTTCTCTTTTTTTTTTTTTTTGATTCCTTCTCTCAAATGACTTAGTCAAAATTGCTTTTGTTCTTCCAACCACCGTTCACCTGCCAGCTGTGCTAATCTTTGCTGATCGCTTCAAAAGGGCAAACTGGTCCCTCTTAGCTCTTAAGTTAGTGTGTGGCAGCTCATGTAGTCTGCTGTTTCCCATCCACCCACACACTCTACTTACACCTGAGGGCAAGGGACATTATGCCTGTATGTGTAGTATGTAATGAGTACATGAGGAGGAGCTTGGTAATGTTTAAGCTCATTCATTTGGACCCATTTTTTTTTTTCAGCTAGTACCACTACCTTAAGAAATATAAATTTCTTAGTAAATATATAAAATTCCCTCTTTTTCACATGAACTTCTCTTTGAAGCTTTAAGAACATCTCTATTAACAATTTAGTGTAACTTATCCTATTCTACCCATAGCTCTTACTGTGGTTATTCCTGTTTGCTCTCTTTAAGAATTCTTTTTTTTTTTAAACTTCAGAGACTTTTTTCTGTATATTGTTCATTCTAGTTTAGATTTTTGAAGTTCATTGCTAAGACATGTATGGCATACTTGATTAAGAATGTACTTTTGTTGTTGTTGTTGTACTGGAAATTGAGTCCTAGGCCTTAAGTCTGAGTTACATCCTCAGCCCCTTCCTCCTCCCCCCCCCCCCTTTTTTTTGAGATAGGGTCTAACTAATTGAATTGCCCTCAATTGTCCTCTTCCTGCCTCAGCCTCCCAGCTTCCCTGAGTGCTGTGATGATAGGTCTGTACCACTGGGCTGGCAAGAGTATTCTTTTGATCATACAAAAGCAAGATTGTGTTCTTGAGATGGCTTTCACTGTGTAGCTGGATTCTCCTGCCTTCATCTCCTAAGTGCTGGTATCGCAGGCTGTGCACCATGCCTGGTTGAAGGCAAGGTTATTTTGATCTTGTTTTTGACATTATACCTGAGCTATTCATCTTTTTGTTTAACCTGCCCCCACCGTTGACATGTCCTTAATAGATTCTTGGTGAAAGTTTAAACACATTTAGACTCGTCCGAAGAGCAGCCAGACAGCTGTCGTTACCCAGAGCAACTTGGCCTTGCCTGTCGTTCGTCTGCTTGTTGCCAGAACTTTGGAAGTCTCTTTGTTTGCTCCCTTTACTTGGGTGTTTTTTTCCCTGTGGAAACAATTTGACACTCTGTAGATGTGATGCTGCTGTGACCAGACTCTCTTCCAGACCAGTTTCTACAGTATCAAGTGGTTCAGTCTTCACACCTGTCCCTGAAAGAAACATGGTTGATGCGTCTCCTTCTGGAGAAATGCTCTGTATCTGTCCTTCAGTTTTTGATAAATACTCTCCTGGCTTCATGCTCTTTTATCCTCATAAAAATAAGTGACCAGGAAAAAAAAAACCTGTGTGCTAATACAGTGTGTATAGTAAAAATTTTCATCATGGAGCAGATTCAGACAGCTAAAAGAACCATTACTTTGGTTAATGTAGCCTGAGTGAAAACACTGAGAGCTCCCAATGCATAGATAGTGTTATTGCAGTTTCAAAGAACTGTCAGAGGCTCATGCTTTCCATTTGAGTTTTTGGAATATCAATTTTGTAATAAGCATACCAACAAGGGTCTGAGAATACTTATCTCACCCTGCTCCCCCGTTGTGCCTGTATACAGAAGGTAATGAGATATAACAGTGGTTTTATTTTCCAAAGAATGCAGCTTAGTTTGGGAAGAGAAACCCGTAGCCACCCTCCACAATTTCTCTATTTGGTCAGATCTTTGTTTTGTTTCCTGAAAAATAGTGACAATTTAGCCAGAGTTGAAGGTATTGCACTTTTGATTGTGGGTACTTTTCTCCTTATACCTGTTTATGATTCCATCTTCATGGTGTTGTGCCTTTAGTTTGTCCCTTTGGTTGATGAAGTAGTTTCTTGGTGGGGGTGGGAACACAAAGGGGCTGGGGGAGAGAAAATCTGAGCCTCTTCTACTCTTTGAGGCCTTCAGGCATATTTTAATCCCATCATCTGTGATTCTGAATTTTAGACCTGGGGCTCCGGGTTACTGATTCCATCTCCCACTAGTCCAGGAGGGAGCATCAGGGTAGCAGGACTTCATCGTAGCCGTGACTGGGCAAAGTTAGGACTTTCCCCATCTTCTCCATGAGTACAGTTAGGCAGAGATCCTTTTATCCAAATCATTTCTTTTCCTTGCCAAAGACAAAGATTTATTTAGGTTCTACAGTTGAAATAGTGATTGCTTTAAGGCTAGAAACAAGTCAAACTGGAGGTATAGATGCTGAAGTTAATAAGTACGTGCTATAAAAAGTTCTACAGAGCGAGCCTCTGTCTCAAGAAAAGTACGTGCTGTACAAACCAGTGTTGTTCTTGTTTTGCTCTTTGCTTTTCATCGAGGCACAGTCTGCAGCATGTAGCCCAGGCTGCCCTCCAGCCTTCAATCCTCCTGCTTCAGCCTCCCAAGTAGCTTGAATTGTAGTACCACCACTCCTGGCTACAAATATTTTCCTCATGATTTTATTTTATATAAGCTGTGATTGAGAGATGGTGCCAATCGGTTAGGTGTGCAGTTGTGTGTTAAGGATTGCTGCTTCCGAATGTAATTGAGATGGTGGATGGAACTAGAATAGCTGACATTTATATGAGTTGTTGGAGCAGTTATATTTATTCTGTAGAATAGAGAACAGTCTCATCAGCCAGGACTGCAGAACTACTCGCCCTTCCGGATGGTCACATCTGGAGTGTTGACTGGTTTCTGCAGCGTGCCTCAGCCGACTTCTAGTCCTATCACAAGTTTTCCCTTTTTTGTACTTGTTAAAAAACTGTAACAGCTTTGAAGCTAAGCTGATTTTTACATTCTTTTGTGTGTTGTTGGACCTTTGCACTATTTAAATTATACTCTTGCTCCTTTCTGGTATTGAGAATCTCAGAACAATAATATGTACCTTTTTTGATAACTAAGGATTGAACTTGGGTCTTCTACTCCAGCCATTTTATTTTTATATTTTGTTTTTCTTTTCTTTCTTTTCTTTCTTTCTTTCTTTTTTTTTTTGATACAGGGTCTTGTTCTGTAGCCCAGGATGTTCTTGAACTTATTATGTACCCTAGACTGGCCTTGGACTCGTGGCAATCCTCCTGCCTTAGCCTCCGAAGTGCTGGAATTACAGGGATGTACTACCATGCCCGTTTATATGGCACTGGAGAATTGAACTCAGGACCTTGTGCTTGCTAGGCAAGTGCTTTAATCTCTGTGCTATTCCTCTAGCCCCTTATTTTTATTTTTTGAGATAGGGTCTTGATAGTCACCCAGGCTGACCTCAAAGTTGTGATCCTCTTGCCTCGGCTTCCAGATTGGCTAGGAGTACAGACATGTACCACTCTGCCTTACCCATCAGTAATACTTCATTCTTGAAATCACATCCAGGCTTCTGCAAACGACTGGCCCTGTCTCGTTTCTCTTTGCTCTTCCCCCTCTTTCTCCTTACTTCAGTAAAAATGAACTTGCTCAGTTCCTCAAACAATTTTGAGTTTTCCCTTTACCATGGTTTCTTTGCCTGGAACCTGCCTCCCTCCTTCCTCCTTTAATCTTACTGATTCCTGTCTACTGTGGTGATTTGAGGGGGGCCAGCCATGGAACTAAATCTGATACCCCTGCTTAGCTCACTGTGGCCCTGAGCAGGTTGCTTAACTGCACTGTGCCCCACTATTGCTTTCCCCTTGGTGCGCTGGGAAGGATGGGGCCCCCATGGTGCAGCTGAGAGGTTGAAGTAGGCTGTTCCTGGTGGCCTGAAGTACACGTGGGCCCTGATGCCCTGACAGCCCTGCCTTCTCAGACTCCTTAGGGCCTGCTTGGTGGTGGCTGCCTGGGGCTGACTCCTGCCCCTGTGAGGACAGGGATGGCAAGGTACACCTGTACTGTTTATTTTGGGACACAGTGCCTGGTGCTCTGTGGGCATTGGACTAGGGTTCTAGTCAACCAGGAGGCAGTCTCCCGGCTCTTCAGCTTTTGTGTTTGAGCTCAGCCTAGCTTTCTTTTTGTGAACATCTTTTTACCTATTATGACTTTGTTGGAGGTAGTTTTAGGAGGCAGGTAGATCATCTGTCTCTTAGTTTAACCTGGATTTCTTTATAGGAGCGTTTGAAATTGTAACATGTGGTTGTTTAGCACAGTTTTTTCTCTTCTGGGAGAAGAGGCAGTACATATGGACAGTCCACTTGAAAAGTTGCTGCATTTATTTATTCATTGCTTCTGTTTTTGTGACATTTGGGTTGAACCCAGGCCTTCGCTCTGAATGCCCAGCTCTTTTAAAAAATATTTTAGTTTGAAACAGGTTGGTAGCTTGCCTAAGCTGCTGGGCTTGAAGTTGTGCTCCTCCCATCTCAGCCTCCCAAGTAGGTGGGATTACAGACTTGTGTCACCATGTTTGGCCTGCTACTTTGTTTAGGAGAAAGGAAGGTGGGTTTCACATACTCATACTACAGGCTGCACTCAGAAGGATGTGATGCTGGCTGCAAGTCTCTGATCGGTTTACTGCTACGACCTCCTTGACGCCAGCTCTGGGAACGTACACTCTCAGGATTTCCTGGCATTCAGTTTTTGCTGGTAATCAGGTGTGCTGCAGCCATAATGTAGTGATAGAAGCCTCTTGACTTCTCTTAGATGTTCTACCCTTAGTCAAGAATGAAAACAAGCCAGCGTGCTGTGCAGGCCTGTAATCCCTGTACTCTGGGAGGCTGATGTAGGCTTATCACATGTTTGAGTCTAGCCTGAGTGACTTAGACACTATCTCAAAATAAAAAATTAAAGACGGTCTTTGGAGGATATAGCTCAGTGTGAAGGCCCTGAACTCAGTTGCTTGTACCCCCCTCCCCCCAACCCCCCAAAAAAGAGGGACTAGCTCAGCAGTTAAAACACTTGCTGGGCAAGTACCTGAGTTTGATTCCTCAGCACCGCATAAAATGGGCATGGTGGTACATGCCTGTAATCCCAGCACTCCCAACATTCTGGAGGCTGAGGCATTGTTTTGAGTCCAGGGCCAGCCTGGACTACATAGGGAGACCCTGTCTCAAAAGAAGAAGACATATGGAACGCCCATTTTGTTTGGTTTTGATTTTGAGATTAAGATTTTATGTAGTTGTCCATGCTGGGCTCAAACTTCTGATATTTTTCTGCCTCAGCCTCCCAGATGGAAAATCTTTTTCTTTTCCTTCCTTCCTTCCTTCCTTCCTTCCTTCCTTCCTTCCTTCCTTCCTTCCTTCCTTTTTTGAGACAGGGTCTTGCTCAGTAGCCCAGGCTAGTCCTGAACTCAGTGATGTAGCCCAGGCTTGCTTTGGGCTCAAGACAACCCACCTGCCTCAGCCCCCCAAGTGTTGGGATTATAGGTGTGCATCACCACACCCAGCTTTTATGTGGTATTGGGGAATCAAACTCAGGACCTTGCACTTGTAAGGCAAGCACTTTGACTGCTGTGCCATTCTTCCAGCCCCAGAAATTCATTTTTTTAAAAGCTTCCAGGATGGTAGTGAATGGGCTCAGTCCTGGCAGTGGTGTAGGTGTTGTGTTGGATAAAAGAATACTTTTCCCAAGGGGCAGAAGGACAGGGGCTTGCTATTAGGCTGTGATAATTTTGTCTAAAGTATTAGAGGTATAGAGGGTAGTAGAAGAAAGAGACCAGACTTTAATTGTTGAAGAATCTATCCAAGGCAGCAGGAGGAAACAAAGAGGGCCTCCCTAAAGTGGGCTTCCCTGGCCCTGCTCCCTACCTGTCACTCTCCAAGTTGAGAGCCTCTAAAAGAATAGTTAGTGCACACGTGCAGCTGCACGCGCGCATGTGTGTGCGTGCGTGTGTGTGTGTGTGTGTGTGTGTGTGTGTGTGTGTGTGAATGAGGTAGCAGGCTCTTATCCCTTCGCAAGTGTTTTCCCATGGTTAAGCTATCATGTTAGGAAGATTTATTTTTTAAGACTATAGAAGAATGGCTGTCTTATCAGGTAACCTGTGTTTTGTAGAATGGCCAGGTACTTGACTGTCCTTTATAGAAATGCTTCTGATGTTTGTTCTCTGAGTTCTAAAAGTAAACTTACAGATGAATTTATAGGAACCCTCTGTAGGTAAATCCCACTCATTCTCTAACTCTGTTTCTGCTCCTCTGTTCTCAACACAGATCCCTTCTGGCCAATAGCAGGGATTCACGTAAGCAGTCAGTTCTGCAGCAGTGGGCCACAGCCCGGTGTCTTCCATCCCAGTTCAGTTTTGATGCTGTCTACCTGAGGTCTACTGAGAGGTCGTGTTAGATTCCCTGGGTGAGAGCTCAGTCTCCAGGACTGAACCCTTCCCACTTAAGATGCCAGTTCTAGATCCGAGGTGATTTTACTCTGCTTGTCACCAACCAGCTGCAGATCTGGGTTCCCACAACCTCTTCCCCAAATTTGATTAATTTGCTTGAGCAACTCACAGAACTCAGGGAGACCCTTGGGTTCACAGGCTTACTGTAAAGGATAAGGTGAAGGGGTACACTGGGCGAAGTGTGCGAGAGGTGTGTGAAGCGCCTGTGCCCTGTTAGTGTATGCCACTCCCCGGGACAGTCTGTGTTCCCCTGTGCAGAAGCTCTCCAAAGCTTGCCCTTCAGCTGCTTTTTGAGTGTCCATCACATAGACACAGAGAAGCATGGATGGCCATTCATTGTGGGACTGGACAAGAGGCATCTGCTGATGCTGATAGACTGGGTGGGAAGCCACACCTGGTGTAGCCTGTCTGCTCAGGTTCCCAGCATTCCTTCCTCTGTGTATGGGGCAGGAACCCTTCCCAATCTATGGTCTTATCTACTGCCAACAAAGTAGGTCAGAGAGGGGCAATGAAAATGGGAATTTACATGGCTGCCCTTTAGGAAGATAAATTGTAGTTTTGGTGGCCTGTTTTTCTAGTTTCTACGTCTTCCCTATCCCGGGTACAGTGAATTGCCAGTAAGGTGAGATACAGCTGTGCCTGGGGAGGTCAGTTCCCCTGTTCTGTCTGAGTTTGTGAGGGGAGCTAATAGCATGCCAAGAGGTATATGCACGGAGGCCTCACAAAATTGCTCCACAATGACTTTTGGAATGGTTTAGGTCTCTACACTTGGTCGGGCCATTCATTTTTTATTCATTTTTACTTCACCCTGAACTTTCTTAGGTTTTTATCTTTCTGTTTGGAGGGTTTGGTTTTAAATACTATCTTTGAATCATTTTTATATTTGTGCTCATAGTTTTATTTTATATTCCCAGTGTCTTTACACTTGATCTGCAGATAATAATTGAAACTAAATCATGACTAGAATTTACCGGTTTTCTGGAAGTCTAGCCCATTGGAACAGAGAGGGGTGAGGGTGGGGGAGTGGCACAACAGGAGCTAAGAAGGTGCTTTCAGACAGGAACTTGTGATGCTCCCTAGTCACCTGCAGGCGCTGTTCCTTCCAGTTCTCTTTGTGATCACAGTATTATTTTGAATGTCCTTAACTATTCTTTACGTTTCCTGTGCTTGTTCTACACTGAGAACCCAAGAGTTAGCATCTTGATATGTTTGTGATACTGAGAATTTCGCCTACTTTAACTAGCCACTGTGGAAAAGTGGGAAAATCTCTTTCCAAATACCTGTGTATGTGTTTTCCATAGGCTTATGGAATATAATGCTTCCTCACCCTGCCAGTGATGGGCTGTAAGTCATGACTGCTTCATTTCTCCCACATGCTCTGTGTTGTGTAGAGTAACATGAGAATTGTGTGTATTCCTAATCCTAAGTGCAGTATGTGCCATGTCTATAGGCAGTGTGAAAATCAGTAAAAGGTAGTGGTAGGGACAACCGATAGGACAGTGTCCCTTAGGAAATGAGATCCAGAGATTGGGTGCTGTCCTGTCTTCCTCTTAGACTAAAAGAAACAACACACTCCTGTTAGAGGAGGTGAAGGCAGATGTGAGTTTAGTTCTAGCTGATGCTGATTGAGACCCTTCAGGCACTGTGCTGGCTTTAGGGAAGAGATGGAGGAATGAGACACAGTTTACTTTTGGGGAACTTAAGAGTTTAGTAGAAACAGTCCTTACAACCCTCTCAGGTAGTGAGTACAGTAAGACCTTGTTATTTGTGAATTCCATATGTGTGAATTCACCTACTTCCTAAATGTATTTGTAACTTGCAGATCAATATTTTCAGCCCTGCTAGGTCAATCAAATATACAAGTGGCAAAATATTGAGTCTCTTTACACAAGTTCCCAGCTCATTTTAGCTCATACTGTTGTCAGATGTTCTTCTTGCAGTGTATTTAGGGCTGTGGTTTTTGTGTCTTTTAACTTTTTGTCAGTGATTTCACTGTTTAAAACGACCCCAAACATAGTACTTGATATGCTGTTTAATATTCTTAAGCACAGAAAGCGCTAATGTTTTTTTACAGAAATGTTTTAGATAAGCTTGGTTCAGCCCTTTGTGCTGGTGACTGCGTCCAGTGTTCATGAAGCAACAGTGTACATTAAATCAAGTGTCTTTAAGCAGAAAAAGAGATAAAAAGATTTTATATTGATTATTTGCTAAAAATATTGTAATCAGAGGTTTACTGGAACCTAACCCTGAATATCCTTGAGGAATAATGTTTCAGTAGTCACTAATTCAGTGTTTGCAGTGACTTCATAGAGAGCACAACTACTTTAAATAATAAGAATCAACCATTTTGTAGAAGCACAGTGCAGTGCCAGCAGCTGGAGCATGTCATGGGTTAATAGGACCTGGAACCTAGAAGGGGATTTGGGTGTCATTCCATTTCAAGGGCAGATGAGGTGGGAATCAAAGTTATAAGTCATGGGGCTTGAAGAGTAGGGAAGCAAAGTCAGGATGGGTTTGATAAGGGAAGTTTCAAGGAACTGGAAGATTACATAAGGGAAGAAGGTAGGCATGGAGGGAATCGAATAACTGCAAGGAGCAGAGTTTGTAATTTAAAAGACTGGAAAATATTTGTAGAACTGAAGGCAGTTGAAAGCAGAGAATAGCTCATTTGTTTTTGGACAGACCATTCATCTGAAACCCAGCTGAGTTCCAAAGGGTGATAAGTGTGTCATTTAGGTCAGAGGGCCCAGAAATCTAGCAAAGACTATTGGATTGCCCACTGGGACAGCTGTATGTGTGTATTAACAGAGATTCCATGAATCCTGAGACATGACCCAGAAATTTAAAAAGTCTATATGTGAAAGTAGAAGTCCCAGGTGAGTGGCGGCGTTCTTTACTGCACAGAATACAAAGAGCCTTTTTGATGTACAAGCCCCCCTCTCTAAGTACCACAGGAGGGACCCTGAGGAAGAGTCAGCAAGACTCCTTCATTGATGAGGGTTAGTGGGAGGTGAATGGCTGAGAGTTGGTCCAGGGTTGACCAACTGTGTGAGAGGCTTTTTGTTTTGCGGAGTGAGATGGACTTCACACTTCCAGAGTTTTCTTTGTTGTCATATAACACCTCAGTTTTCAGTTCCCCTGTCATGTGACTTTCACTCTTAGGGTGTTTAAGATCTGTGAATGGTTTGGCAAATAAGAGGTAACAGTTTCTTTCAGTTCTGTTTGTAGGGGGCTGGGTGGCAGTCCTCTTCCTCTTGCCTGCTTTCTACTGACAACTTCAGGTCCCAGATTCTGGGGTCTGAACTTTTCTGCTGGCCACCATAGTAGGTTTCCTGCCCTTTCCCAGTAGAAGTGGAGCAGAAGCACATCGTGCACACGCCACTGTTGTAATTCTGCTGAAGAGCTGTCTAGAGCCATGCCTTCCAGCTGTGCTGGGGGTTACTGACCAGCAGCAGATCTCAACTGGGATGATCTCCAGGTGCAGCATTCTTACCAATTTTTGAAGATGTAGCATAAAAGTAGACTGAAATACTTCATTAATAACTTTTTATATAGATAATATTCAAATTAAGATTTGTATATGTCAGGTTCCATGAAATAAATTCTTGAAATTCATTTTACCTGTTTCTTTTGCTTTTTAAATTGGTATTGTAACATTTAAAAACATATAAACGAGTCACTTTGCCTTTTTGTTGGATGGCGCTGATACATTTCAGTGAGTCCATCAGATTTCCAGGAATTAATTGAAAAATGATTGTATTAAAGTGGTATAAAAGACCAGTTTTTAAAAAAGTTTTGTGATAGGGTCTCATTTCATAGTTCAAGTTGGCCTTGAACTACCTTGGATGACCTCAGCTGGTATTATCCTGCCTCAGCCTCCTGAGTACTGGGATTATAGGTGTGAGCCACCATGCCTATCTAGGACCAAGTTCTTTGGTCAGTTGTATTTGTAATGCCATTGAATGTTCTACTAGTATACTTGAATGTAGCTCTTACAAACAAAAGTACTGTTGTCGAAATAATAAAAATTCCTTCTGCTGAAAAATCTTCCTGATACATGGTTTTTCTTGGAAATGTAGGGGGCTAATAAAATGAGGTAAATGTTCATGACAATTCTGCTATGTGGAACTTTTTTTTTTTTTTTGAGACAGGGTCTCCCTCTGTAGTCCAGGCTGGTCCTGAACTCACTATGGAGGCTAGGCTGGTCTGGGAATCATGGCAATCCTCCTGCCTCACTCAGCCTCCCTAGTGCCGGGATGATAGGTGTGCACTATTGGGGCCAGCTTTATGTGGTGCTGGGGAATTGAACTCAGGGCGTTGGGCTTGCAAGGCAAGTGCTTTAACTGCTGTGTCATTCCTCCAGCCCAAGGAACTGAATTCTTTTAAGAATTTGTATCAGGGTTTGCCTTAGTTTGTGTTTTGGACTGACCAAATACAGTCACATTTTTAAATGTGTAATTATTTTTGAATCTATGTCACAATGAGCCGTGGTATAATGAGGTTTCTCTGTCCCTGAGAGAGTGACTATTTTCAGAACATAGATGAACAGCTAGAGGAGGTTCATTTAGAAGGGTCTAATTTAAGAACCGTTTTCTAAGTGTCTTCTCTGCCCATTGTGAACTTAACTGCACAAGCAGACCACAAAAGAGCGCTGTAGTCCACTCCTGGAGAAACCTTGGTCTGACTCAGGAATACCTAAAGGACTTGCTAACATTCTGGTGTGTCTGGTGAGGTATGAGAGACAGATAACCTGATAATAGCCAGGGCACAAAGATTTGAAAATTATTTGTGAAGAGAATGCGGACTCAAGATTGCTGTGAAGGGCTGGAAGATGGTACAGTGATTAAGGCACTTGCCTTGAAAGTTCAATTCCCCAGCACCACATAAAGCTGGACATGGTGGCGCATGCCTGTAAGCCCAGCATTTGGGAGGCTGAGGCAGGAGGACTGCCGTGAGTCCAAGGCCAGCCTGGGCTACAGAATGACACCATCTCAAAAAAAAAAAAAAGAAAAGAAAAGAAAAGAAAAGAAAAAGTAGATTGCTTTGAATAGATATAACTTCCGCACATTTTTCTATAAAAATAGTTCATGGGCTGCAGCCATCTTCCTGAGCTATGACCTGGTTAGTGTGTTCCTTGAGGAAGGTGGTTCAAAGGTCAAAGGGAAGGTTGAGGCAGGGTTGTAGTTAGGGAATTTTGATCTCTGAGGAGGAAGTTGAGGAACAGGATCCTGCAGAGGCATTGTGCAGTGTGCATGCTGCCTTGCCTTTACAGATTTTGAAACATTTTCAGAAAAGGGGCCCTTGTGGGAAGTTCTCATAGAGCAGACAGCTCCTGATTTATGTCCTGAGAGAACGCAGAAGATTTGACTTGGGGAGTTAGATGAAAGTTACTTTAGAGGGAAGCTGATGTGATTTGGGGTTCAGGAGGCTTGAGAGGGAATTTTTATCATTGTAGTAGAGAACATTTTATATTCACTTAAAGGCTAATTATTTTATACTCGTAATTTTATAGCTGTTGCACTAATTTGTTCTGGAGTTTACTGTTCCCACAGGAGTTTAGAGAGTCTATTTTAAAGTGCTTAATTGCTTGGAGCTTCCAGAATATTGGCTGTGTTTTTGGGAGGTGGAGGTGGGTGGGGAAGTGATTGACTCTCTTGGGTTCAATCATTATTTGCCAGTTGTCATTGTGGCTAAAGTTATTTGTCTTGGCTTCGTGTTGTGTAAATACAATACAATCATCTCTGAGCTTAACAACTTGAATAGGACAGTGAGTACTTTTGGACTTGAGTGTATAAAAACTAGCATATCACATTTGTGAGCTTTGTAGTTTCTCAGAGTAACTTCATATGCTCATGTTTAACATTTTCAACAGCCTAAAGCGAGAAGAAATACATACCTTGGTCATCCAGCTGAGGAAACTTAGGCTCAGAGAGTCTCGTGTCTTTCCCTCAGGCATGTGGGTGGTGAATGGGGGTGCTTTTGTGTAGCCTAAGATTCTTTTCCTAGAATGGCATCTCTCTGTCAGCAGGGACACTGCTGATGGTGGCTCTCATCGGGTCTGGCATCTCTGAGTTCCAGGACACAGCATAGATGAGGAACTGACTCAGAAATGAGCGTCTGCTGATGCAGGGCTGGATGTCCTTCCCAGCTTTCTCTTCTCAGAAGTTGACTTCTGCCCACACTCAAGCGGCTTTGGCTCTCACAGCCCTTTGAGAGTTTTTCTCACTTTCCCAATAATAAATTTAACAGATGGGAAGCTTTACATTTGCCTCTGTTTCAGTAGTTATCACAACTCACCTGGGCAGAAGTGTCTTCTGTTACTGACTTGTCCCTGTAGCTCTACCTCTGTGTCCTTTGATAGTTCTTGTGAATTCTGTTATTTTATTACCATAACCTCTCCCCTTAAATGGACTTACAGCAGGCTGGGAGTGTGTGGGATATCAGGAGGAAGCCGGCATGGGTCCTCGCAGAACACGCTTGGCCTAGGCCTAGGGTGGCAGAAGGGGAGGGTTTTTTTTTTTTTTTTTTTTTTTTTTTTTGAGACAGGGTCTCACTCTGTAGCCCAGGTTGATCCTGAACTCATTATGTAGCCCAGGCCGGCCTTGGACTCATTGCAGTCCTCCTGCATCAGCCTTCCGAGTGCTGGGATTACAGATATGCGCTGCCATGCCTGGGTTAAGTGGTGCTTGGTTATCGAACTCAGGGCCTTGTGCTTGCCAGGTAAGCACTGTTACCACTGTGCCATTGCCCCTGCCCCAGAAGGGAGTATTGAAGGAAGAGCCCCCCATCAGCAGGAGTCCAGAGGGTGCTAAGAACATCACATGCTCCAGATAAAACTTCCTGCTTGCTTTCAGGTCACCAGTGGTGAGTGCAGAGAAAGCCACAGTGCCTGGCCCCTCTTACCTGACCTGGGAGCCCTCTCACATCGTCAGCACAGCTGCCATGAGTCTGTTGGTACACTAGTTTAGTTTTCCCCATGTGCTCTTTACACCAGTGACCATAGATAGCTGCAGCTTTTAGCCAAGCATGGAGAGACAGGCCTGTGATCCCAGCTCCCCAGGAGGTTGAGGCAGGAGGATACCCATTTGAGCTCAGTCTGGGAAGTTTAGCAATTTAGCAAAATCTGGTTTCAAACGATCCTAAGGGTACTGGGAATGCAGCTCATTGTAATAACTTGAGTTTAATCCTTAGTACTGAAAACAAAACAAAACACCCCCCCCACCCCAAAAGCCAAAACAACAAAAACCCCACCGTCAACAAAAAAATTGGCTAAGCCACCTAACTTGCTTTCTTGTTGGTTTGTTTCTTTCTTTTGTGGTGCTGAGGATTGAACCACAAGTCTTGCAAATGCTAGACAAGTGCTTTGACCCTCAAGCTACAATTCCCTATCCTTCTGTTTATTTTTATTCAAGACAGGGTCTTGCAGAATTGCCCAGTAACTCCTGATCCTCCTGCTTCAGCCTCCAGAGTAGTTGAGATTGTAGATATGCATAAATGTATCTGGCTCCACTAGTTAGTTTTTCAAATGTGCTTTGCCTGAATTATATGATTCTGGTAAGAGTAATGATAATTATTAATAATGATACTTGTGTTACTGGAGAGCCCTTTTCCATCAAATAGGCACCTTGAGACCATTAATGTTTAGCAAAATGAATCAGGTACAGAAGTTTAAGTATTGTGTGGTTCCTATGAGAAAACCAAACCATAAAAAAAGTAAAAGAGAGTTGGAAGAAAGTAAGA
This sequence comes from Ctenodactylus gundi, assembly GCA_004027205.1. Lineage (NCBI taxonomy): Eukaryota > Metazoa > Chordata > Mammalia > Rodentia > Ctenodactylidae > Ctenodactylus > Ctenodactylus gundi. The sequence goes on from PVKB01000664.1 coordinate 432,878, forward strand.
AGATAGACTTCGGCGAGGGAAAGGGGATGTTGAGGGGGGAATGTTTGAGGAGGCTGGAAGGAGAAAGGGATGTGATGCGTACATTTTAAAAATGACTAGCTGGACATGGTGGCACACATCTGTAATCCCAGCACTTGGAAGGCTGCCGCAGGAGAATTGCCATGTGTGTTCGAGGCCTGCTTGGCCTACATAGTGAGCTCAGAACTAGCCTGGACTATACAGTGAGACCCTGTCTCAAAATAAAAAGACTTAAAAAGGTAGGAAGAGAGCAGATACGTTAAATGAAAATTTCTGTAATGGCTCTTCAGGACACCTTTATTTCACTTTGTAAGTGTGCCCCACTCACAAGGTTTGCTGAAAACACAAGCCTTTGTGAATGATTCCAGAGGTGCTGGCTCCAGGCCGGTAATGGCTTTGCTTCCAGCCTACTAAGAGGATCTGGACTGCTGATACCTTTGCTAAGGTCTGCATGCCAGTGACAGTCTGGCTTGGCATCAAGAGTTGAACTTCAAAAGTTATTTAATACTCTTTTGCTAATGTTTTCTGACTTTTGGAAGTCTTAAATAATTGACAGCTATGGTTAATTTCACTGAGATAGAGATGGCTAGTAAGAATCATGCATAGAGAAAATGAGTCTAGACTAGGCTCTGATAATGGACCTTACAAAGCCATGGAAGTCTTCATCAGAGTTGCTGCTTGTCTCTCTGATTGCAGAAAGATGCATCATGTGTCAAGACACAGCCCTCCCTGGGGCAAGGAGTCACACTGCGGAGCTTGGGCAGCCTCTTGGTAGCACGCCTCACCTGGCTGCCCTTATTCATGTTCAAGAAATAGTGGCTTGCAAGCTCAGCTTTATGTAGCCCCTCTCCCAGGGTTGGTGTTGTGTTTATTGTGGTGGAACTGTCCTGGGGTGTATCTTCCTCTCTCTGTGTTGTCAGCTGTGTTGTTGGTAACCTTTTGTAGTGGTTTGGATCTGGAGTGTCCCCTAAAAGCCTCATGTACCTTTGAATACTGTGTAATGTTGGGGAGGATGCTTTGGCTTGGCATGGAGAGGCGTGTGCTGGTTCCACCCTTCCCTCTGTTTTGCCGTGCTGCCATGAGGATCTCTTACTTTGGAGCTTCGCCTCTGGCCCCAGACCCACCCTTGCCATGTGATTCTACCATTTTCCAGCCGCCCACCTGTGAATGGACTGTGACTTTCTGTAATTGTAAGCTAAAATAAATCTTTCCTCCCTAAGTTGTGAATGTGGGATATTCTGTCCCTGCAATGAAAAAGTAACTGAGACACCTTTGAAAGTACTGTGTTTTGAGCTGTGATGTGTGTAGTTAAAAATTCCTGGGGCTGGAGGAATAGCTCAGCAGTTAAAGCACTTGCTTAAAAAATGCTAAGTACCTGACTTGATTCCCCAGCACCACATAAGTTAGGTGTGGTGGCCTGTGCCTATGATCCCAGCATCCTGGAGGCTGAGGCAGGAGGACTGCTTTGAGTTCAAGGACAGCCTGGACTACAGAGTGAGAACCTGTCTCAAAAAGAAAAAAGAAATCCTCTTATTGATGTATTTTGTACTGCTATTTGGGACTAATCGAAGTCTTCAAATAAAAGGAAGTTATGAAATTTTGTATTTTATTTATTTTGAGACAGGATCTTGCTCTGTAGCCCAGGCTAATCTTGCAATCCTCCTGCCTCAGCCTCCCACGTACTGGGAATATAGGCATACCCCTTATGTGGTTCTGGGGAATTGAACTCAGGGCCTAAATGCAGTTTATAATTTTGTTAGTTTATATAAATATTGGTACCAGTTGTATGAAAGGAAAAAGAACAGTGAGTGGGATTACACCTTACAGAGTAAGTGCTTTCTTAATTTTTTTTTTTTTCTTTTCAGTTGTTTCTGATTGTTTGGACTCTGACAGCTAGTTCCCTTACAACAAAACTAATGGAATTGTTACAGAATAAAACCAAGTGATCATTACTGGCAAGAATATCTTTTAAAATGAGTAATTTAGTCTACTACTTGTAAATAATCCATTGCCTATAGTTGCAGAATTGGAAAACACAGGTGAACAAAGAGAATAGTGTACCTTGTCTGGTACTTAAAGGCATTCTGTTGTTTATTTCTGGCTCAATTTTCTGTTTTTTTTAAAGCATAGTTGTTATTAATGTGCATACGTAGTTGAATCCTTTCCTCTTATATAATGTTATAACAAGAATTTCCATGTTTTACAAATTTTTATAAAGACATTCTGTTTATTTATGGCATGCTCTCTCTGTGCTGAGTACTGAATATTTTTCTCTTCGAAGTCTTGAGACATAGGAGTGGAAATAATCTGCAGTACAATTAGGAACTACAGGTTAGGGTGAATTCTTAGTTTTTTTTTTTTTTTTTTTTTTTTTTGGTGCAGGGATTGATCCTAGAGCCTCCAGAATAATACACATGCATTCAGCCAGTGACCTAAATCCTCAGCCCTCCTGTAACTTTTAAGTGAATCTGGAACTGAAATTTTCTCCCAGGAATTTCCCTGTCTTAATGCAGTAATGCGGCTTGATTTTTAGTATACATTTAAGCTAACTTATTATATACTTTGTATGGATCAAAAAACAAAACTGTATGCCTAGGAGTCTGTCTCTTAGCTTGGTGTTGGACTGGACAGGGTGGAGGTGGAAGGCGGAGCAGACATCCCGTGGGTTGGCTGGCGTGCTTGGCTCGCGCTCGGGGTTGTTTACAGGAGAGCTGAGCAGGGTTCATGGCAAGGTGTCCTGCAGGAGACTTAGTCACCCACAGAGCACATGACTGGGGCCTTTGTCCTCAGAGGACTAAATTAGAGAGAATCCAAACATTTTAACTGGTTGAAGGTTAAAATGGTGAAGAATTTGACTTACTTTGACCATTGGTACCCAGTTGCTGCCTCCCTAATCTGCTCCCCCATCTGTCCTCAGATGGTCAGGCCCAGGTGTACCCCTCTGAGGGTGAGTGGGATAAGCCCACTTGTGAGCAAGCATGCCGGGATTTAGGTCCCCGCTCCACCAATGATGTGCTGTGTACCCCAGGCTGCTTCCTTAACCTCTTTGTGCTTCATTCTCCTCATCTACTAAAAGAAAATATTGCTGCTACCTACTTCTTCTGATTAACTGAAATACACAGAGCAACACCTGGCAGTAAAGTACTTGGTGAATCACTGTAATGCTATTATCTGCTGTGTATGACTGAGTTTGTATGGCATATTGCCCAACTTCTGGAGTGTTGAGTTGGTCAGTAGAATTGAAATCGTATAGGGCAGGGATCTGTCTCTTCGCATATGTTGTCATGTGTTGAACCCAGAACCTCGCATGGCTAGGCCAGCTTTCTTCCACAGAGCTATAGCGCCAGCAGCTGTGTTATTTTTGATCACACGCTGAAGTGATACTGTGAAGGGGGCCTCCTGGTTACCAGTTGGGACTATACCAATCCTGTTTTTGACAGCCAGCGGTGACAGACTTGGTTCCACGTCCTAGATCTGTCTGCAGAGCTCTTTCTCCTTCAAGACATTCTCACACTCCCCCACTTTAGTCCGCTTCATCTAGTGAAGCATGAGGGTCTTTTTTGTTTTGAATAAGTAAAATATACAGGAAATTAAAATTATGTGTAATCTGCTTGTTTAATGTTCATAATACCAATACTGAGATTTTTTTAAAAAAGAAGTCTTAGAATCTTTTTTGTATCTCTCCCTAAGGAGTATACTTTGAAAGTCACAGGTAGGAAGGTTTGTGACTTGTTGAGCATAGAGAAGGCAAGGTGGAAGAGAGCGAATTACCCCAATAAAGAGAAGGGTGGCTGTGGTTTTATGAATCATGAAACCCACCACCTACTCCCTTCTTGCATTTGGTTTTCATTTTTACTTATTAAGGTAATATGAATTGGCAGAGAGGGGTGGTTTTTTTATTTTTTGGTGGTACTAGAAACTGAACCTTGGGCCTTTGCACTGAGTTACATACCCAGACCCCTCTCCCTTTCATTTTTTTTTTTTTTATTATCTCGAGACAGGGTTATTTATAGAACAACTTCTTAGATGAGAATAATTAGGCTAGACTTTTGGGGAACTATTAGATCATAGTTTTTTTTCACTCTTCAGACCCATCTCTCTCAGTTATGACTTGCTTAAATTTTCATTATATATTCTAGGAAGCAGAGTGAACCAGAAAGGGCAGAGCTAGCATATATTCCTCAAGGTCACATTTCCATGATCCATCCCTTCCTGGTCACACTCCAGTGACCCACCTCTTCCAACCAGTCCCCACCTCTTAATGGAACATAGAATCCATAGATCGCCCACAATATCTAAATACATGAGGCTTGTGGGGAACATTGCAGATCCAAACCATAACAGATTAGAAGGCATATACTATCATAAAATGCTGGTGTGCTAAGTATTACAAGTGAAGTTAAAAATATTATGGAGGAACAGGGCCTGGTTAATCAGGAGGGTCTTCCTGTGAAGATGGAGTGTTTACAGAAGGAAGTGAGTTTCCATAGTTCAGTTCCTAGTCAGCTGTGCCGGCATCCCGAAAGTTGTTAGAAGTTGGGCTCCACCTTTCTACTGTGGAACCTGGAACTCTGGGGCAGGCCTAGAAATCTGTGGGCACAGGCTAAAGTTGGAACCCTACTTTTCTAAGGAATGGTGGCTGAAAGGCATGCTGGCTAGCTTTGAAGATGGGCAGAGGCACACAGGCAGAGTCCTGGGGAAAGTGCGTAGCCTTTCCTGAGTCATTTGCTTTCGTTTCTGTTTGAGAATTCTTTCCTAATGCAATTACATCCTTATTTCATCCCAGATTCCTTCTATAGCAGCAGTTATTTTTATCTCTTATTCCTGTTTAAAATGTTTGTACTACCAGAGTAGGGGATAAAATATGTACATTTATCACATTGTTTGAAGCCTTTGAAAAATTTAAAAAACTTGGCTTGTGGCTAACTTCTAGTTGAAAATATACTCAGAATTAGACGTTTAAAAAGGAAGCTTCGTGACTTTTCATCAGGTCTTGGGTACTGTCTCCTAGAGATTGAGATTTTAAAACTAAGATTATTTTTTATACATAAAATATGGATGTTTTCTCTTAACATTTCTATTATATATTTTATAGAATTCAGAGTTTGGGAACATTTTAAAAATTATTTATTTTTGAAACAAGGTCTTGTTTTGTAGTCCAGGCTGGCTTTAAACTCACCACATTTCTCCTGCCTCAGCTTCCAAATGCTGGGATTACAGGTGTGCACTGCCATACCCAGCTGTTTTTAAAAATATGGTGCTAGGGAATCAAATCCTGGGTGTTATGCATAATAAGCAAGCACTTTAACCACAGCTAAATTCCCTAGTCAATGTGCTATCAGTCAACGTGAAACTTGCCTCTTCATTTCCTTTGCGAGTTGACTTGGGGCTCACAGCCACTTACTAAGGCAGACTTGGTGCTGAAAAGAAGCTCAGCCCTCAGCCTGCTGAGCTACTCTGCCTTCAACTAGAAATGCTTTTATAGTGCTTGCACAAATAATCTTCTGATAGTCTGTGAAAAAGCGGGAGTTATTTTGAAGACAGCTTAAGGGGAAAAAAGAGCTCATGACTAGAGTATGGTCTTGGATTTTAAACTTTAAAAATGTTTCCCTTTTCCTGGAAATTGAATTCATTCTCTTCCTAATCTGCTTCTGTCTTGCTACTGTCAGTTTAGCTTGTGCCTTAGAAGCCATGTTGTTCTCATAGGTGTGTTGCAGTCTTTGTTTCTCAGAGGAGAGAGCGTTTAAGATCTTGTTAGTGAATTCATTTTAAGAGACTACTTTAGGCATCACGTATAGTATATAATGATAATATTAACATAGTCAGGGGCTTTGTGTGACCTTGCTAGATTTCCTTACATTTGTTGAGTGAAATATATGTTTGCCACATATTAAAGATATGTTTAAAATTTCTGAAACCAAAGAGTGACTCAAGGGTTCATCAGAATTTAGGGGCCATTAATATTTTCTTCAGCCAAAATCTAAGACTCGGAAAGAAACTGGGCAGTTCCTTGTAGTTTTTTTTTTTTTTTCTGTATCTGAATTTGACCAGTATTCCAGAGACCTACTGTTTTTATTTGTTTGTTTGTTTGTTTGCTTATTTATTGAGTCAGGGTCTCACTCTGTAGTCCAGGCTGTCCTGAGCTCACCGTGTAGCACAGGCTAGTCTTGAACTCATGGCAATCCTCTTGCCTCAGCCTCCTGAGTGCTGGGATTACAGGCATGTGCCACCACGCCCAGTTTACATGGTGCTGGGGAATGGAACCCAGGGCCTTGTGCTTGCTAGGCAAGCACTTTAGCTGCTGTGCTATTCCTCCAGCCCAGATTTTAATTTTTTTTTTAGTAAAAGAAAAATGTTTGCTCCATGACCACCATATCATTAATTCTGTAGCATGTTCTTATTTTTCAAATGAAATATGTTAGTGTCAAAGGTCAAAATTGAAATGCTTTTGTCCTAGGATTCCGGAAGTTCAGGACTGTCTCAGTTTGAAAGTGCCCGAGAATTCAGCATAAGAGTTTTGAGGATTTATAGCTTCTTGTTCCCCCTACATCATATCGCTGCAGGACTGTACTCCTGCCCTGCCTCTTCTCTTCCTTCATGGAGGTCATCACCTCCTAAGTCCTACATTTTGGCTGATGTGGAGCCATCTCACTTGCTATGGGTAGAATTTTGCAAGGCTGCAGTGTAAGACCTGTCAGCTGACACTTGCTCACATGAGAGCCATTAAGAGGGTGGTGTGGCCAATGTCAGAGCAACCTTGTGCTGAAGGCTAGCCACTGCATTTGCCCAGAGCCATATGAATAGGTCTTGTGACCAGCTAATGGCCAGCTACCTAATCTCGGCTAGGGAGCGCAGATGGAGTGAGTCAGTCCAAGCTGCTCAACCTGTTGGTTATTTTGTCTTTGCCTAACTGGAGTACAAACTTAGGAACAAAAGTAGGAAGTGGGATTTGTACTTGCCTGTGTTTATAATGGGTTTGCCAGAGCATGTTTTATAATGCGATGAGTGCATCTGACTTCCTAACTCCTCCGTAGGCTTAATTTACGTAACAAATGACTGTTCCTTTTTTTTTTTTAAGCTTCTAAAAGAGGAAGTTAGTAGGCTGCTGCCAAGTAGCTTGTCTCATGTACTGTACTGGGAATTAAATGATTGCTTAGGACTACTGGCCACTGTTGAATATCTCTCAAAATAACAACGGAACTTCGGGACTTGTATGCAAGCCCACATGGATGGTCGGCATAAAAAGGAAGAACATTAACCCCTCAGGAGATGTGTGGCGGCACAGCGAAGACCACAAGCCAGCCAGGGGGCTGGCAGGATTCGGCCACATGTGTCAGTGATGTGGCTTCTGGCACTGGGAGGATTTACAAGACGCTTTTATGTACAAAGATTCGAAAACTTGCTGGAATAGGCAGGGGCACTGATCACACGGAACTGGATGGCAGGTTTGGAATTCTAGTTCTGTTTTAAAGTCTCTGAGAAATTTTTAATTCGTCATCTGCCAGGGAGATGGGGAGGTGTTGGTCTCAAGTTGTTTTCCAAGCATGCTTCCTACAGTACAATGGGCTCATTGGGTGTGTAGAGAGAGACAAGTCTTCTATTTTCTTTCTCAAGAACGCTGTGGGCCTGGGTATTTTCTAGTAACTGATTCTTATACCTGTCTTCCTGCCATTTCCTCCACAGTAGCCACTTTGAGAGACATGATTAGTTGCATTCTTGTCCACTGTTGAAGCTTGAATAATATGCTTTGCATTTATCAGGAAAAAGAATGCATCCGCATTTATCACGGAAAAAAAAAATGAATCCACTACCCTCACAGCTAGTGAAAAGGTAGGGCATGAGACTGGGAGCATTGCCTTCTCTTGTCTGAGTGATGGGTGGACTGATACCTCTTTCTGTGAGACAGTGGGCCCAGGGAGAGCCCAGTCTGCTCTGGAAAATCCTTCTCATAACAAGATGTATTAGGAGAAAGTAATTTCAATAGTGGATCTTTTCTAGAAAATGTATCATTAGACGACTCACCTGATGTATTCTTTTAGGTTATTTGGTCCACTTTGGATAACTTCATTAATCTCATTAGCAGTAGAACTCACTTGGAACACTTGTAAATAATCTTAATGATATCAAAAAGAAAAAAAAAAGGACTAACTCTTTGAAACTAACTTCATTCCAAAATCTTACGTCAGTAGGTAAGAAGCAAGCCAAAGGTTAAGCTCTGATTCTCATGATTAAAATTTCTAAATTCATTTAAATAAGACATTTTTCTTGCAGAAGTTTCCTCAGATTTAACTTGTCTTTCAAATTGAGATCATAAGTATACTTACTGCTTTGATTAAAAAGTTTCTGTTACATAAAAATCTTTATTTCAGTGGACTTAATAAAAGGATAACGAGTCCACTGAGGTATTAAGAGCCATGAAGTTGGCAGTCTTAGGGAGAAGGGGAGATCACTCAGCAAGAGTTGGGTCCCGTGTTGTGAGATGTTTGTAGAGGAAAAGGTAATGAGTGATATGCTACATTAGGTCATAAATTTGTGTGCTTAGATAAGGATTTCATTTTGACAAAATACTGTTAGTTGTTTCTTATCAAGAAAGGGCAGCTGATGATGAGAGTAGCAGAGGACATGTGGATCCTGACTGCCGCCTGCTCCTCACTGCCCAGGAGCGTTGAGCTCTGGGGAGTCTCTTCCGATTCTTTCTTTGCCGCCAAGCTCTTCAGTAGGCCCAGAATCTTTCAGCAAATACCTCCTTTTCTGAGAGTCCAAGATGAATGAAGACCTCTGTATTCTCTATTTTTTGTTATTTTATAGAATTCTAGGTTCCTGAGTAGGTAGAGTAAAATAATACACGGACCACATCAATTTTTAAAACTTCTAAGTTTTTGGTATAAACTGTTACTTTTCCTTTTCAATGAACTTGCTCTTCTTTTGATAGAATCTTGATTTTTAAAAATATTTAATCCTTTTTTAAAAAGCAGTACTTTTTTTTTTCTTTTTTGAGACGGGGGTCACTCTGTAGCCCAGGCTAGTTCTGACCTCACTATGTAGCTCAGCTGGCCTTGGATTTGGCATTCCTTCTTCCTTAGCCACCCTAGTGCTGGATTATAGGCGTGCCTCAGAATGCCCAGACTTATGTGGTGCTGGGGAGTTGAATCCAGGGCCTTGTGCTAGCTAGGCAAGCATTTTTAACCACTGTGCCATTTCTAAAGCAGTGCTTTTAACTTTCTTTACCTTAATTTTCTTTAGATTTACTTCTCTAAGATTCTCAAAATAATTTGTACAATGATTATACACATGTATAAATGTGTGTGTGTGTGTGTGTGTGTGTGTGTGTGTGTGTGTGTGTGTGTGTATACTGAAGGTCATGCATTGACCTATATCTCTAGCCCTTGTAATTTTTTCTTTTTCTAAATTTTGAGGAAGAGTTTTTCTAAGTTACTAAGTTGCCCAGTTCTGGGATCCAACTCAATTTGCTCTTGCCTCGGCCTCCCCAGAGTACTAGGATTACAAGTGTATACCACCATCCCCAGTAATTGGAATACATTTTCAATTAATTTAGAATTAATTGAAATTCATCTCTGGTCAGTTGCCTTAGACATCATCTTGTTTCTCTTTTCCTTCTTTAATCTTGGAAAACAATTTTTCTTGTTTGCAGTCTTGTGTTTGGTTTCAGAGTTTTTTTAGGACTCGGGTAAGCTCAAGGGTAGAAGTGAATTATTGACAGGAGCTTGTGCTGTGAAAATCTGGCTCCAGAATGCCCACAAGTGATCTGTGTGCTTGAATCACGTGGCAGTCAGGGAGACTTCCCACTTGCTTGTTGCTCTTGGATGTCTTAAACCAGTAGTTTCAGGTGGTCATCTTAATTGAGAATACTGATAAACAGAGATTTTCCTCCCTCTTTATGCCTTTCCTTGTTCAGAAGACAGAAATGTCCCAGACACACCATAGAATCTCCTGGCACACAGATGCAGCTACATACAGAAAACCTTTGACCTGCTCTCTGTGGCTCCTAGGTAGAAGTTGTCCCCGGTTTCTTCACTTCACTTCTTTCTCACCTCTGTAATGACACATAGTGGGTTCAGTTTAGCTTCTAAATTCCAGACTCAGTAACAAAGCTCATCTTAAATGGTTTGTAGTAAAAATTTCTTGCTAAAAGTCAATTCAAATTTGGTAATTTTGAAATATAATGCTGAGTATATGATACAGTTCTCAAAGTAATTGCTTTTAGCCTTTTTTCCTAAAATCTGAGTTATTGCAAAATTGTTAACAACTTTGATTTTTTTCAGACTTTAGATGAGGTCATAAGGCTTTTTATATGAGAATTTTGGGAGTATTTGCCATACATACCTGTGAACCATTGCTTCTCTGAGGGCGAGAGAAAATTTGCCAAATCTTCATCTTTAAATTGTATCATTCACACACTGAAGAGGAACTGAAACAAAGCACTTCAGAGTCAATTGTGCTTTACAGTTTCATTTTCTGACATTTGACTTTAGAAGAATTTCTCTGTACTGCCTCAGAATTATTAGGAGGGGGCCTGGGCACATAGCTGTGTGGGAGTGGGAGTTCATTGGCTCTGGTTCCATCCCCAACACTGCAAACATAGAAAACCCTAGAATCACCAGGCTGGAAGAAGCAGAGGAATTTATGATTGTAAGTATCTGAGTGAACTACATCTTGAGTGAACTAGTTCTACTTAAAAAGAAAATCCTGGTTTGGAGGAATGGTATGGTGATTATTGTGCCTAGCAAGCACAATGCCCTGTGTTTGATTCCCCAGCATCACATGAGTTGGGCGTGGTGGCACACACACTTGGGAGGCTGAGGCAGGAGAATTGCTGTGAGTCCAAGACAAGCCTGGCCTCTATAGTGAGTTCAGGACCCTGTTTCTAAAACAAACAACAAAAAGAAAAAGGAAAAGCCTTAGATTATCTCTAGTAGTTGCTTAATAAGTAGTGTAGAAGCCAGGGTGTACATTCTCCTAGTGAGCCTCTGCGGACATAAGCCGACCTTAATTTACTACATTCTTTATTTCTAGTAGTTAGGATTACTGACGAGGAAATGCAAAACCACTCACAAATTTAGAGAGTGATAATGCTAAGGCAGCAGACCAAAGCATTCTGAAGATTCTAGTAAAAAGCCCTTGAATGTGTATTGTAAGTTGTAGGCGTGGGAAGCGTTTTTCTTTGTATGTTGCACGTAGAAATGTGTGAAGACCATACTGCTTTGATACTGCTTAATAGAAGCAGAATAGAAAACATAGCTGTTGGACAGGTTGAACGGAGTGGGGTGAGAAAAAAACCCAGCTCTGGTCAGCTGATAGTCTTGTGCTTCTGACAAGCTTCCCAGGGAGGTTGTAAATTGCTGGGTGTGACTGTTTCAGATGTGTTGGGCATTGTCACAAGTTCTGCTTTTCCCTCATTCCAT